>JASVEL010008857.1:97500-103813 GCA_032618575.1 Nicotiana noctiflora
TTTCAGGAATGCAACTGACTATGACATTGATTGATAAGGCTGACCCGTCGACTCTCAGATCAGGAGATGAGCCTCAGGGCCACCCTAACGATATCAGATCTTTGACAAGTTTGTGAAATGGAAGGCATTGGGCCAAGCTACAAGAAAGAAAAATCATCAAGGAAGGAGTATTACTCAACTGACGATGAACACTGAACCTAACAGCCGAGTAGACGATCACGGGTACCCATGAAGAGTATATTACCAATCCTGTAACCACCATTAGTTTCTAAGGGGTTCATTCCTATTCAATTTGCAGCTCAAATTTAATGTATTCATATCGGATGGAAAGATTCAATTTTCTTCTCTTTCTGGGAGTCTCACTTGAATCGAGTTAATGAAGATACCACCCTAAATGGAAATCTAGTCTTCTTTTTGATAGTAAGACATAGAAATGCAGCGAATCGAGAAATAGCTTATTAGCTTATTTCAAATTTGAGTCTAAGTAATTTAAATTGGCTCTGATACCAATTGTAATGACCCGGCCCCCCACTGTGCATATATTGTCCGCTTTGGGCCTAGCCCGCACGGTTTTGTTCCTCCATAACTGGTCCACTAGGGAAAAGGCCTATGCACATGGTGGTCCAACACCCTAACTTAACTAGCTCAGGACTCCCTCTCAGTTCCGATATGGGACTCCTGTGAGCTACAGCTACAGCTACCCGCTGATACCATTGATAGTGGTATCAGTGGTATCAGCGGGTACCTGTAGCTGTAGCTCTTAAGAGTCCCACTTCGGAATTGAGAGGGAGTCCTAGGCTAGTTAAGTAAGGGTGTTGGACCACCATGTGCATAGGTCTTTTACCCAGTGGACCAGCTGGGGAGGAACAAAACCGTGTGGACTAGGCCCAAAGCGGACAATATATGCACAGTAGTAGGCCGGGTCATTACAGTTGGTATTAGAGCCGACTCTCTAAAGTACGATGGGTGGGTACTCACAACAAGAACTTTGTGTCCTTGTTGGTGGGGTGAGTGGTATCAGTGGTATCAGTGGGTAGCATAGCTGTAGCTCACAGGAGTCCCACATCGGAACTGAGAGGGAGTCCTGGGCTAGTTAAGTAAGGGTGTTGGACCATCATGTGCATAGGCATTTTCCCTAGTGGACCAGCTGGGGAGGAACAAAACCGTGCGGGCTAGGCCCAAAGCAGACAATATATGCACAGTGGTGGGCCGGGTCATTACAGTGATAAGCTAGAACGATCTTATGTATGGGTCTCAGTCATTATATAGACTAGATCTAGAGAAGATAGGGCAATGAGTTGTTAGAATGAATGAATGAGGTCGCCGCTTTGCCCTATGGTTACTAACCTTAGTGTCCAAATATTGTCGCGGGAAAGAAACTTTTTGAATCAATAAAGGAAGCCTATTGAATTGGGAATAGAAAGGGAAGGGGACTATGCTAATAAACTTTAAGCAGGGCACAAAGCTGGGGAAGGACAGTTTCTTTATCAACGACAACCTTACCGCAGTTGTATATACTTGCATTTCTGCTGTTAGAATGCTTTGATGGCTTAGAATCAATAGTTGGCACGCACAAAATAGAAAGAAGGGCTCTTCGAATTACTCTGGTGCTATACAATCTCTTTCCAGAAGAGGGCTAATCTAAAGGCCTTGCCTTATGAAAGAAATGAAGGATAAGAGGAGGGGAGCGAAGAGAGTAGGTTGCACGTGCCAGACTCTGATCCTATTTCAAATGCTCTTGTTGCCGCTTATCTTGTCTCAACCTCTTCCATTCTTAAGTTTCTTACTCCATTCCCGAGGTACGAAGTCTCTGTTCTGCATTTGACCTGAGACTGGAAGTTAAACTCGCAGCGGAAGGAAAGAAGCATGTAAGCCTGTAACTAAAGTCAAAAGAAGGGCTAAGAGCTTTCTTCTTTCTTGCCTTTTCTCGGTTACTCTTTCCCAGTTCCTAGCTCTGAGACTAGTGGAAGAAGGGGAAAAGTGGCTTCGCTCCTACACCTTCCTACACGAAGGGTTGTAATACTAGGAAAGCGGAAAGCATAGGTAAGGCAAGAGGTTGTGGACAACGTGACCCGTTAGCACCGGATAAATGACGCAAACTTGAGCGCTTGAAGTCACGAGAGAAGGACGCGAGTTCCTTCAGGGCAAAGGTAATACCTAAAATTTAGGTCATGCAGGAATACAGAAACGGAACAAACAAAAGCTTGATGCTAATCCACTAAAGACTGAACCCATTAAGAGAACAAGTCTCTATGGCTTCCACAGACCGAGGCTTATAGCAAAAGGAAAGACGATTCTATCCAATGACTACCTCGCCATGTCTCTAATTAAGGGCTGCATCATGTTAGCCAATACGAAAAGTTGATGTTCTGTTAATAGAGTATATCACAGCTAATGCACTCCATGATTCCGAATACACCTATAAGATCGCCTCAATCTTAGATATTTCCTTTATATGCTTTAGTAGATAGGAAGTCTCTTTGACGGGTTACTCCCCAAGTAGAACAACCTCACTGTCTCCCGAAGGAGCCTAGTCACACAATGGAGTTGGAGCTAGAGACGAGGATGGCACCGTGAATGCTTAGCTAGAATAGACCATGCTAAGCAAAGAGGAACCTATCCCAAGCGTATCATCAATTATTATATCTTCCCTATTGCTATAAAGGAATTAGGAGAGAGAAAATGCAGAGAAGCACTTTTTAAAGAGAGAGAAAGAAACCTCCCTAACTCAGAAAGGCCCAGACTGCGCTGAGGAATGAATGGCACTTTACGAATAAGAAGAGGGGTAATGAGAGCAGAGAAATAAATCTAACCCAAAGGTAATTGTTTCTCTAAAGGGCAATGCTAACATGAAGGTCATTTTGCTTACTGGCACTGAAAACCTTCAATGACAGGCGTAAAGCCCTCCTCAGTGGTTGGCAGAGACCCTATTCGATCGTATGGATCTATTCTCAATTATGGCACTGTATCCCAAGCAGTAAGGCTCTGTAGAGCTAGTCTCCCTTGAGACATGCTGCCGCAAAAGCTCTTTCTGCTGCTCCTTCGCCTGCGGAGTAAGCTGTAGAAGGCAAGTAAGCAAACATTGGCAACTGGCAATTTCAAGGATCTGGGGAGGTATGAAAAGGTTATCTCGGCTGGGAATCAAGCCCCAACACAAAGAGCTATGGGCCATGTTGCTTTGCTTTATCGGATCAATCAGTGTGTAGTGGGAAAGCTCTTTCCCAAGTCGCTGAGCTGTTTTATAGAGGGAACGTCAAAGACCTGTGGGGCTAGGAGCGTTCTCAATCTTAGTATTCCAAGATAAAGCTTGGTTCGCCGAACAAAAGAATCTCAGCATTGGCCATAAAAATGCATTTGAAGTCCTGTTTCTAGGACCGATAGAGAGGGGTCTAAAACTTGAATTTCTACTATATTAACCTTCCATACCAAAAGGGGATTCCGCTCCTACCGCTAAAGAATTGTTTCGGCCCCTGCTTCAAGAAGAGTTGGTGCAAAAGTCATTTTAGCCCAAATAGCGTATTTCTGGTTAGGGGCTTAGACTCACTAAAGAAATTGTAGCTATTCACTCCTTCTAGTATTAGTGAATTCCGCTCCAAATAGCATAAAAATAAGTATGCGTTCAATTAGGGGGGAACCTTCTGTAGTCAACCTGCTCCCAATGAAGAGGAAATGGGCGTAGCGATGAAGTCGAACAGTGTTGGAAAATTCACTGGTTGACTCAAAAGCGGGCTCTTAAAGACCACTCCTAGTGTGTCAGTCAATTCGCTCCCAAAGAGCTCCCAAAAAATGTTGCCAATATTGACAGCAACTCCTGTTCAAGCTCTTGTTTTAGTTCCCGCAAAAGAAATTGTTGCAGTCTCAACTCGATAAATGAACAGCTTCGCATCTATTTCCTATTGTAATGACAAGGGTTTTTCTATTGATCCAATGTCAGATAATTGGGAATTCGCTTTCACCTCTTAATCTTCTTCAGGAGACATGGAAGAGGTAAGGCTCGAGAGACCTAGAGCTAAAGCAATTGTAACGGCCCTTGCTCTATCTGATTCTTTCTCTTCCCAAGAATGAACAATTAGATAGAAAAGGATTTTCTTCTTTGTTTATATATATATATATATATATATATATATATATATATATATATATATATTATAATAATAATGTTAAGATTAAGCAAGCAACAAAACGGATGCGCGGGGCTAACACTATAGGCTTGAGCGCGTTAGCGCTTAATCAATCCGTTACTTGTTCCTTTCGTGACTCAAAAGGTGGTATGCTTTACGGATCGCAATGACCCAAAGGGGCAGGGGCTATATATATGCTTGCAAAGCAGGATGTTCGCCTTTCGGAAAGGGAGAGCCTCTTTGATTCAAAAGGCACTACTAAACTACTCTAGTATGGCTAATGTTAGTAGCACAACAGAATGTCGTTCACCCCGCAAGACCTTTGTATGCAAGCCCTACCAAAGTACCAAAGGCAAAGGACATTAGTACATCTTTTAAGATTACCCTCCGATGTTGACTTTGTAAACTAATAGGCCGGTAGGTTACTTTTGAATCAAAGTAGCGACGAAAGGGGGAAATAGCTTAGTCGGTTAGAGTGCTGGTCTATCATGCCAGAAGTCGTGGGTTCGAACTCTATACAATGGGCCTTTACTTTCAAATGACAACTGCCTTTTCCTAATGCGAGGGCCTTGAAACCAAACCGCCCCCCGCCCGAAAACTCCCTTTCCTTTCTCGTTGGGGGTAAAAATGCTCGCTGTCCTATTACAGCCAGCTCCCAATGAGAAAAGATTCATTTTGAAGAAGTTCATTTGATGACTTAACAAGTATCACCACCTTCTTTTGGACTATATCTATTTCTTTTAGCACTCTAGACACACTGACAGGAGCAAAAAATATAGAAGTCCCGCAGAGCTGATGACCGTGGGTGGAGAATTACTCAATAAATAGAAGACCGTGCTACCGTTTTGGGCCAAAAAGGTCAAAATCTTCGGCAACGCAAGGAAAGGACATGACAATCAGTCCGAATCCAAGCAACACCTATGGAACCCACCCAACATATGGATAAATATGGCACAAACGGATGTGGTCGTACCTAGAAAAGAAAGTTGGCCTAACTCCAGTTTGTTTGATGAAATTGAATAGTAAAATCTTTGGGCGAAAGGAAAATAGGGCTCATCCTTGATTTCATGAAATGCTTCCTCGCTTCCATGCCAAATTGAAACTCATCTTTCTTCCCCAACATGACGCAACACGACTGAACGACTTAATGTTTCAAGTTCACTGGAAGATTCTGGACAGAAGTATTCAAACTCTTGGGGTCAAATCAAAGTTGAACTTCTCCACGAGTCTTCATCCCCATTTCAGTTAGGGCAGAAGGCCGAAAGGATCAATACGTTATTGGAGGAGTACCACTCTATGGTGCACTTTGTGAGTGACAACAAGGGGCAGCTACTTGACATAGCACAATTCTGCTAAAACTTGCAAAAAAGCTCTTCATCTATCTGTTCGAGTTAGCGATAGGCCAACAACCTTTGGCTCCCCACACGGTTGTGGCCGGCTACACGGGAAGGAGCCCCTCTGCTTACAAGTTTGCTAAGGATTGGCAGCAGCAAACTGAGATTGCAAAGGCTTAAACCTTGGAAAGGGAAGCTAATGTTCGAAAGGCCAACATATCACCATATGATAGAACCCTTGCGACCTGCTCCCCTCTGACTTAGGACTCACTACCCTCTTAAAAGCCCTACTTCTGACTTGATTTAGACTAGAACCCAGACTGCATTCACTCTTTATCTTTCTTCTCTACTTGGTAGTTTCTTCTTCACCATTCAATTAGTAGTGCTGTATCAATATGGGAACTCGGTTGCATCATGGAAAGTTCATTCAAAAATCTTCCAACATCTCAATATTCTCCTTTTTTCAACACCTCCAATCTCCGCACCATGTTCGATCTGTGACTCTCCATATTTTCCATATTTCAAATCGCTATGCCCCAGAAAGAAAACGGATGCATTAATGCCCATATTAGAATAGGCTTGAGCGCTAGCGCGCCCCTATCTCGTCAACCGTTGCTTGTTTGGTCGAGAACTTCGTCCCTTACTTTCTAGTCTTTTTCTGAAGTTCCTTCTAGATTACTGTCAAATAGGTTCTTCTGCCACTTCATTGGTTGATCGGTATACGAGGGTGTCAGCACTAATAAAGCAAATCGGACAATAATTATCAGTACTAAGTCAGAAGGAAATTAAGCATCAGGCCCTAAGCAAAAAAAAATGGTATAGTACCGCCAGTGTCATCACTGAATCGGGTACATATGG
>JASVEL010008858.1:0-31266 GCA_032618575.1 Nicotiana noctiflora
TAAGATGACATCTTATATATTATCTCTAGGTAAATGCATGCTTTGCTTGTGTTAGTTGTCTATTTTCATTTATTTTTCTGATTGTTCAATAGGTGGACTGGCTATCATTCATGGAGTACTGAATGAAGGAAAAGATTTTCCGAGACATATAGGCCTTTATTGTTTCCCAATATGAAATTATCATTCATCGCTATTTTCTAACTCAATAATTCGTTCACTGAAATGATGGCCTCGAAGGGTCGCCTGATAAAGCACCAATTACTCTGAAAAATAACTAAAACGACTACTGATTATTCATCAAATGACAGAAAGACCAAAATCAAAACTTATTTTATTTTTTATTTTGCTTTTGTGATTTTGAGGTGAGAATATTATACAGTTGACATCCAAAGGCCAATCTAGAATTTAGAGATTACATATGTTAATATTTTATACGTGCAATATACATATTACTAGCCATAAAGATCGAATAGGAAGGATGAGTTCCTTCAATTAGTTTTTTTTTTATTTTGCACTTGATTTAAAAATTTAACTTCTCTTGTAGAAGTAAATAGCAAAACAAAAAATAAAAACCAATAATTCCTGAAAGAGCGCTTCCAAACACAGATAATTTGCTAAAAAGGTAGCTTTATTTCTACAAATTCTTTATTTGACAAGATTAATCTACCTTCCTTAATTAGTTTTGAATCAAATTTATCAATTTCATGACCATTTTTTTGCAAAATAAAGGCTTGAAGTTTTAAATCTATGCGAATCAACTCAAAACATCTAGTAAACAATCCATTTCGATCATTCAAAAGCCAATAAATTATTACTTATATTTGTTACCACCCAAAATTCAACCACGTGATGCACCTAACCCATCACACTAGGTAAGCGAATTAATTGTCAACACAATCCAAATAAGATTGATAAGAAACCCAATGATAAATTAAATGAAGTTTTATACAATAACTGAAGAACTGGTATTACATTTCAAGAGCTTCTAATGCATAAAATTTATAAAGCTGGTACAAAATAAATACATTAACCTCTTCGTGGAGATCGTGACTCTACTGCAATTTGTGATGATGAAAGAGAGAGGGCATTTTTATAAAAAAACAGGCTCAAGTGTCTCATGCTCCATTTGCCCTTCATGCCATACTTTATCAAAATATAAGGGACCCCTACCTTATTTCTAACATTATATATCTTCTACCCTATCTCCTTATTTCACACAACATTTCATTCTTTAGAAGTAAGTCTTAAACCAACCATCTCTGAGTGAAACAAAAGAAAGAAAAGTATTGTTTAATGGGAAATCACAAATTTAGATTATCAGATATGCTACCAAATGCTTGGTTCTACAAGCTAAGAGACATGAGCAAGTCCAAACCCCATAAAACCTCTACCTCCAAGAAGAAAAACCCTTGTTCTAGTATGCAAAAAACACAATTTTCACAACCAAGATCATCCTTTTATTATGCTCCAGAGTCTATTAGAGTTGACTATTCTCCTACAAATCTCAAAACACCTGATCAACCAAGAAAATCATCTAAGAGAAGAAGCAAAAGAGTGACCATTTACAAACCCTCTCCAGAATTAGACTTGCTTAAATCTCCATCTGATTCTAATGATCTTGCCTCCTGGTCAACTTCTTACTTCAGTTCTTCAACTAGTGATATAATCATAGACATGAATGAAATAATTTCAGAAATTGACCTTCCTCCAATTCTTACAAAGCCAGCAAAAGAAAAATCCCATAATACCAAGCAACAAATTCAAGAAAGCATTAACACCAAAAGAGAAAATTCTGCTCCCAGAAAATCGTCAACTGGAGTGAAACTCAGACCGAAAATTCAAGGGCATGGCAGAAAAAGCCTGTCATCAACAAAAAAGCATGTCGCCAAAAAAGAAAATTCAAAGTCAAAAAGAAGGAGCTTTTCATCAGGGAGCTTAGCAATAGTAAAGGCTTCATTTGATCCTCAAAAGGATTTTAAAGAATCAATGATGGAGATGATTGTGGAAAACAATATTAAAGCATCAAAAGATTTGGAACATCTTCTTGCTTGCTATCTTTCTTTGAACTCCGATGAGTATCATCACCTTATTATTAAGGCATTTGAACAAATTTGGTCTGACCTTCACTTGTAAATTCATAAAATCTTGTAAAATACAATTCTTCTTTTGATTCTTTGATTAACTTCATCTTAGTTCAATATGATTTGGTTACATTACATGAAGGTAGAAGGAGAAGTTTCAAAATTATATATACTACACTAAAAGAGAAAATGAACTTTTCTAATTAACTTATGTTTTTTTTCTGAAAAAGTTGTTGCGAGTATATGTTGCTGTAAATAAACTAAATAGGTAAAAACACTTTTACATTAACAGACAAAAACTCAAAAGAAAATGTCAGTATCTTCAGGAAGACAAAAGAGTGTAGAATGGTGTATAGGTGTTTGGTAACACACAACTTAGACAATAAGAATATATTTTTGTGTTTAATACTTATTTATATCAAAGATCGAAATGGTTAAAAGAGTCTCGTTTCGAAAATTAAAATTATAACGATCCTTATTATTAACTCTTTGATCAACGAAAATTGAATGAAATTATTGTGTTGAAAGCTTTCTCAAAAAACTCAACTCAAAAGTGGAAGAACCACAAACATTATTTTTGTAATAGTATTTTTTTTTTCTTGGTTTTTGTATTGCACTCTTACTTTCACAAATTAATTTTTTTTTGACAAATTTTCTCCATCACCCTTTATATACCATCAGTGATAAATCATTTTCCTATTTGGTTGAGTTAATGATTTACTTATTCTAAAATTAAGTAAAAGTTTATTTCAAAAATAAAGTTTATGGAAACGGAGGGTGTATCCATTATGACTACTATACAATAACAATATACGCAGTATTATCCCACACTATGAGTTCTGAAAACAGCAGTATGTACGCAGACCTTACCTACTTGTGAGGAAAGAGAAGTTGTTTCCAATAGACTATTGACTCAGGAAAGCATAAGCACTAATGAAAATATAGACAAGAATGTGCTATATAAAAGCAGAATAAAAACAATAAGATAGTAAGGTGATCAACAATGAAAGAAGGCAATGGTTAGTCATAAAAATCTACTACCAATAAAAAGTGCGACTACATGCCAATACTACTGTTATGAACACTCTAGACTAGCTACTCTACTATCCTAATCCTCGACCTCTATACCTTCCTATAGCAAAGGTCATATCCTCGGTCAACTAAAGTTGCATCATGTCTTACCTAATCACCGCTTTCCACCTCTTCTTTAGCCTACTCTACCTCTTCGTAGGCCCTCCAATGTCAACCTCTCACACCTCCTCATCGGAACGTCTGTGGTCCTCCTCCTCACATGACCAAACCACCTAAGTTGCGCTTCCCACATCTTGTCCTCAATAGGGGCCACACCCACTTATCGCGAATAACCTCATTTCTGATCTTATCTAACCTGGTATGCCGCACATCCATCTCAACTTCTTCATCTCTGCTACCTTTATCTTCTAGATATGAGCGATCTTGATTGGCCAACACTAAGCCACATATAACATCGTTGGTCTAACACTCTGTAGAATTTACCCTTAAGTTTCGGTGGTACCTTCTTGTTACAAAAAATACCGGAAACAAGTCTCTATTTTATCCATCCCGCTCCAATACGATGGGTGACATCTTCATCAATATCCCCATCCCCCTGAATAATCGACCCAAAGTACTTAAAACTACCTCTCATAGGGATGACCTGCGAGTCCAGCCTCACCTCCCCGGCCATTGATGCATGGCGTTGAGTGTTAGCCTGTTAAGAACTCACATATCCAGAAGATGAAAGTAGCAGAAATGAAGATGTTGAGGTGGATGTGCGGGCATATTAGGATGGAGAAAATTAAGAATAAAGATATTCGGAAGAATGTTGGCGTGGCTCCCATTGATGATAAGATGCGGGAAGCGAGGCTCAAATGGTTCGAACACATACATTTTTATGTACTAACAATGTAAAGAATATTTATATAATTAAGTCATATATACGATAGCTATCAATTTATATGATATACAATATTAATTGATAATTTGATAAGAATGATATAACTAGCTCGTTATTACAAATTAAACTTTTACGTTTGTCAATCTTTATTCTTTTCATCTTTGCCACCTTCACCAATTGTGTGAAGACAAAGGAGGTCCACATTAGACACATATTGCTTATAGCCACCTTAGAGTACGCATTGTTGTCTAAAGTAAAGGTTTTTGGATCATAAAGTAAAAAGTGGTGTCTCCATTACAGATATGAGTGAACAACCTAGACTATGGACCCTTTGTTCCTTTACACATTTGATGATAATGCCAATTTAGCTGTTCATTGATCATATAAAACTTTCATTTTTAATATGATTCATCATACTACGCATGCCAAAGGACACTTCTAGTGTCCAGCAATAATATTATTAAGAGAAAATTCAAGTTAAAATTCGATCACAAATACGTATAGCTAGGCTAAGTATGAATTAGTAATCTTAACAAGATAGTGAATAATTTGTTGAACCCATCCAATTATATTTAGCATGCACAAAAACTTTAATAATGATCAATCATAAAACATAAATTCTTACTGCATGCGTACGTTGCATATAAATCATGAATCTTATAAGGATTACCGCATGCATTGTACTATTCCTATATCTTATGCTTAATCTACATTATATTGATGATATGATATTCCAGACTTAGTTTGCTCCAGTTAATGTACAATATAATCTGCTAATTGCACCTTGTTTATAAAATAAGGTGTACGAGATAAATTTTCATTGTGATTTAGCATTATGCAACTATATATGTATGTGACAAAGTTACGAGTATTTACTTATTATAAGAAAGACCATCTTATATATATATATACGATAACAGGTTAGTAATTCAGTTTTTCTCTCAACCCCACTTTGATTAACCGTCTTTAATTAATTAACATAGAAATTAAAGAAACAAGTGATTTTGGTGAAGTATCTGAAAAATCATTACTTTGTTGGAAATGTGTGAAATTTACAGATGAAATGACAAATGTGCACTAAAAGAAATTGACTCATTAATAAATATAGTCCGTGAAGTGAATTTACAGATGAATACACAGATTTTCTTTCAACTCTAATATTTTGTAGTAAATGCATGGATGAGCACCCAAAATTATTCTAGGAGGGAGGGCCAAAGCATAGTAATACTGTACCCATTCTATTAGACAAAAGAGAGCTTTGCAGCTGCTGGGTTGTTACCTACAGAATATAGCTTCTTTAAATTAACTACACTTTAATCACTTAATTAATAATATATATATTCTCATATCAATTTATCATGATTTAGCTAAAAGATAATGTAAAGATTAGGTATCCGGCCGTATTCTTTTCCCCGACTATAGCTTGCTAAAAGCTTGTGATCTCATAATTAATTATAGACAGCCAGATATATCATCGTGCTTTATTAATTTTGGACTTAACACCACATCGCTAATATATATATATATATATATATATATATATATATATATATATATATATATATATATATATATATATATATATATATATATATATATATATATAGCTCTTTGTATATATATGGAACCGTAGGTAAACAGTTAATGAGTATCTTTTTGTAGTAAGAAAAATAGCCTAACCTCTAGTACCCTTTCTTGTTACGAATTAAGATACTTTATCCTAAATTTTCTAGATATTTTTTAAAAAGCATTTTCCAAAATATATCCCTCTTTCTCTAATATTAATTGTGTTAGTTTTAGTTTCTAATATAACTATACTAACTTTTTTACACAGAACTAATATTTTGGGGGAAATTCAAGTTATTGCTAGAACTTGAATTTCATTTGGCTTTGTAAAAACCGTGAAAGAATTTTGTCACAAACCCATGCCGCAAAACAGTAGGGCTTAATTCTTTAAGATAGAGATTACTCTATCAGAATCGGTCGTAATTATTTCCCAAAATCTATTATTTGTCTTAACAGTAGTATATATACCTTTGGTTTTATGTGTGGTAAAGTACTGTAATCACAAGCATGAAACTATAAAGTAGCATTGGAAAAGAAAAAATATAAAGTATATAAACAACCGAAAGATAAAAGACCAGTGCTGTCGACGGAGGTGCATTTAACAAAATGTGCAATTATTAATTGTTGATCAGAAATTAAAGCAATTATTAATTGTTTCATTAGAATATTTAACTTATAAAGCGAACTAGAAACGGTGACATAAATCCAGGAAATTTTCAAGTTTCTTTTTTAGGAGATTAACGCTAGAGAATATGCCTTTGCGGCGACATGATTATTGACAAGGAAAAATAGTTATGAAGGAAGACAGACAAGACAGAAAAAAAAAAGTGGAGTAAACCACAAGGCATAAGATGATGATGATGAAATTTGATTGTGGTCATCGGAGGTTCTTTACATAAAATTCTGGGCAACTAGTATGTTGTGACTTGTTGTGACCATGAGAGATAGAGAAAGCAAAGAGGACACACTAATTGTCAGGTACATCCAACTGTTTTTCACTTTAATTTCATATTCATATATAGTTACAAATTTTTTTATATATATGTATATAAAATGAAGATAGCAGGATTTTCTTTTAAAACTTACAACTCTATCTTTTAAGACTATCCAGACGATAAAAGCATACATGCTAGAATATACCATATATAGCTTGATACGCATTATCTCTCTTTTTTCTTTCTTTCTTGGGTTAAAACTTAAAAGGAACCCTACGATAAACCAACAACAACAATCTAGTATAATCTCACTAAGTAGGGTCTGAGAAGATAGTGTGTACGCAGACCTTACCCCTACCCTGGGATACCCTGGGATAGAGAGGCTGTTTCCAAATAGACCCCCGACATCCTTCCCTCCAAAAACTTTTCGCCATGCTCTTTTGGAGACTCGAACTCACAACATCTTGGTTAGAAGTGGAGGTTGCTTACCATCGGAAAAGGACACATTCTATGAACGTTTATTAAAATCCTGAAGCTCAGTACGCCTCTTAGCATCGTACATTTATAGCAGGCATTTGGCATTATTTACTTTAGTGAGTTAAAGTTTGTACATAGTACACATGAATCGTGTAATACTGTCCCAATTCCCCTGGCTCTATCCCCTATTCACCAATTGGTATTTATACTTCATTAGTTGCCTGTACAGCTTGTAGACCCTCCATGCTCTACTCTCTCTGTAGCTGTAGAAAACAAAATTACATCTTCAAGATACATCAATAAAGCTGTAAGAATCACAACTACTCTACAGAAATTGAAGAATTAAAATGTTTAGTAACTTAGACTCAATTGGTCAATATACTCAATAAAGAACATAGGTATGCTTTGCTTCACAGTGAACATGTGAATACTTGTTTGCTTAAAGCTATGAGTTTGTGACCAATTTTTGTTTACACTCCAAAAAATGTGTTCTGCTCCACAAAATTACTACAAAATCATTGAAGTTAAGAGGACACTGTGAATTTGAGCTATTTTTTTAATCATTTCCGGTGACTACAGCAGAGAACGGGCAGAAGGCCTTGGAGTTATCGGGCTTGGTAGAGGGACAATACAACAAGAGTACTAGAGTAAACAGTAACTTTGAAACAATATTCTACTCATCTTATACCCCCTTGATTTTATAAAGTTACTCCAATCAAACATCATGAAGAAACATACAATATGAGGCTCCACACCTCCTACTCAGTCAACACTTGCTTACAGTGTATCGCAGTCACTACTGTTCGGGAGAAAGATTATTATCTAGTTTACCTCCAGGGGATAAATAGCAGGTTTTATTAGGCATTGTAAATTTGTTTTTGAAAAAATAGTAACCTATCAAAAAAGTAGTATCACCAGTCTTGCAGTTCAATGCATGTGACTTTTATCACCAGTCCAATCCAATGCCTGTGATTAGCAACAATTTGTTGTATGGCATGCACCTTTTATAACTTTCTGCTTTTTTATACTGAACCTTGATTCAATATTGCAGGAAACAAACATAAACTTGATCATTACTGATTATTGCATGCCAAGGATGAGAGGAAACGATCTACTAAAAAGGGTGAAGGTACTAAGCTGACCTTAGGGACTGTCTCTCTCCAAAACCTTTTTTGCCTCCACACTCTCAGTAAGTAATCGCTATTCAAAACATGTCTAAATGGCAGGGATCCTCCAATTTGAAAGAGATACATGTGGTCATCGTGTCATCGGAGAATGTCCCCACCCGAATCAAAAAGTAATTACTGAAGCTGCAACCTAATATTAATTGCTTCTAGTTTTGTAACAGATACCGACATATTATCCCATTTTCTATTTTCTGACTTTGTTTACCAAGTATAGGTACTTGGAAGAAGGTGCTCAAGAATTTATGCTAAACCCTCTCAAACAATCAGATGTTAAGAAATTGAAATGTCATATGACCAAAGTAACCGAACCAGGCTATACATCGGGAGCAGGTAAAACGATAGCGCATCCGGCTGGAAGATGCAGAAGATATAAGAGGAAAGCTAAAGGAAAAAGGGACCAGAAATTTTGACTGTAACTGGGGAATATTGACTATTGATTCAAAGGAAAGTGAATACATTGCGACATCATCGTTCTTTATCTAATTTTTTATTACTCCCTCCGCTCCAATTTATGTGAACCTATTTGACTGGGCACAAAGTTTAAGAAAAAATGAAAGACTTTTGGAATTTGTGGTTCTAAACAAGTCAAAGGGGTCTAGAGTATTTGTGTGGTTATAAAAACTTCTCATTGAGGGTAGAATAGTAAGTTTAAGCTAAATTGTTTCCAAATTTAGAAAGTGTCATTCTTTTTGGAACGGACCAAAAAGAAAATAAGTTTACATAAACTGGAACCGAGGGAGTAGCTATTTTGAATCGATCCCATCAGTCCCTCTTATTTTTCCCAATTTACTTCTGCTAAAAAGCACATGCTCTCTCCCAAACACCGTAATACGTTGCACATGCATCAAAACTGAACATAAATCTGGTTCCAAAAGTTAAATAGTCATAGCAGTCATGCATCACTAGAACACAAGATCGCTTGCGTGTAAACCGTAGCAAAAACACATGACCGCCAAATGCTAAAAAAACCAAACTACTTGAATTAGAATGTTTATCTAGTTAAACCTGATGAGAGTATTGTACCGTTGTCTAAGTTCTTTATGCATGTGCTTCCTTCAAACACTGCACACGTAAAAATTGAAGGACACAGCCTCAAGCATCATAACCTGACCATTTTGGTGAACTCTGGGACTTTGTAACTGGCTGTCTGCTTCTGTAACTGGAGACCTGCTGTCTGCTTCTGTAGCTGGCGAAGCACAAAGACATTTTTTATTCTCATAAGACTCATCTAAAGATCAGGATCAAAAAAGAGAATTTTTACCTCCATCTCCTGCTTGACATCTAAGTGCAGATTGAGTGTCATGATTTTTATTGGAACTGTCCAGATTTTTGTCTGAACTGTCCTGATCCCCCTTCAATACGGTGGATATCTCTACAGATGAAGATGTTTCTTCTGCACGTTCAGAATAGTTAAACAATCTTGTCCTGTCCACCTCTGGAATTTTTTCTTTTGGTTCCTCACAGTCACTACACTTGTTGACAGAACCTGATCCATCCAATGACTTCTCCTTTCCTGAAGACAAACCTTTGCACCGGACAGAAACTTCAGTTTTTAGGTCGACTTGCCTGCTATCAAATGCCTGCATATCAACACCTTTATCTCCACAGCTCAAGAAATCAGGTCTCTTACCTACATCTCTTACAACATTTCCTGTAACTGTGCCTCGGGAACGAAGAACATGCAATGAATCCTCAGACCCACAGCCCTTCTTGGGGTCCTGAAACAAGTTCTGGTAGGTGCACCTGGGGCTATCTAGTTCAAAAATCATTGGTTCAGACATAAAACATGAGGAAGCATATTCACCACGATATTTGATAGACCCTTTGAGGTTCGGTTGGTCAATGTGTAACTTAGGCTCCTGGTCACTAGGGGCATCTCCAATCGATAAGTCTGAACATGTGCATACATGTTTTTTGGACCCTGAAGTTTGGAAGAAATATCTGGATCTTGAATTTGGCTCTCCTGGATTACGTCTAGCCTCCCTCAATCCATCATTGTTCAGGTCTGACCTCTTCTCATAGAAAGCAGGATGGTAATCAGCTGCCTTTGCACTTGGTTGGTTCAGTGGCCATGATAACTTCGTTGGCTCATCCATTTCTTTCCCCTGCTG
This sequence comes from Nicotiana noctiflora, assembly GCA_032618575.1. Lineage (NCBI taxonomy): Eukaryota > Viridiplantae > Streptophyta > Magnoliopsida > Solanales > Solanaceae > Nicotiana > Nicotiana noctiflora. The sequence continues at coordinate 10,273 of JASVEL010008858.1, forward strand.
AATATCATTCCTGTTGCAGTTTCTTCCCTTAGCAAATAACTTCCCACACAACTTGGTCTCGTTGCTCCAATCGGATATATCCTGGCTTCTCTTTTTATTATTTGAGTTCATCTTTTGTTGTCTGTCTAAGTCACCCACCACTGGATGAGAGAAAGAAAACACTGATTATATTGCTCAACTCAATAAAGCAACAAGTACAAACGACATTGACCTGCAGTGGACGTAGATGATTCTTCGCTGAAGAGAAGTCAGTATGTCCATGAGAATAAACTGGATCAGTTCATTAGCAATTGAAAGGCTCAGAAGAGAGTAGTAAACTGAAAGAACTTCAAATGGCAACCTCAATAAACTCGAATTGTCCCTTGCATCTTCATTTGCAAACCACGTCCCCTCAGCATGGTCTATATAATCCATAAAATGAGGATTTGTACATCCCATGGAAAACCTGCCAGCGAGAAATAAAAGAGTTTTAACCAACCAAAGAACCCCCCTCACACATCTACATAAAAATGTGCTTACCATTCTCCATCTGAGACATTGAAATCTCTGATAATCTCTGGCTTTGAAGTGCTTGGAATAGGGAGTAGGTGAATCTGTTTGAGTGAGATTAACACGTGATAACCACAGAAATGCGACATATTAGGACAAGCTATACTCTCAGTATTGTCCGGATAACAATTCAATAACACTCCATTTTAGTTCCCCATATTGAACAGTTCTTCATAGTTTTCAAACTTGACCTTCTATTCAAAACTCGAGAAGCAAAACAACTAAAATGATCATAGTGTACAGCTTTTTAAAGAGCATCTCCTATAGCAGAAGTGTAAAGCACCTATTATGTTGAATTCTGATTTGGCTCTCGTGCTGATCCTGCAAGGACAAGACACGCTCAGTATAGAACAAAAAATACCATCAAATTAGGAATTGAAGTACCGTATGAGAAACCTTTGCCTCTGATGATACAAGTCGTCAGCATAACTGCCTTGCTTCCTATAATTTCTGGCACTAAAAGAATTGGATGAACCCCCGTAATAACAGTCCTCAAAGTTGAATTCTTGCATCCCGCAACTTTGGTTATTCCAAAAATCAGTGGAACTAGCGTCAAAATGATATAAGTAGCTCCTGCGTGATGAACCACAATCTTCATGAAAGCTTTCAGGGAGTGGGAAGCTGGAATTTGCTGGATGCAACATAAAAGACGGTGTAGTTATGCCACTTGTTAAACGAATCAAAACCTTAGAAGATGTGGAAGTGCAAAAAAGTTTTAAAATTTTAAGCAACTTCAAAAGCACTTCTCCAATTTGAACTCTGTGCTACAAGTATTAATTTTGCATGCCTCTTGGTAGAAACATGATGAGTATTCGTGAACTGTCAAATATAATGCCGTAAATTCAAGTTTTCAAAAGATATATGTATGAAAAAGTAAACGTCTGGACAAGTTACCATGTTGTTAATGTGATGTTCATTTTAGCTTGCAAAATTTTTGGAATATTTTTTGTCCAATAGTTGAAGGAGATTTTTTTCCTAAAACTGGGTTTGCAAACTTCAAAGCAAGAGCCACTAAGGAGTTCCAAAGTTTAATTATACATTTTTTCCAGTAAAAAATGAAGAGCGATTTACCCTAATAAGAAAGATACTCAAGAAACCAACTCAACTCCACTTTGGAGATGTTAAAATCCAGAAAAGATGAGGAAAAGACATTAAGGACCCTACCATTCCAAATTGTGTTTGAACTCTCCTTGCTTTTGCTGAAGATTTCTTCATTCTCAAAAGTGTACAGATCAGTGAAATTGTTATCACTAGGGGAGAACCATTTGGTATCTAGTAAGTCCTGTTCCGCGCTGCCACGTAAATCTGCTGTTCCCCTGGAGCAAGAGGATCTGTTTAAAGGACTCGTACAAAAAGGTAGTTCTACGTCCACCATCATGCTATCCTGTTGTGCATCAAGACAACCAATTAGGGCTGGTATAACGGAAGGACATCTGCATTGCCAGAAGCCCAGATCACTGCTAAAATAACCGACTGATTTTTTTTTTCTTTTCATACAGTAAGGGATTTTTTTTTTTTTTTAAAAAGCATGCCTATATCGAAAAGATGATGGGATGGAATAGAATAAAGGTATTTCCTCATTTTCAAGATCAAGAGCATAAAATCGGCTGTACATACCAAGTGAAGCAATAAACACGGAATCTGTAGAATTTAAGATACAGGTGAGGCATGCCCACCATTTAAAAACCAGACATATTGAAACTAAAAGGAAACATAAAGTTGTGGCGTAATACATACAGAACACCTAAAGTTGGCACGATCTTTCACTTAGACACTTAAACTAAGCCTCTTTTCAATTGGACACGTTTCTTAGGCAATTCTCATACCAATTAGACACTTAAACTAGGCTCTAACCCATGACTTTTTTGTATAATATAATAAATCCCTACAAATATCCTTACAAATAAACTTAACTTCATAACTAGATTTAGAGCACCTCCAAAACTATTTTCTTCTTTCCTCTCCTTTCCATTTCTTATGCCAATAAGACCACATATACCTGGCACAAATCCTAAATTCAGCATTGGGTAAAACTTCATTCAAAGCTGCAGCAAATTCCTACACAATAATTAATAAGCCAGCAAAAAACGTGTCTAATTGGTATGAGAATTGCCTAAGAAACGTGTCTAATTGGAAAGAGGCCTAGTTTAAGTGTCTAAGTGAAAGATCATGCCAACTTTAGGTGTCACCGTATGTATTACGCCTAAAGTTGTTAGAAGCCTGGACTTGCTTTACTCAACCATCGGTAAAGCCTACACCCGTTTGATACCATAAGGTACAGTAGATGAAGAGGGTGTGTTTGGTGTGGCATAATTTTTATAGAACCTTAAAAACTTTTTCCTAAATCATTTTTATTTGTTTGGTTGGATATGAAGATACGTGAGATATGATAGTGATAGAAAGTGGAGATAGGGCATGCGTGCGATGTTTCAGAACATGTTGATATGATGGTTACATATTAGTTTAAGCATGAGATCTGGAGTAAGAGTTTATATAATTGTAGCTTAACCATGGTGCACTTGCGGGAAACTTCTTGTCGAGGGCATGTGCGCCCCTGGGATTAGTCGGGGATCTTAGAAACTCGGACACCCGTGCAAATCAAAAAAAAAAAAAAGGCATATGGTCATAAAAGCCAAATTCCTGCTTTTTCATCAAGACAACATTTATCCTAACTACACATACCAGACAAAAATGAAGCTAGAAAGAAATACAGCAGTAAGCTTACAATTATGGGAAATGAAGTAATAGAAGCACTAAGATTTCTACAAGTAATGGTCCAGCATCCCATGGAAAGGAGAGGCTAATAAAGATAGAAGGTGATGAGTTAGTGCTGTTATAAAACATGCAGCGAGCTAGCAACCCTAACTGAATGAAAATAGCATCAGGAAGTGCTCTCACCAATTCACGTTCAATGCTATTTGTTCCTCTGTTGAGATAGTCAAATGAAAGAGCTTTTCTGCTAGCCCTTGGGGGTGAGGACCTACCACACGATAAGGGTCTGCAGTCATGCAACATAAAAGCAGCATTTAGCAGGAGCAATTTCAAAGATTTCCATGCAACTGTGTGGGGTGATAGCGATAAAGCATAAAATATGTCCATAATCAGCTTATTGAAGAATGAAGAGCTAGACTATTAACTATGTTAAGGTCCTATGTAAGATTGACTTTTCCATTGAAAGTTGGTGCATCCAAATACTGCAACGTGAGAATCAATCAGGTGTCTAGTACTTGCAAAGAATCATCTCTAGTATTCCAAACTGTGATATAAGAATGAGGCGTGATGCATTGATTGAACATATATCTATGCCTTTGATTTTAAAATACATAACCCTAAGCACACTGTGCATCCCATAGAGGTACTCATAGCACTTTCCAGTGGCTAGATTACCTCAGCTTACCAAGTGAGCATTATCAAGGATTTGGGTGGTTATCTCTGTATTACTTATTTGCTTATCTAGAAATACTGAAGACCTCTACTGGACTTCTTGCTGGATGCAACATTACTGCAAACTACATCCATAACATTAACGCCTCATCCTCTGTTTACGAAAGCTTTATGTCAGTGGCAAAGAGGACTTAGTTCAAGTATACAATTTTATCATCTATGATGATCTGTTAACAGCCAGATGATATCCTCAAAACCTGGGAAATGTAATGCATGGCTGACCAAATCTGCAGATGTTGTTTTCAGTCAATAAACTGGTAGAGGCAGCTTTCACAGCCGGTTTTAAATTTGAAACCTATCCACAGTGTTATCACAGGCGAAAAGCGTAAAAAAACTCTAAGATCCATCGGGGCTTTAAGCGCAAAGCAAATAAAGCGTGGGCTTTTATGAAAAAAGGTGTAACTAGAGAAAAGGTAAAAATATATATATACGTAGTCCAAGACCAATAATTATAAGCATGAATAACAAATATAAAGACAAAAAAATTGAAAAAGAATTTATGATAAAATAAAATATTAATTGTTTAGTGTCGCCTTTTCAGGATTACACTTATTGGCATGGAAAAGTATGCCTTAGTGCCTTGATGTGATACTAAAGCGCCCCCAAAGCAAGGCGAAGCGCTCAACATGTTTTGAGTCTCGCTTAAGGGCTTAAAAGCACTTTAAGCGCAGCTTTGACAACATTTCCTATCCATAATCTTGACTTCCAAAGGTAGTCCTAACTACTACTTATACACGAAGAATCTATTTATCCCTTTTTGGTTGTCATAAAATCGCGTAAAGATGGCATTTGCAAAACTATCATTCAGTGTTCTGTTATTCTTGATGCATAAAGTACATTTACCTGCGAGGTACCTGCGGTGAATGGAATGGTGAAGACATTTCAACTTTACCTAAACCTAGCAGACAAAAAGGCATTTGATCAAATATCTATTCTAAAAGAACTGAAGGCACGTATAAAGAAAGATCGTTGTTCACTCCTTTTCCCCGCAAACTAGAAATAATCCATATAAAGAGCATAAAGTAGAAAGCAAAATGAAGAAATAATGAAAGGAGTAGCGGACAAAGATATAATTATAATTAGAATCGTGATGAGAAAAATTATACAGATATGTAATTATAATTAGAATTGTGATGAGAAAAATTATATATATACATATAACTAAAATCATAATAAAAAAAGAGCCATAAAGGAAGAATATTAAAAAACAAAATCAAAACGAAAGTGTTAAAAATTTCTCATATTAAGAAATTTAAGTTATTAAATAAAACTCATAATTTCATATTGATAAATAACAAAAATATAAAGATAACATTAGGATATTTATACATACAACAACACAACCCAGTATAATCCCACAAAGTGGGGTCTGGGGAGGTTAATATGTAGACAGGCCCCCTCTGCCCGAGGGGGCAGAGAGGCTGTTTCCAATCGACCCCCGACGCAGGGAAGGGAAAGGCAAACAAAAACAAAAACACAAACATTATTAGTTACTCCAGCAAACATCGCATAAATAATCATCTAAACATAAGAGTCATATGTACCATAAATAAACTGGCATGCAATAATATTAAAACAGTAACCACCAGAAATGACTACCATAAGCGGACACAAACCAATACACAAATCCTTTAAGGGTAGCCCTACCACGCCTCACCCAACCCCGGGGGAGGAATACGAAAAGTCCTGAAGCCTCTATCCTACAACCCTGATACTAGACCTCCAGACTTTCCTATCAAGGGTCATGTCCTCGGAAATCCGCATCATGGCCATGTCCTGCCTAATTACCTCTCCCCAGTATCTCTTAGGCCTCCCTCTGCCTCGCCTCAGACCGACCACCGCTAGCTGCTCACAACTCCTCACCGGGGCATCGAGGCTTCTCCTCCGCACATGTCCGAACCACCGAAGCCTCGCCTCTCGCATCTTCTCATCCATTGGGGTCACCCCCACCTTCTTCCGAATAACTTCATTCCTGATCTTATCTAACCTGGTGAGCCCGCACATCTACCTAAGCATCCTCATCTCCGCGACCTTCATCCTCTGAACATGAGATTGCTTCACTGGCCAACACTCCGTCCCATACAGCATGGCAGGTCTAACCACAGCTCTATAAAACTTCCACTTGAGTTTCTGTGGCACTTTCTTATCACACAAGACTCCTGATGCAAGCCTCCACTTCGACCACCCCGCCCCTATATGGTGAGTGACATCCCTGCCTATGCCTATCTCCTTGTCCCTCTGAATCACCGATCCAAGGTATCTGAAACTATCCCTCTTGGCTATGGCCCGGGATCCAATCATCACGTTCCCTCCCACTTCGCTCGGCTCAGCGCTAAACTTGCACTCCAGATATTCTATCTTAGACCTGCTTAGTCTGAAACCCGTAGCAAAAATATTGGTATTACAAAAATAATAGAAGGCTTATCTCTTTATGTTAGCGTAAACGTAAAAGAAAGAACACAAGATTTAACGTGGTTCGGATCAAAATAAACCTACGTCCACCAGAAAACAATTGCCTTTTTATTATTTACAAAGGAAGGGGAGATTTCCCAATTACACTTAAGAGATTTTCTCTCTTAACTCTCTACTCACTACAATATATTGTATTGTTTTTGGGATGGTTTCTACAAATGAATGCATCTATTTATAGGGGTAAGGATCTCCCCTTGATGTCATTGGTGACATCAAACTACCTCCTCTTGATGTCATGGGTGACATCAAAGGAGGAAGCTTCCTCATAGCATTCATGTCAACTCTTTCCACCAACTCTTTCAATTGGCATGCCATTGTTGACTAAACCTAAACCAACATTTTCAGCATGTCATTGTTGACTAAACATAAACCAACATTTTCAATCTCCACCTTGGTTTGCGTTTCGAGCGTGCGTGTGAACAACTCTGGCCAAAACTTCTAAGCTTACTGGGCAATCCCGTTGTAAGAAACAAGAAGAATCAAACCATGGTTGAACATACCACCTCCACTTAACAACTGTTCTCTTCGGAGTTGCATCAGTTGATGCACACCCCCGCCAAGTCTTTGCAGTGTGCAAACTTAGCGAGCGGGGCTATCTTGGTCAACATATCTGCAGCATTATATAGTTCCCTCTTCAACAACATCTCGAAGGAAATGAAATATGACATCAATGTGTTTAGTGCGCTCATGAAATCTTTGATTTTTCATTAGATGAATAGCACTCTGACTATCACGTCTAAGAGTTGATTCCAGCTGAACCAAACTCAATTCCGCTACTAAACCTTTTAACCAGATAGCTTCCGTCACCGTCTCAGTTGCTGCCATGTATTCTGCTTCTGTCGTAGATAAAGCGACAATCGACTGTAGAATCGACTTCCAACTAACGACACTGCCAACGAGGGTAAAGATGTATCCAGTTGTGGACCTTCTTCTATCAAGACTCCTGCATAGTCAGAATCCACATAACCGAGAATTGAAATACCTCCACCCTTTTTTCGAAAGGTCAGACCAACATCAGAAGCTCCTTTAAGATATCTCAATATCCACTTGACAACTTCCCAATGCCTCTTTCCTGGGCTGGACATGTATCTACTTACCACACTTACAGATTGAGCAATATCTGGACGTGTGCATACTATAACACACATAATGCTACCAACTGCACTGGCATAAGGAATCTTTGACATATGTTCCACCTCATCCTCGGACTGAGGCATTTGTAACTCTGAAAGTTTAAAATGAGGAGCTAATGGTGTACTTACAGGCTTGCACGTATGCATATTGAATCTCTCGAGAATCTTTTCAATATACCTCTTCTGAGAAAGATGTACAACACCGTCTTCTCTTGAAATCTCCATACCAAGGATTTTCTTTGCAGCTCCTAAATCCTTCATGTCAAATTCCTTACTCAATAGCTTCTTCAAAGCATTTATCTCTGTAATGTGTTAGCAGCAACAAGCATATCATCAACTTAAGGTAGTAAGATTAAACTCTTTCGAAATGTCAGACATCTTCTTGTGATACACACAGCTATCAAATGCACTCCTTGAGAATTCATGTGTAGTCATGAATGCATCAAACCTCTTGTACCACTGTCTAGGGGATTGCTTCAGACCATACAAAGACTTCTTTAGTTGGCATACGTGATCTTCTTTTCCTTCAGCTAGGAAACCTTCATGCTGATCCATATAGATTGTCTCTTCTAGATCACCGTATAAGAAAGCAGTTTTGCCATCAAGCTGTTGAAGCTCCAAGTCAAATTGTGCAACCAATGCTAGTAGCACGCGAGTTGAGCTATGCTTCACGACTGGAGAGAAAATTTCATTGTAGTCAATTCCCTCCTTCTCACTAAAACCTTTTGCAACCAATCTCGCCTTAAACCTAACATCTTCCACTTCAGGAATTCCCTCTTTCTTTCTGTAGATCCACTTGCATCCAACTGTTCTCTTCCCCTTTTGTCTTTTCACTAAGACCCATGTCCGATTCTTGTGAAGAGACTCCATCTCTTCCGTCATGGCTAACCGCCATTGTGCAGCATCCTTTGCAAGAAGTTGCTTCAATATACGAGGAGGGCTCCAGATCCTTAATCTCTTCTTGTGCAGCTACGAACGCATATGCAATCAAGTTTGCTTGATTTATAAGTCGTTCCGGATCTCGTGTCTGCCTCTTCTCCCTCCCCTTCGCAATTGTGTATGGTTTATTGACAGCAAGTTCTTCAAGGTCTGCATCTTCTGACTCATCTTTAACCTGAGTCTCTTGATCCTTTTCCTTGGCAAGCTCCACCAGAGGCTCCACCTGCTCGTTGTTCTTGTTTCCTGAAAACTCCACGGAAACTTTACGGGGATCAAGTATAGAGGATTCATCGAGGTGACATCTCTACTAACTATAAATTTGAGTAAAGACAAACACCAAAGTTTGTACCCTTTTACTCCATCCACATACCCTACGAATATGGCCTTCTTAGCCCTTGGTTCAAGCTTTCCTTCATTAACGTGATAATAATCTGGACACCCAAATACTCGTAAGTATGAATAGTTAGAGGGTTCACCTGACCATACCTCATTCGGAGTCTTAAAGTCAATTGCCGATGATGGAGATCGATTGACAATATGAGCAGCAGTGTGAACTGCTTTAGCCCAAAATACTTTGGACATTTTGGCTTGTATGAGCATACAACGAGCCTTTTCAAGAAGAGTTCTGTTCATTCTCTCGGCAACTCCATTCTGCTGTGGGGTATGCCTGACAGTCTTATGTCTTGAGATCCCATGAACCTTGCATAATTCATTAAACTCTTCATTGCAAAACTCCAAGCCATTGTCTGTGCGAAGATACTTGATTTTTCGCTCCATTTGATTTTTAACCAAAATCTTCCACTCTTTAAATGCTTCAAAAGCATCACTTTTTGCCTTCAAAAAATGCACCCAAACCTTTCGTGAGAAATCATCAATAAAAGTGAGAAGATACCTCTTTTCGCCCTTCGATGGAAGTTTGGAGGGACCCCATAAATCTAAATGGATGTAGTCTAGCACTCCTCTTGTCTTGTGTTTGCCAGTGCTGAAGCTAACCTTCTTCTGTTTCCCTAGAACGCAGTGCTCACAGAAGTCAAGTGTGTTGATCTTCTCACCTTCCAAAAGGTTACGATTGCTCAGCATCTCCAGTCCAGGTGCGCTCATATGACCCAGTCTCACGTGCCATAATCTTGCCTTGTCATCATTAGATAACTGCACTGTAGATGCATTTGCAGAGCCAACAATGGTGCTTCCGGCCAATGTGTAAGGCCGTTCTCCAGCTTGCCTTTCAGCATGACTAAAGAACCTTTAGTCACCTTCATAGTTCCTGCTTCGCTCATGTACCTATAGCCTTGTTCATCCAGAGTACCCAAGGAGATCAAATTCTTCTTCAGAACATGACGGACTTGTGTAATAGTCCTCACGACTCCATCATGGCAGCGAACTCGAACTGAGCCAATGCCAACTATTGCACAAGTTGCATTATTGCCAATTACTACAGTTCCTCCACTTTTCTCATAGCTGCTAAACCAATCTTTTCGGAACGTCATATGCAGAGTACAAGCAGAGTCTAACACCCATTTGTTTTCATAATTACTATTATTACACGATGTTGTTAGTACATAATCATTATCAAAATCATGTACTTGTTCAACTGTAGATGCACTCGCTTTTTCCTTGGATTTTGACATTGGGAAATCTCGTTCAAAGTGCCCCTTCTTACCACAACTCCAACAGTCTGTATTCTTCTTGTTCACACGAGACTTTGATCTGTACTTTGATTTGCTTTTTCTCTGTTGGCTAGTCCGGCCTCTCACAAAGAGTTCACTTGCCTGGTCATCTCTGTCTCCTTCGATGTGCCTCCGCACATCACTAGAGTTAAGTGCCTGCCGTACTTGCTCAAGCTTGATAGGCTCCTTGCTATACATCATTGAATTCTCAATATCACGATATCTTGAAGTCAATGAAAATAACAAAGCACATGCAAGCGTCTCCTCCTCCCTTTTAATTTCTGCAATCGTTGTAACAACATCCTTGTTGTCACTGATCGGTCTTGGTATAGCCCTTCTAGCTTTTCCCATAACTATTTGGCCGTCTCTTCGGTACTTGTACTCACTTCAAAAAGCACGTTAGGTGCAAGGGATAGTTGGATTGCACTCAATGCATCCCCTTCAATCTTCTCCATGTCGGGAGCTGATGTATCCTTAGGATACTTTCCGTCAATAGCATGGATTGAACCTTCCATCCGCAGTAACGCTATCATCTGGATCTTCCAGATGTTAAAGTTGTTGCGTCCATTGAATCTATCAATTTCAAACTTCATGGAACTCATCTTTGCTTGTTATTTCTCCTTGGATCGCTAAAGAATCTTGTCGCTCTGATACCAATTGTTAGCGTAAACGTAAAAGAAAGAATACAAGATTTAACGTGGTTCAGATCAAAACAATCCTACGTCTACCAGAGAACAATTGTCTTTCTATTATTTACAAAGGAAAGGGATATTTCCCAATTACACTTAAGAGAATTTCTCTCTTAACTCTCTACCCACTACAATATATTGTATTGTTTTCGGGATGGTTTCTACAAATGAAGGTGCATCTATTTATAGGGGTAAGGATCTCCTCTTGATGTCATTGGTGACATCAAACTAGCTCCTCTTGATGTCATGGGTGACATCAAAGGAGGAAGCTTCCTCATAGCATTCATGCCAACTCTTTCCACCAACTCTTTCAATTGGCATGCCATTGTTAACTAAACCTAAACCAACATTTTCAGCATGTCATTGTTAACTAAACATAAACCAACATTTTCACTTTATATGTTTGATGAATTCAAAATTATAATTTGAAAAAAAAAATACTACATTATTTTAGTTATAAGTAAAATATAAAATGAGAAACTAATCAAGTATTACAGTAGAAAAGAATATACCGAGGGAGCGGGGTGTAAAGATAATATGAGGAGGTTATTTATGCTTTGAATTAATTTTTTTTTAAGTAAAGGGTAAGTAAGTAACACTCAAAATATTTTTGAGAAATTTAGACAATTGAAGAATATTTAACAGTATAACATAAGTTTAAAAATAATAAAAATATTTTCAGAGTAATAAAATATATATATCTCTATTATATTAAAAGAAAAATAGTGACAAAATATTACCCAATTGACAAGTTATTAAAATGTTACATCAGTAAATGTATAGTAGTAAGTACTTTCTAATCTAATAAAGAATAAAATATAGAACAAATAATATCTTTGATTACAATATAATGTGTATCCACTAAATTTATACGAATTTTGATATATTTCCGCACATTTGTATTAAAAAATAATATAGCAACTAAATTTATTGAAACACTATGATATATCAGTTTATAATTTCATAAGATTAACATTCTTTTAAATTATCCGTGCATCGCGGGGTTCTAACATTGTAACCATCCTAAAAGAAGTGAAGGCACATATAAAGAAAGATAGTTCTTCACTCCTTTTCCCTGCAAACTAGAAATGATCCCTATAGAGAGCATAAAGTAGAAAGCAAAATGAAGAAAATTGCTAGAAAATAGCTACTCTATGATATTTGTAAAATGATTCCTATAAAGAGCATAAAGTAGAAAGGAAAGTGAAAGAAGTTAGTTGACCTTTCTTCCTGTTTGTGGATAAGCTATCAATCTCTCAAAAGAAAATAAATGTAATTGATTTGTGGTCAACAATCGAATGTACCTTCAATCGAAAATGCAACATGGCCTTCATGAGTTGAACTTTCCAACTCGCATCTTGGTCCATCATCACCAAGTATATCAATGATAGATAGCTCTGCAGAATTAGATGAAATGACAGTTTAGTAAATGGGAATCATTTTGTCAGCTCTGACATTTCAAAACAGAGAATTCTCTTAGGAAGTGCTTTTCGGAGTACGCCTTTAAATTTGCAATTGATAAACTTCTATCACGTATAGTCAAAAGGATACCTTGATTTCATATTATGAATTTGTACTTCCAAGTTCCAATTCTATTAACAAATTGAAATTGAAAAGGAAGTGTCTCCAATCAGAATGTTTTTACCCTATTGCTTAATATATTTTGACAAGCCATCTCAACAAGTTTTTTCTGTACAGGTTATTACTACAAGCTTACAGGCAAACACTTCTATACAGTATTTATTTATAGTACTCACGCGTGCCTGTAGAGCTGGTCAGTGGATTTAGTTTGTCATCAGAGTTGTACAAAGCTTTCGCATGACATCCAGGTGCTCCAACTGATGTACTGAGCAACATCAATGATTAATTGAACTTTTTTCAGCAAAAATGATAATTTCAGACATTACAACCAAACATGTGAAATACTAAAAGAATGCAATTCACGGAGATTCTCCAAACAAGTTGCTAGCATCTAAGTCAGGCATGAACTCGAAGCTTGTCAATATATCTGCACTTGTTTAGCAGCCTTTCATTCAAAATAATTTACTCAAGCAGGATTCCATAAGGAGTTTTTTTCTTTTAAATATTTATGCAATCTAACAAGGATAAACCTATGAGAATTTTTATGTTTATGAAATTCAATATGGATAACCCACTCAACGTAAGCATACTTACTTCTTTGGGCAGGCAGCATAATCTTGGGAGCTTGATGGAGTTCCTATTAAGACAATGGATAGCATTATGTCCGAATGACAAGAAAAAACAATTATACTCCTCAGCAAACTAGCTTTTGCAAGAGTGCAAGTATAGTAGTATACTACCTTCCTTATCTTGAAGAGAACCAACAGAGACGACTTCATTGGTTTGAATCACCGAAGAATGCTGTAGCATCTGATTGTGTGGAGTAAAGGCATTTCCCTCATAACTATGCCTTGCTTAAATAGTGATGCAAAAGAAAATTAGGCCACAAAAGGGGGATTATGAATCGCCGTGCAGTTGAAGGGAAGAGGTATGACTCATCACATAAGGACAATAGACAAAATGCAACTTAACATGTTCACATTGCACAATCAAATTTTGTGTCAAACCCATATTGCAATCTCTAATTGATAAAACATGTTTATTAGGTTGGTTGATATCACTGAAAGACTTAGAAATGGTGGTAAAGACAATCATGAAAGAAGAATTCTAACAGTACCTGATAACAATTAATTGCTCAAAGACATTAAATGCTGATGAAGCTGCATACTTTTGCAACTAGTTCAGAAGTTTACTTTGAGTTTTGAAGAAAGTGAAAATGCACATCATTCATTTTGATTTTCATAAATTTTAGGGATTTTAACTCCAAAGGCTGAACAGATTCTGATACAAAATTCTTTGAGAAGTAAGATATCTCACGTAATATCTCTGTACCATTCCAAGTTTATCGGAAGCCCCAAAAGGGACAATAGCTTACATAATATCTCTGAGCTAACTCGTACGAAGAAACATGAACAAGCATCAAGTGCTATTGCCAATCACCCTAAAATACACATAAGGATTTATAATATGCTTAAAGTTTTTGAAGAGATAAAAATTGAGGTCAATGTACCTGAGTGGGCATTTGACTTATGTTCCCTAGAACCTGTAGATAAGTTTAGTAAACTCCGAATATCCAGTGAACGACTACTCTTTTCTTGCTGATTACATCGGATTTTCTCCTCAAAGAAGCTCTCTCTTGCATCTTTTTTCTGCTGCTCTTGCCGTTTTCTTTGCTCAAAGTATTGTTGTTGCCTATAAGATAGACCAACTACATCTTAGTCTAAATCCCTGTATATTCAGTTAGACAACATTCTCTAAGAATCTTTACCAGTGTTGATGTTGAGGAAGCTAAAACTATTATCAGAACAAATAAAGACAGTTGTGTGATGTTTTAATACCTTTTCTGTGTTGACCTTCTTGACTAATGTTTTTCCATCCCGTGAAATAGTAACACAAATCAATAGAGAAAGCATCAGTATGAGAACATTTCCCAAAGCAATAAGATTAACTTACTGAGAATGATGGAAAAAAACCAAACTTGCAAAAGAACAAGCTGATACCCTTCAAGGAAAGATGAATATTTCTTTTCTTTTATCTTTTTCCTTCTAATTTTGGGGGATGGTTTGAGCTGAACATTATCACAACAAATCTGCAAACGGGCTTGTACACCATTAAACTCACGTAAAGAAAGTGCAAGAGGTGATCTTTTTCGAAAGAAGAGTTCTGCCAGGACTAAATGGATTAACGATATTTTAGTTCTTTTAAGAGTATGTTTGAGCTCCCAATCTTTAAAGGGTGATCTTCATCTTTCAATAATACATTTTATAACTCCTCAGTTGAACTGTACTAACCACACATTTACGTTAAAATCTATTACCAACTCCAGAGACACTAAAGATCAACTAATAAACCACACTAATGAGCATTGAGCTGCAGTTCTACCTAACTGTAATTTGCTCAATTGTGCTTCCAAAGTACCCCAAACGAAACAATTTATTTCCAGAAAAGAAAAAAGAAAGAAACAATTTATTTTCCAAATTCAGAAATATGCAGGTATATCTACAGGATAATAAGTATTCCTTTCACACTTACAGTAGCGACTTTCCTCCTTGATCCACCCATCCATTGCAACATTGTGGCAGAAATCTTCCTTGCAGCCTCCACTAAATCGTGAAGAGATAATTACAGAAGGACCAGTGGGAAAAAAGAAGGAAATGAAAAACAAGTATCACCTAAGTGAAATAATCTCTCAGGTAGGTCAATATCATAACAGTTTGACAGGCTAGGATTAAAAAGTTAAAATATACAATGGCTAATCTCTGCCTCCAAAATTTAACATGCTAGATGATTATAAAGTAGAGAAAATGTCATAAATATTCTTCTATTATTACTTACTTAATGATGAGTTTCGCTATAAGTTTTAATCAGAAACACAAAAACAGATATAATCATCTTATCAGACACATACAAGAAAACTAATGATATTACAAACTTTTGATGTACTCCTATAAAAAGATCACTCAATACCTAGCCAATGACACATCGAAATTAGACAAAACGCCATAGCATCAGTCAAAATCACACATAATCCAAGTTTTACCTTCCAGTTACCATAAGACATGCTCACCTACTGCAAACCAGCAACTGTTCTAAGATACCATTCAAATAGAAGATGCATATCGAATTTTGATGTCAAGTCCCTAATTATCCCATTTGGAACAAATCGAGACAATTTGAAGTAACAGAGATGGACTTTAACAGTATTATTAACTCAATCCTAGATAATTCCAAGTGAAAAGCAATAACAATAAACAAATTTCAAGTTCAAAGGAGTGATTACTCTGTTTACAAATTAATTGAGGATAAGAACTTAAATGACAAATAGAAAACGAAATCTGACATACTAATGCTTTATGAATCAAAATGAATATGTGGTTGTTACCTCTCAACAGCGATTTCTGGGAGATATTTGCACAGATATGCAGATCAACGCGAGGCTGAGGCTCCGTTCACTAAAGGTAGTTCTGGCAGAGGCATTTTAAGTCTAAATTTTGAAATTTTGCCATCCATTTATTTATAACCTCACGACTCCTAATATGTACAGTATTTAATTTTCAAATTCAAGTCAAGTCGATGCTCAAAATCACAATTTACACTCTCTTAAGCATGTTTTAAGAGTCAAAATACTATTGGTAGAGCCAGTTTTCCCGCTAGTCAATCAAAAATAATCATTATTTGTCAAGTCAATAAAAAATAGCCACTAACTCCAGCATATTATGCTGGATCGGTATAGTTTGCTGACTCCTGTATAATATATGAGAGACTGGAGCACAAGTACTCAAAACTCCAGTATACTATACTGGACATTTATACTTCTTGGAACTCCAATATATTATGCGGGAGGTTCACCATAATTATACTTGAACTCCCGCATATTATACGGGAGTTCCAGCAGCATAGTTATCCTGGAACTCCCGTATAATATGCGGGAGTTCAAGCATAGTCATGCTGGAACTCCCATATAAATTGCGGGCGCATTTTTTGAATTTTGAACATTATTTTCATTCAGATTTATGTTTACATGAAAAGTGGCTAAATTTCAATTACTTTTGAAACTAGGCTATTTTTGAATTACCAGTTATAAATCTGGCTATTGTTTAATTTCTCCCGTTTTAAAAGGCGACGCGTGACGCGAAGCATTTTACTTGTGAGGAGGCCTAGCCCTTAGACATGGGGTAAGTCCCACAAATTTTTAAATTTTATTAATTTTAAGATAGTATAAATAAAAAATAATTATAAAAATTATATTAAATTCACAAAATTATAATAAACAATCTATTTAAAATATTTATAAATTATAATTTGACTATAAATAAAACAAAATGTATAATATATATCATAATATGCAAATTAGCTGCAGCGTTATTGCAACTCAAACATCAAAAGTAATATATTCGATCCAAAATCTTATATATGTCTTTTAAGGATTAATGAATTTTGAAAGAATTTTGATATTGTAATTTAATTATTTTTTTAAATACTCCCTTTATTTAATATGCTTTCTATTTGAAAGAGAATTTATATAAAAATATAATTTACAATTTAAATATGATTCTATAGCATTATCTATTTTTAAGTTTTAACAAGTTAATAAAGTGACACATAATTCATTGTACTATTTCATGATAACCAATTTGTAAATAGTTACTAGCTAATAATGAGCTATTAAATTAATAAGTATTGTATCTTGTAAATGTAAAAATAATAATATTTAGGGAAATAATTATTAAAAAAATTATGTACTAATATAATAAAGACATAACAAAAGTTAATAAAGAAATACTTTTAAATGAAAGATTTATTCAAATTTGCTATCATAGTAGTGTTAGCGGATAATGCGCAACAATTTTTATTTTAATTATGACATAAATACTCTCAACTTAATGATTTTTAATTAAGAAAAAAGTAATTTTGAATAGTCAAGTATTTATTAAGAAAATGTGAGGATTTACAAGATTAGTTACACAAATTTCATAAAGTTATATTAGGCGAGCTCAGTATGCTGGGCATTGGACGTGTCTAGGGCGTAAGCCCAACGACCAAGTTATAAATTTCACGGAACTAAGCCTCACACATAAAGAAATTTTTACCTTATATAGCAAAGCTTAACACCTTATTTATTTTAAATAAATACCATTTTAAAAAGTACATTCTATAGCTACCTTTTAATTATCATAGCAAAATAACTATTTATGGTTAACTCTTACATTAAGCCACTATATACGCTAATTATTATTTTCTCTATTCTTTTTCAAAAACCTTTCTCTCCATGTTCTCTCTCTAATTTGATACGTGCTATTATCTTCCTCAGAAAACACGATTCTGCAGCTGAAATTCTTTCTCACCTACATCTCTTTTATTCTTTTTATGAATGCATATGTTTCAATCTTGTAATGCTGATGTAACAGTAATTTGCGAAAGTTAGGCGGCAAAGATGGAAACAAAGTGTTAGACAAAAATCGATGGAAAATCTCCATTGAAAGTTAGGCGGCAAAGATAGAAACAAAGTGTTCGTTCCATTACTCCGTTAAAAATCTCTGGCGATCAAAGCAATTTCGTTTCACTGGTTGGAAACAAATTGAAAATTCGTTGAAACCTGTTATCGATGAGACAGCATTAGGCTTATTGTTGAACAAAGACGACGGACTTTTGGTGTTGAGCAACTTGAAGAGTTTGTTACCTTTTTTCATTATATTTTAATGTATCTTGTTGTATTCGGAGTTTTGCGGCTGAGCAACTCAAAGAGTCTGTTACCTTTTTTTCATTGTATTTCAAGGTATCTCGCTGTATTATATGTATTTCATTGTATTCATTATCTTTTTTTTTATTGTGTTTCAATGTATCTCGTTGTATTTCATTGTATTCACTGTCTCGCTATATGCCATGAATGTATTCATATATTTTTTTAATTAATATAATTTATGCATTCAGATGGCTTTATGTATCCAAACTTATAATTGAGTTAGTTGAGTCATATTAGGAGTTTATTATGTTAATTGATTCATTTTCCATTTAAAATCAGCTGAATAGACCACGATTTGCGCTCTTTACGTTACTTTATTTACTATTACATAACGTGAATACAATCGAATACATCATTTGTCTAGCTGTAATTCCCCGTTTCACGATGTGAATACAGTCGAATACAAAAATTTATCTAGTTGTAATCCTATGTTTCACTATAAATGCTACATTATTCATGATTACATTAGCTTAAATACATCGAATATACTCTAAAAAACCCAAAATCATAGCTATAGGAAATAATATTGTAAATGACAGTTACAACTAGCTGTTAACCACTAAAACATAGTGATTTCTGAAAGTTTCTCAAAATAGATTTACCCCTAAGCACAGGTTTTGTCCATGAAGGCCCAAGTCGAATATTGTTGATTTTTTGAAAATTGATTAAAAATTAAGGGTGTGTTTGGTAAGAAAGAAAATATCTCTTGAAAAAATATTTTTTAATTTTCTCATGCTTGGTTGGCTTAAATATTTTGAAAAATATTTTTCTCATGAATTTTCCCGATCAAAAGTAGGGAAAATATTTTTCAAAATTCTATGTAAACCTTCCCCGCCCTATTCCCCATCCCCACCGCCCCCCCACCCTATCCCATCCCAACCCATCCCCTACCTTTCCCCACCATACCTACCCACCCTCTCCCAACCCTGTCCTACCCCAACCCTAAATAAAAATATTATCAAGAATAATTTTTTTCATGTTGTAGATTAAGTATTTTTATTTTTAATTCCAATAAAATGATTATTTTTGTTGGACTCTTGGGGAGCGTCGGTTGGTGACACCGAGTCTTATTTATGCTTAGACATTATAGACTTACATATTTGGTATTTATAATAATGCTTTGTAAAGCATATCATTTACATATGATGATTTGTTGTTCCAATATGAGCTTTCGGTAAAATTCTTGTTTGAAAGAATGTTATTATCTCTGTTAATTGGATTTGATTATTTTATACACTATTTTAGCTATTCTAGTATCGTATTTATTTATCGTCCGTTAAGATTAAGATAGTTAATATCAGTTGACCAATTTAGCCACTACTTCGTTGAGTTTAGTTTTGATACTTATTGAGTATATCCGGTCAATTGTACTCATACTATACTTCTGCACAATTTTGTGTTGATCCAGATATTGACACAAACAGAGCTAAGGTGTAGATCGTTTTAGTGCAAGGAGACTCGAGGTAGTGCATCATGTCCATCCGTAGGCCTCCAGGTCACATTCTTTTCCTATTTTGAGACTATTGTTTATTTTAGATATTGTTGTATTTATTCATGCTATTGTTTTTCGACACTCTGAGAGCCTAAATACTCTTTGAGACTAGTTTCTGGGAAATTGTATTATTGTTTCGCTAATTAGTGCTGGTTTTAGACTTACTTATGCTAGAAATTACTGGACTTGTTATATTGATTCATTTATGTTGTTTATTCAATTTTTTGTGATTGGTTTGCTTATCCAGCATGTTAGGTGCTATCATGACCTTTGATGAGATTTTGGGTCGTAATAGCTTGGCATTAGAGGTTGTATTGATCTCACGAGTCATGATTATGTCTGGTAGACTCTTGCAAGTCGGTATAGAGACATCTATACTTATCTTCGAGAGTCTATGGGGTATTAGAAAACTTACATTCTTTCATTCTCTATCATGTGATTTTTATTTGTCATAAAGTTTTAATCCTTACCCTAATATTCTCTCATGGATGATGAGGACATGTGCGTTAGGCAGAGGTAGAACCCAGGTTGTAACTGTCGCTAAAGGTAGAGGCCAGAGTAGGGCCAGGGCTAGAGCCCCGACTAAATCATATGCAACAGCATCTAGAGCTACTATATGATGACCCAATAGGCCATATAGAGTTTTAAACCTTAATTCTGTATTTTAAAACCGTAAATACATCCTTTTAGCCTTTCTCAATTTGTGTGTGCAGTCCGTGTCTTCTTCTGAAAGGTTTTTATTTTGAAAATTGATAAAAATATTAAAAAATTCCTTAAAATCCATTTGAGTTGACTTCGATCAATATTTTGAGAAAATGTATTTGGATCCGTATTTTGACGGTCTTGGTGGGTTCGTATCGTGATTTGGGACCTGGGCGTATGCCTAAAATCGAATTCGGATGTCCTTAGCGAGAATTATCATTTTTTATTGATATTTGAAGTTTAAAAGTTTAAAGGGTTTAAAGATTTGACCAATATTTGACTTTGTTGATACCGAGTCCGTATTTTAGTTCCGAACTTGATATAGGTCTATTACTATATTTATTAGTTGTCTACCAAATTATTTGAGAAACGGAGTTGGTTTGACGTGATTCGGACGTCTGGTTATTAAAATAGAAATTCTAAAGTTTTATTAAAAAATTTATTTGATTTTGTTTCCGATTCTTAGTTCTAGGTGTTATTTTGGTATTTTGATCGCGCGAGCGAGTCCGTATAATATTTATGGACTTGTGTGCATAGTTGGTTTGGAGTCTAGAGGGCTCGGGTGAGTTTCAAATAGGCTACG
>JASVEL010008859.1:0-51229 GCA_032618575.1 Nicotiana noctiflora
ACCCCGGCCTCTGGCGGCGGCGGCAGGGGGCGCGTTTGCCTAATCCTCACGAGTAGCACGTGTCCTCACCATATGTGAGAGAATAGAAGACATAATTTTAAATTTGGTGTCGAAATATCGCACGACAAGGAATTCATAAGAAATGAAGAGTTTCCTAAACAGTTACATAGCCCCTCGTAGATAAGTACGGACGTCTCCGTATCGATCAGCGAGACTCTAAATAACAGGCCTGTGTCCTTTGACTCCTATGAACCTAGAGCTGATACCAACTTGTCACGAACCTCGTTCACCAATTATGAACCTGTCATGATGGCACCTAGTCTTCGCGACTAGGTAAGCCTAACACAATGCCTAATGTACAACTCTTATGAACAATAGTTAAGATAACAGTTGAATGATATAAAAGAAATGTAATAAGTCCCGCTCGGCACATACACTTAACCAAATACCAGAAAGAAATACAACCTCCAAGACCCAGAAACTCACGGACAACACAGAATAAGAGAGTATAACTGTAGTTCTATACATCCAGAGTATCTATACAAATGAAATAAAGGAAATAACAGGGAGAATAGAAGAAGACCCTCCGGATCTGCGGACGTAGCAGATTTATACCTCGAGTCTCCTGAAAATATGCCTAGGTCACCTGTAGTGCATGTGATCAGATGGACCTGGATCTGCACAACAAAAGTGTGCAGAAGAGTAGCATGAGTACACCACGGCGGTACTCAGTAAGTGCCAAGCCTAACCTCGATGGAGTAGTGACGAGGAAGGTCAGGGCCCTACCGAAAATAACAAACATAATGATAACAACACCGAACAATACAAAATAGGAATAAGTCTGAAATTACAGAAAACGAGATAAATACTACAAGCCTTCTACAGTTAAGCTAACAAAGAGAAATCAACACAACAAGTACAAATCAACAATCCAGGATCTCCGGGAATTGAACCCGCAGTCCTTTTATACTCATCAACTCAAATCTCCGGGAATCGAACCTGCAGTCCTTTTATACTCAGCACTCAGGATCTCCAGGAATCTAACCTGCAGTCCATATATCAGTATCACATGATCTTCGGGAATTGAACCCGTAGTCCGTATATCAGAATCACAGGATCTCCGAGAATTGAACCTACAGTCCTTTATATCAAAATCACAGGATCTCCGAAAATTGAACCTGCAGTCCGTATATTAGAATCACAAGATCTCCGAGAATTGAACCCGTAGTCCTTTACCTCAATAGCACCGAATCTCCGGGAATTGAACCCGCAGTCCACAGAACAGAAACACAATCAAATAAGACAAAACATAGAGAAATATGAAGTGCACTACTACAATTAACAACTAAATCCAGTCTCAACATGTTCCAGGGAGTTCAATTAAGATAAGTAGGTATTTAGACAGTTAATCCTATCTAAGAATGCTTCCCTAGCTAACACAGGATAATCTTGCAATTAAACCAATTAAATAACAGAGATAACACTGATTGAGCAGTTTAGGAAAAGTGGTTTTTTAAACAATTTGCACAAGTACATGCCCGTCACCTCGCGTACAAGGCATTCAAATCAACACATATATATCCTAGGGGAGGAATTCCCCCATGCAAGGTTAGACAAGTTATTTACCTCAATCCCGGTACAAAATGGCTAAGAAATGACTCCCTTGCCACGAGTATCCGACTCCGAGTGGCCAAAATATATTCAAACCAATTACATAGTGTGAATAACATCGCAAGTAACTAACTACACTGATAAAATTAAATCTACAACGCGAAAATGGGTAAAATGACCAAAATACCCCTCTATCCATCGGCTCTGAATCGAAATATTTTTATGTTTTCAGAACCCTTGTACTCTCACAAGTCTAACCATATAAAATTTATCAAAATTGGAGTTCGTTTTCTCCTCTAAATCATCAAAGTTTGTTCTATGAAACTTACCCCAATTTACACCCCAAATCCGAAATTAAAGGACGAATATGAGTTTAGATTAGTGAATAATGGTCACAAGGGAGTAAGAAATCCTTACCCAACAATTGTCTCTGAAGAGTACGCGAGAAATCACTCATAACCGAGCTCCCTAGCTTGAGTTTTTGCAAACAAGGTGAAACCCTCGCGGATGAAATGTTATATTCTGCCCAGGTATATTCTTCAATGCGATCGCATTCAAAGTCATGCGATCGCGTACAGTAAAATGGGAGGCCTGTAAAATGTGCTATACGATCGCAGCCTAAGGCTTGCGATCGCAGAAGGTTAATATGTTATACACTACGAACGCATGAATAATTATGCGATCGCATAGAGGAAAAAAGGACCCTGATGCCCAGGTTCAAAATACACTATACGATCGCGGACAAGCAATGCGATCGTGTAGAAGAGTGGGACAGACCTAAGCGATTGCGGACAAGGTTATGCGATCGCATAGAATAAAATTGGGTACTTCACACCAGCCTCTATGCGATCGAATAGAGTAAAAATCTTCAACAGTTATGACAGCAATTCAGATGTGTTCTTCAACTGAAAATGGTCCGTTTTACCCCCGGAAACACCCCCGAGGCCCCCGGGACCTCAACTTAAACCACCAGCCTACTCCAAATCATGATACGAACTTGTTCCAATCATAAAAACATATCATTAAACACGAAAAATTATCAGATTATGGCGGATACAAGCCGAAGTTTCAACCAAAACTTCTGAAACCTACATGCTATCAAAAACCCGACCAAACAACGTTCGAATGACCTGAAAATTTGCAAACATATCCAAAATCACCTAACGAAGCTACTGTAACTATTGGAATTCCATTTCAATTCCCGGATCAAAATCTCGCCTATCGACCGAATTTTCAAAATTTCCAAACTTCGGCATTTCAAGCCTAAATGAGCTACGGACCTCCAAAATACATTCTTAACATGCTCCCAACCCCGAAATCACCTAACGGATCTAACAAAACCATCGGATTTTCATTCCGAGGTTGTCTTAACGCTGTTCCGAATACGGGCCATTTTTCAACTATAAAGCTCTCATTTAGGGACTAAGTATCTCAAAAGACTCCAAATTCCAGAACCGAACGTCCCCACAAACCACAGTAGCAGAAATGAACTAAGGGGAAATAGTAAATTAGGGATCGCAGCGTAAATTTTAAAAATGACCGGCCAGGTCGTTACAAAATTACTCTCAAGCTCACGTGCCCGGATTTCAAAAATTTTTGAAGGTATATGACCCATAATATTACGACCTCAAATATATAATTTATTTTTAATTCCATGCTCAAATTCTTGGTCAAAGTCAAAAAAAATTATTTTCTAGTTTTTTCTTCAAAACTCTAACTTCCTACTAATCCATGTTTAAATCTTTATAAAAATCCATGTATTTAACTTATAAAGTGGTGAGAATAACTTACCTTGACTTGAGTGATGAAAATCCCACTTGAAGCTCTCCAAAAATCATCCAATCAAGAGAGTATGGAAGAAATGAGCCAAAGCCCCATTTTAAAGAAACCTCACTGCCTCCAGCCCTTTCGCACCTACGATGCATAGGCCGCTTCTACGATGGGTTCCTTCGCACTTGCGCCTTCGGATGTGCGGTCTCTCGTTCGCTTCTGTGGTCACTAGCCTCCCCTTTCTTGTCCCCTTCTGGGACCCTTATGGCCACTTATGGAGCCCCTCACCTGCGGTCAGAGCCTCGTAGGTGCGGTTACACTAGAAGGCAGCTGCTCTAACCTTTCTTTCAAGTCCAAACTCGATCTGTTCACCGTCTAAATCCCACCCGAGACCCTCGAGATCTCAACCATTTATACCAACATATCCCAAAACACATTACGAACTTAGTCAAGCCTTCAAATCACATCAAACAACACCGAAATAATGGATCACAACTCAATTCAAGCTTTATGAACTTTAGAACTTCAAACTTCTACATTCAATGCCGAAACCTACCAAATCAGGTCCGATTGACCTCAAATTTTGCATACAAGTTTATTCGACATTACGGACCTGCTCCAACTTCCGAAATTGGAATTTGATCCCGATATCAAAATGTCCACTTCCGGTCAAATTTCTCAAAAACCTTCAAATTTCTAACTTTCGCCAAACGACTCCAAAATGACCTACAGACCTCCAAATCCACTTCTAGGCGTGCTACCAATATCAAAATCATCATATGGAGCTATTCCTGGGCTCGAAATCCCAAAACGGACATCGATAACACTGATACACACCTCAACCCAAATTTATGAAATTCTTCTATAATGCTAACTCCCATGATCGGTGCGAAAATTCTTCCGGGTCATCCAAAAGACGATCCAAACATATACCCAAGTCCAAAATCATCATACGAACCTGTTGGAACCTTCAAATCTCAATTTCGATGTCGTTTACTCAAAATCCAACCTTAGTTAGAATCTTTCAACTTAATGCTTTCGAAATGGGAATTTTTTTTCCCAATCAACTTCAAACTTTCGAAATTCTAATTTCCACCACGCGTACGAGCCATAATACCTGAAGTGAAGCTACTTTGGCCTCAAACTGTCGAATAATACGTTAGAGCTCGAAACGACCGGTTGGTTCATTATAGTCTACTTATCATATTTTATAGTTATAGATACGGGTGCCAACAGATATTTGAAAACCAACCAAACTGTACTGCATCGAATCAATTTTTTTAGTTTTTTATTAATAAAATTGTAGATTTTTATATAAATCTACAAATTGTACGAATAATTAGGGTAGGTTTTCTATTTTATTAAATAAACTGAAGAAATATCGAACAATCGTGAACAAATTTACATGTGAAAAATATAAATGTTACGTTTAAAAATAATAATTAAATTTTTCCTTGGGCCTAGAGATTATGTAAATTGTTACAAGCCAACGAATAATTAAAATCAAAATATTTATTCCCAAACCTAATATGCTACTCCTACTGAAATTAAATTATTTCTAACATATTCACTAGTAAGACACAAAGTATTCTAGCGGTTATGAGTAGCAAACTACAATATATTGAATATATTTTCTTTCGTATAATTCAGATTTATATTTTTGAATATTTAATTGTAACACTCCTCAAATTTATAAAAGTTTCAAGATACATTAATTATAGAGCTAAATTATTATTATTACTATTATTTTTATCTATCTATATATATATATATACTATATATATATATATATATATATATATATATATAGTTAATAAGAAAGTGAGTATCGTTAGTTACTAATTAACTCAAAATCAAAAAACAAAAACAACAAAAAAGGGCATGCAAGCCAAGCCCATAAAGGCTCTTGGCTGGAAAAAGGCATAAGCCTTAGGAACAAAGAAATAAGAGAACCGAACCCCACGTTTTGTTGCAAAGAAACACAATGGTTACAACAAAATACTCATGAAAGATTCTAGGTTTTATTACGAATTGCTAATTCTTGAACTTAGGTTTATAAAATTTTCTTATTGTCAAATATCCTACAGTAGTTTTAAGTAAGAATTGAGTAGTTAATTTTCTTCTTTCTCTATATCAATAATAAATTGTATACTTAGGTGTAGTACTTTAAAATTGATTAAAATGCATTCGTTGTTGTAGAATCGATTATTTGACTGGTGTCAATTAGACTGGGCCTATGTATGGACTTGAGAAGTTTTGATGCGAGTCGATATAACCCTTTACTAAAGTGGTTTAACTCACAAAAGCACGCATAAAAGTTGTTTGATGAATTTCTTAAAAGAGTTTATATTTATTTAATTGGAGCGAGTGAGTACCCATTAACTTAGAATTATTCGAGCAAAAGTTCAGATGATCTATGTGCTTAAATTTTTAGATTTTTGTGTTATTCTTATATGCTATTTTTATATTGAAAATTTATAAAGAAGAAAGAATCTGTAGAAATATTTTTACATGTTTATTTCATTCTTATGCTATGTTTTACATTTAAGGATACCAATATGAGTACATACATGATGTTCTATAACGAAAGAGTTTAGACTTGAAAATTCACAAGAAGAAGCTTTAAAAAGAAAAGATTTTTGGGAGTATCATTTATTCTGAGAAGGGGTCATCGTCCAGGCCGAGGGTCCTGACCAAGGCGTTGACTTCCTGAAACTACTTTTGCCAAACTAGGGAGCACACGAGCCGAGGGTCTAGTTGCTGAGAAATTACTTAGCCATGCTAAGGAAAGTTACATGAGCGCTGAGAACCATGAAGCGAGTGATACCTCGTGGATTGGGCTATTTGATCAGGTTGGGATTGAACCCGTACTGACCACACGGTGACTGAGACAGAATTTAGTCAAGATAGTTGGAACTCCCAAAGTATAGAGTGAAGTATATTTTTTATAAGAAAGAAAAAGAAAAGAATTTGTTTTAGAATATTCATAAATTGCTATTATGCAATTATTTGAAATTATTCTTATAAGATTTATGTTTTACACGCATTTAGAACCCTTGCTCATAATGTATATGTTATTAAAGTTTTGCCCCTAATTGTTGAGACTCACTGAGTATAATGGATGTGTCACGACCCCAAAACTCAATCGTGGTGGCGCCCAACACATTGGTAGGCTAGCCTGATCAATTTCACACAATACCGAGCTATCAGCTCTCACTTTACTTTAAAAGCAATATTTAGCAATAATAGAAGTACGGTACTTTAGCATAAGTTGCAAATATCCCAACACAATATAACATCTCCCACATATCTGGAATCATAAACCATGAGCCTCTACCAAGAATATAATAGTGATACTGAATACAAATATCTGACAAATGCGGAAAAAGTCTAAAAATAATAGAGGATAGAAGAAAATGTCAGGTCCTGCGGACACTAGCAGCTACCTCGACAGTCCAGTATGATCACTGAATCAGCTAGGAAGTTAGCCCTGCCACGATGTACCTGGATCTTCACACAAGGTGCAGGGAGTAGTGTGAGTACTTCCAACTCAGTGGTAATAAGTACAGATAAAGACAGTGAAGATAAGAATACCCAATACTGTACTAAGCAAGGCTATATAATAATCTTCTTTTACCATTTTTAAGAATATAAGTCTCAGAATCAACAATAACAGCACAACAGGTATATCTAAATGCAATGCAGATGCATGAACATGACCGCTACGGCACGTAGCCCGATCCATTTGGGTACCCGCGCTCACTGTGGGGGTTCAGACTCCAGAGAGGCTCCTACAGCCCAAGTGCAATATCAATGATATGCTGCGGCACACAGCCCGATCAACTATCAGTTTAGCTATATGCAATGCAAGCCTCACAGGCACAAAAATATCATTTTGAAATCTATTTTTATGAATAACAGCAGAAAACAGTGTTCAGAAATACCAGAGTTTGGAAAACCATTTTAGACAGTGTTTAGCTCATGACTGATATCAAGATAATATGCTATAATCATAGAAGCAATAATAACGATCCTCGCGACATCCAAATAGCTGGATCACAGCCCAAAGATATCCACAACCATCTAAGTAGGAGGTTTACCGGCTCATTTATAGCCAGCAACACAGTATAGTATTACACAGTCAGACTAAGCCATAATCCCCAATCACAATCGACCCCGCACTCACAGTAGAGTACGTGTCTCGCCTCAATACAGTGTCACATAGTGATATACCGAAGTTTCGAACCCTCATGTCATAATCCATACCAATTACTCACCTCGACTAGGCTGGAAAACAGGCCCGCAATGCCTTTTCCAAGAGAATCAGCCTCCACGGGTGTAGAATCTGATAAAAAACAATAGGAATACATCAAAATAGGCTAAAGGAACATAAGCCAATCAAAATATCTCGAATTACTCCCAAAAATGCGAAGTTGCCAAAACTCGATCCCCGGGCCCACTTCTCAAAAAATTACAGAAGTCACATTTTCGGAATTCTCATCTCGCCACGAGTCCGTGCATATAAAATTTATCAAAATCAGACTTCAAATGAACCGGCAAATCATAATTTTTCATAGCAAAAATCCAAGCCCTAACTCCCTCAATTTATACCCAATTTCAGAGAATTAATGGAAGATTATTCGATAAAATGATGTATTAAGACCACGAGACTTACCTCCAATCACTTTTCGATGAAATCACCTTCAATTTCTGTCACTTAGCTCTCAAGGTTCTCAAAAATGGAGGAAAATATCAATAAAACGCGACTGAAATGTTCCCTTTAATCCTTCTGTCGCCCAGATTTACTCTTACGCGATCGCAGCCCCAGGCACGCGATCGCGGTGAACAAAATTTTAAGTTCCAGGAAATCCTTCTATGCGATCGCGTCATGACCCTCGCGATCGCAATGCACCATGACTTAACCCTACGCGATCGCACTCCTTAGCTTGCGATCGCATTGCACAAGTTCACCAAACTACACAATCGCATCCAAGTTCCTGCAATCGCAGAGAACAATCATAAAGTCTTCCCCAGGTCTTCTACGTGATCATAGCAGGCCCCCTGCGATCGCAGAGAACAAAAAACCTACAACTATGACGGCAGAAATCTGACTTCTCACTTTACCAAAATGGTCCGTTTGGACCCCCAGATTCATCCAGAGGCCCCCTGGACCTCAACGAAAACCACCAACCTACTCCAAAACACGATAAAAACTTGTTTCAATCATATAAACATATCCTCAAACACAAAAATCATCAAATTAAGGCGGATTCTAGCCTAAGTTTCAACTAAAACTTCCGAAACCAATATCTAATCAAAAACCCGACCAAACGATGTCCGAATGACCTAAAATTTTGCAGACATATCCAAAATCACCTAAAAAGCTAAAAACAACCGTCAAAATTCCGTTCTGACACCCGAATCAAAATCGCGCCTATCGACCGAATTTCGCCAAAATTCCAACTTAGCCAATTCAAGCCTATTTCTACAGCTGGCCTCTAAATTCAATTACGATCGCTCCCCTAAGTCACAAATCACCTCCCAAAACTAACCGAATCATCGAAATCCACATCTGAGCCCTCTAACCACATATTCAACTTCATGTTGACTTTTTAGAAACAAGCTTCACTCAAAAAGGCTATATGCCTTATTTTCAACCAGAATCGATCCAAATTCACCCGATAATCTCTAACACAGATATAGAAACATGAAACAACACAATGAGGGAATAATGGGGTGGTAACTCTCGTGACAACGGGCCGAGTCGTCACATTCTTGTAATAACCCGGCCGATTTTTTTTGAAATTTACGCCCCGATCCCTAATTTAAATGTTCCCTTAAGTTCTTTTATTCTATTGTGGTTTTCCAGGAGGTTTGGTTCTAGAATTTGGAGTGTTTTGGGACACTTATTCCATAAATGAGAGCTTTATAGCTAAAAAATGGCCCATATTCGGAACAATGTTAAGACGATCTCGGAACGGAAATTCGATGATTCCATTAGCTCGGTTAGGTGATTTTAGGGTTAGGAGCACCTTGTAATGTATTTTGGAGGTCTGTAGCTCAATTAAGCTTGAAATGCCGAAGTTTGAAATTTTTGGAAATCCGATCGATAGGTGAGATTTTGATTCGGGAGTCGGAATGGAATTTCGATAGTTGCAGTAGCTTTGTTAGGTGATTTTGGATATGTCTGCAAACCTTTAGGTCATTCAGACATCGTTTGGTCGGGTTTTTGATAGCATGTATGTTTCAGAAGTTTTGGTTGAAATTAGGCTTAAATTTGCCTTGATTTGATGATTTTTGTATTTAAGGGTGTGTTTTTATGATTGGAACAAGTTCGTATCGTGTTTTGGGGTAGGCTGGTGGTTTTCGTTGGGGTCCCGGTGGTCTCGAGATGAATTCGGAGGTCCAATCGGACTAATTCATGCATTTTAGAAGTGTTGTTGACTGCTGGTATGTGTTGCAGACGGATGCTCTATGCGATCGCAATGGGCTGATGCGATCGCATAGAAGGTTTTGGAGGAGACCAAATTTTTGTCCTATGCGATCGTGGGAAAGGATATGCGATCGCATAGCTTTGGATAGTTGTGCTCTGCGATCGCATATGGGACCAGGCGATCGCATAGTGTAAAGAGAAGGGGGTCCCAGGCCCAACATTTTATTCTACGCGATCGCAGAGCAGGGTATGCGATCGCATAGGCCTTCTTGGATGAACTGTGCGATCGCATTGAGGGCTATGCGATCGCATAAGGTAAATTGGCGAGGGTTAAAATTTGTTCTATGCGATCGCAGCAGTGTTCATGCGATTGCATAGAGTAAAATGCCTCGGCAGACAGATTTAATCCCAATTCCGAGGGTTTCTTCATATTATCATATTTTGACTTCTAGAGCTCGGTTTTTGGGAATTTTTTAAGGGATTTTAACCTAGGTAAATTGGGTAAGTGTTTCTCACTTGGTTTTGATCAATTTCCATGAATCCCCTCTTAAATTTACCATTTAATTTCAGTTTTTAATGTGAAATTGAGTGAAAGTTCAAAGACCAAACTAATGGTTTTTGAGGGAGCAATTGACCTCCGATTTGGGAGATTTGTATACGGTTAGACTCGTGAGAGTACGAGGGTTCTGGAAAAATTAAAATATTTCAATTCTGAGCCAATGGATGCATGGGTATTTTGGTCATTTCACTCATTTTCGCGCCGTAGCTGTAATTTTATCATTGTAATTAGTTACTTGCGATGTTATTTACACTGTGTAATTGGTTTGACTAGATTCGGGCCACTCGGAGTCGGATACTCGTGGCAAGAGCATCGTTTCTTAGCGGTTTTGTACCGGAATTGAGGTAAGTGACTTTTCTAACCTTGCGTGGGGAAACCTTCTCCCCTAGGATACTATGTGTTGATTTAAATGCCTTGTACACGAGGTGGCGGGCGTGTCCATGCGCAGATTGTTGGAAAACCACCTTATTTGAACTGTTCAAATCGTGATATTCTTGTTATTTAATTGATTCAATTGTAATATTTAGCTGATATTAGTTAGAGAAGCATGATTAGATAGGATTATCTGTCTAAGTGCCTACTTGCCTTAACTAAACTTCCTGAAACTTGTTAATATTGGTTTTTGGTATAAATTGTAGTTATGTATTTCATATTCCTCTATGTTTCTCCTCTTACTGATTGTGTTGTGTTTGCGGACTGTGGGTTCAATTCCCGGAGATCCAAGGGCTGCGGGTTTGATTCACGGAGACCCAGAATTTATTGAGATACGGACTGCGGGTTCAATTCTCGGAGATCCTGAGCTAATGAGATACGAATTGCGGGTTCGATTCCCGGAGATCCTGAGATATTGAGATACGAACTGCAGGTTCAATTCGCGGAGATCCGAGAGCTGCGGGTTCGATTTCCAGAGACCCATAGATACTGATGTATGGACTGCGAGTTCAATTCCTGGAGATCCTGAGTTGCTGAATATAGAGAGGGACTGCGGGTTCAATTCCCGAAGATCCTGGACTTATTGATTTGTATTTATGTTGTGTTGGTTACTCTTTGTTAGCTTAATTGTAGACGGTAGTAGCATTTACTTTATTGTTGTTATTTCAGTATCATTCTTATTTGAATTGCTCGATATTATTATTATCATTATGTTATTATCTCTCGGTAGGGCCCTGACCTTCCTCGTCACTACTCCATCGAGGTTAGGCTTGGCACTTACCGAGTACCGTCGTGGTGTACTCATACTACTCTTCTGCACACTTTTGTTGTGCAGATCCAGGTACATCAGATCAGGCACATTTCAGGTGATCTAACAGCACTTTTAGGATACTTGAGGTATGATCTGCTACGTCCACGGATCCAGAGAGTCCCCTTCTATTCTCATTAGTTACATCAGTTGTTTCCCCTTATTTCCATTGTATAGACATTTCCTGATGTATAGAGCCACAGTTGTACTTTTTCTTAGTCTGTGTTGCCCGTGGTTTTCGGGTCTTGGTAGTAAGTTGCCTAGTGGTGTTTGGCGAAGTGTATGTGCCGAGCGACACTTATTACATTTCATTTACATTTTTCTACTGCTATTTTATCTTTAATTTCATGAAATTTTATATTCTGCATCGTGTTAGGCTTACCTAGTCGCAAAGATTGGGTGCCGTCATGATAGGTTCACGATTGGTGAACTAGGTTTGTGACAAGTTGGTATTAGAGCTCTAGATTCATAGGAGTCACGGGACACAGATCGGTTATTTAGAGTCTCGCTGATCGATAGAGAGATGTCTATATTTATCTACGAGGGGCTATGTAACTGTTTAGGAAACTTTTCTCTTCTTTTGGATTCCTTGTCGTGCGATACTTTGACACCGAATCTAAATTTCCGTTTTCTATGCTCTCACAGATGGTGAGGAGACGTGCTACTCGTGAGGATCAGGCACACGCGCCCCATGCTGCCGCCGCCAGAGGCCGGGGCCGTGGTAGAGGACGAGGACGTGCCCGAGGTGCAGCCATAGCTCCCGTGCGCGCTGCCGGTGAGGCACCACCGGTTGATCAGGTTGGAGCACAGGCACCTGGTACATCGACTACAGTTGCTACTACTCCAACACTCCAGGAGACCCTGGACCAATTTATGAGCATGTATACTACTTTAGCTCGGGCGGGGTTGCTTCCACTCACTGCAGCTACATCTCAGGTCGGGGAAGAGGCCCAGACTCCCGCAGTCGTTACACCTGAGCAGCGAGTGCCCGTTGGGCAGGTTTTAGAGATTATTACTATACCTCATGCCGCCCTAGTATAGCCCGGAGGTGGGCCAGCTGCTTCCGAGGATGAGCGGCGTAGATTAGAGAGGTTCAAGAAATATGATCCTCTAGTGTTCAGTGGTTTGGCTACAGATGATGCATTGGGCTTTCTGGATGAGTGTCATTGTATCCTTCGTACTATGGGGATAGTGGAGACCAGTGGGGTTTCCTTCACTATTTTTCATCTTTGTGGGGCCACTTATGGTTGGTGGCGCACGTATGAGTTGGATAATCCAGATGAGTCTGCTTTGCTGACCTGGACGCAGTTTTCTGATATGTTTTTGAGGGAGATTGTTCCCCAGAGCCTTAGTGATTCTTGGCATTTGGAGTTTAACCGGTTGCATCAGGGCTCCATGACAGTATCGGAGTATGCTATTAGTTTCACCCGTCTAGCCAGGCATGCACCGGCCTTGGTAGCCATGGTCCGGGAGAGAGTGCGGAGGTTTATTGAAGGCCTTATTCCATCAATCCGGTCCAGCATGGATAGGGAGCTGGAGACAGATATACCGTATCACCAGGCAGTGATCATTGCCAGGAGGATCGAGAGTATGCTCCCTAGAGAGCGAGAAGAGAGGGAGGCCAAGAGGTCTCGTGAGTCATGCCATTTCTCTAGTGCCCGTACTTCAGCATCCGGTCGTTTTAGCAGGGGTTATTCAGGTTGCCCAGTTCATTCAGCATTGCCAGCAGCCGGTAGTACTCCAGCTCTTCCAGCACCAGAGGAGCCTTATTATGCTCCCCCAGTTTCCAATGTGCCTCCTGCGCGGAAGGTCAGTCCAGCAGGGGTGAGGCCGGTGAGTCGTAGCCGCTGCGTCCTCCTAGAGCTTGTTTTGAGTGTGGGGATACTCGCCATCTGGTTAGGGAGTGCCCCAGGCGTAAGAGAGTAGCACCTCCATAGAATTTGCAGCCTCATCGTGGTTCACAGGGTCAGCAGGCCATCATTCCAGCCCCAGCTGCCACTCCACCTGCCCAGCCAGCTAGGGGCAGGGATCAGGGTGCCAGAGACCACCCTCGGGAGAGGGGTCAGGAAAGATTTTATGCTATTCGTGATCGCGCTGCGGCTGTTGCCTCTGATTCTATTATCACAGGTATTATCTTGGTTAGTCACAGAGAGGCATCAGTTCTATTCGATCCTGGTTCTACCGTTTCATATGTGTCCTCTTATTTTGCTTCACATATGGGTGTGCCTCGAGATTCTTTAAGTGCCCCCATTTATGTTTCTACTCCGGTGGGAGATTCTTTGGTTATGGACCGTGTGTATCGGTCGTCGGTCACTATTTGTGGTTTTAAGACCAGGGCTGATCTATTATTGCTCGGTATGGTTGATTTCGATATTATTCTAGGCATGGTCTGGTTGTCGCCCCATTATGCTATTCTTGATTGTCATGCGAACACCGTGACGCTGGCTATGCCAGGCATTCCACGTATTGAGTGGAGTGGTACTCTAGATCATACTCCCAGCCGTGTTATTTCCTTTCTCAAAGCTTAGCGTATGGTTGAAAAGAGGTGTGCTGCTTATTTAGCTTATGTGCGGGATGTCAGTATTGACACTCCTTCTATTGATTTCGTTCCGGTGGTACGTGATTTCGCTGATGTATTTCCAGCTGATCTCCCGGGTATGCCGCCCGACAGAGATATTGATTTTGCTATTGACTTGTTGCCGGGCACTCAACCCATTTCTATTCCACTGTACCGTATGGCTTCTCCTGAGTTGAAGGAGTTGAAGGATCAGTTACAGGAGTTATTGGGTAAGGGTTTCATTCGACCTAGTATTTCGCCTTGGGGTGCTTCCGTGTTGTTTGTGAAGAAAAAGGATGGTTCTATGCGTATGTGTATTGACCATCGCCAGTTGAACAAAGTTACAGTGAAGAACCAGTATCTTTTGCCACGCATAGATGATTTATTTGACAAGCTACAAGATGCACAGGTGTTCTCCAAGATTTACTTGCGCTTTGGTTATCATCAACCGATATCCCGAAGACTGCCTTCAGGACTCGGTATGGTCACTACGAGTTCCTCGTTATGTCTTTCGGGCTGACTAATGCCCCATCAACCTTTATGCATTTGATGCACAGTGTATTCAGACCATATCTGGACTTGTTCGTGATTGTTTTCATTGATGATATTTTGGTATATTCCCGGAGTGGGGAAGAGAACGAGCAGCATCTGAGGATAGTGCTTCAGACTCTAAGGGAGAAGCAATTATATGCAAAATTCTCAAAATGTGAATTTTTGCTGAGTTCAGTGGCATTTCTAGGCCACGTGGTGTCGAGCGAGGGTATTCGAGTGGATCCGAGGAAGGTGGAGGCCGAGCAGAGTTGGCCCAGGCCCTCCTCAGCTACTGAGATTCGCAGTTTCCTTGGCCTGGCGAGTTATTACCGTTGTTTTGTAGAGGTTTTCTCTTCTATCGCAGCACCTATGACCAGATTGAACCAAAAGGGTGCCCCTTTTCAGTGGACAGAGGAGTGTGAGGCGAGCTTTCAAAAGCTCAGGACATCTTTGACTTCGGCCCCTATTTTGATGTTGCCTACAGGTTTGGGGTCCTATACTGTATATTGTGATTCCTCACGAGTTGGACTTGGTGTAGTATTGATGCAGGACGATAGGGTGATTGCCTACGCGTCCCAATAGCTGAAGGTACATGAAAAGAACTACCATGTCCACGATCTTGAGCTAGCTTCCATTGTTCACGCCTTGAAGATTTGGCATCATTACTGGTATGGTGTTCCTTGTGAGATTTACACTGATCATCGGAGCCTACAGCACTTGCTTAAGCAGAAGGACCTAAACATGCATCAGAGAAGATGGTTGGAGCTATTGAAGGACTATGATATTTCTATTCTCTATCATCCGGGCAAGGCCTATGTAGTTGTCAATGCCTTGAGTCGCAGCGCGGAGAGTTTGGGGAGTTTGGCATATCTACCAGTTTTGGAGAGGCCTATGGCGATGGATGTTCAAGCTTTAGCTTGGCAGTTTATTAGACTGGATCTTTCGGAGCCCAACGGGGTTCTGGCCTGTGTGGTTTCTCGGTCTTCTCTATTTGATCGCATCAGGGAGCGTCAATTTGACGACCCTCATTTGCTTTTCCTCCAGGATAGATTTCGGTGTGGTGATGCTCGAGATGTTACCATCGGGGATGATGGAGTGATGAGGATGCAGGTACGTATTTGTGTGCCCAATATAGATGATCTTCGAGAGCTGATTCTAGCAGAGGCCCATAGCTAGCGGTATTCCATCCATCCGGGTGCCGTGAAGATGTATCAGGACTTGAGGCACCATTACTGGTGGAGGCGAATGAAGAAGGATATAGTTGACTATGTTTCTAGGTGCCTTAACTAGCAGCAGGTGAAGTATGAGCATCAACGTCCGGGTGGATTATTGCAGCAGATTGAGATCCCAGAGTGGAAATGGGAGCACATCACCACGGACTTTGTATCTGGACTTCCGCTGACTATGAGGAAGTTTGATTCCATTTGGGTCATTGTGGATCGGCTGACCAAGTCCGGCCATTTCATACCTATGTGCACCACTTATTCCTTGGAGCGGCTGGCGGAAATCTACATCAGGGAGATAGTCCGGCTGGTATTCCAGTTTCCATCATTTCAGACAGAGGCACTCAGTTCACTTCACGGTTCTGGAGAGCCGTACAGTAGGAGTTAGGCACTCGGGTGGAACTGAGCATAACATTTCACCCCCAGATTGATGGCCAGTCCGAGCGGACTATTCAGATTTTGGAGGATATGCTCCGTGCGTGTGTGATTGAGTTTGGAGGTTCATGGGATCATTTCTTGCCACTGGCGGAGTTTTCTTATAACAATAGCTATGAGTCTAGTATTCAGATGCCACCGTATGAGGCCCTATATGGTAGGAGGTGAAGGTCTCCCGTGGGTTGGTTTGAGTCGGGCGAGGCCAGGCTGCTAGGTACAGAGATGGTACATGATGCAATGGACAAGGTAAAGGTGATTCAGGACAGGATTCATGCAGCCCAGTCTAAACAAAAGAGCTATGCGGACAAGAAGGTCCGCGATGTGGCTTTTATGGTTGGCGAGCGGGTTCTACTTTGGGTCTCGCCCATGAAGGGCGTCACGAGATTTGGGAAAAAGGGGAAGCTGAGTCCGAGATTTATTGACCCTTTTGAGATTTTGAGGCGTGTTGGGGAGGTTGCTTATGAGCTGGCCTTAACTCCCAGCCTAGCAGGAGTCCATCTCGTATTTCATGTCTCTATGCTCCGGAGATACCATGGTGACCCGTCGCACGTGTTAGATTTCACTTCTGTTCAGCTAGACGAGGATCTGTCTTATGTTGAGGAGCCAATGGCCATACTGTACAGGCAAATCAGGAAGTTAAGGTCAAAGAACATCGCTTCAGTAAAGGTCCAGTGGTGGGGTCATCCGGCTGAGGAGGAAACTTGGGAGACCGAGCAGGATATGCACAGCCAGTACCCTCATCTCTTCACCACTCCATGATGTTTTCTATGCTCGTTTGAGGACGAACGAATCTTTTAAGTGTGGGAAGATGTAAAGACATGGCTGGTCGTTTTTGAAATTTACGCCCCGATCCCCAATTTAATTGTTCCCCTAAGTTCTTTTATG
Organism: Nicotiana noctiflora; assembly: GCA_032618575.1. NCBI lineage: Eukaryota > Viridiplantae > Streptophyta > Magnoliopsida > Solanales > Solanaceae > Nicotiana > Nicotiana noctiflora. The sequence goes on from JASVEL010008859.1 coordinate 17,245, forward strand.
CTATTGTGGTTTAGCGGGAGGTGCGGTTCTAGAATTTGGAGTGTTTTGGAACACTTAGTCCCTAAATGAGAGCTTTATAGCTGAAAAATGGCCCGTATTCGGAAAAGTGTTAAGATGACCTCGAAACGGAAATTCGATGGTTCCATTAGCTCCGTTTGGTGATTTCGAGGTGGGGAGCGCGTTCGGAATGTATTTTGGAAGGCTGTAGCTCAATTAGGCTTGAAATGCCGAAGTTTGAAATTTTTGGAGATCCGATCGATAGGTGAGATTTTGATCCGGGAGTCGGAATGGAATTCCGACAGTTGCACTAGCTTTGTTAGGTGATTTTGGATATGTCTGCAAACTTTAGGTCATTCGGACATCGTTTGGTCGGGTTTTTTATAGCATGTAGGTTTCAGAAGTTTTGGTTGAAACTTAGGCTTGAATCAGCCTTGATTTGATGATTTCCTTGTTTAAGGGCGTATTTTTATGATTGGAACAACTTCGTATCGTGTTTTGGGGTAGGTTGGTGGTTTTCGTTGGGGTCCCGAGGGTTTCGGGATGAATCTCGGGGTCCAATCGGACTAATTCATGAATTTAAGAAGTGCTGTTGACTGCTTGTATGTGTTGCAGAGGAATGCTCTATGCGGTCGCAATGGGCTGATGCGATCGCATAGAAGGTTAATGTCATATGCGATCGTGGGAAGGGCTATGCGATCGCATAGCTTTGGATGGCTATGCTCTGCGATCGCATATGGGACCATGCGATCGCATAGTGTAAAGAGTAGGGGGTCCTAGGCCCAACATTTTGTTCTATGCGATCGTGGAGCAGGGTATGCGGTCGCATAGGCCTTCTTGGATGAACTGTGCGATCGCATTGAGGGCTATGCGATCGCATAAGGTAAATTGGCGAGGGTTAAAATTTGTTCTATGCGATCGTAGTAGTGTTCATGCGATCGCATAGAGTAAAATGCCTGGGCAGACAGATTTAATCCAAATTCCGAGGGTTTCTTCATATTATCACATTTTGACTTCTAGAGCTCCGTTCTAGGCAATTTTTTAAGGGATTTTCACCTGGGTAAATTGGGTAAGTGTTTCTCACTCGGTTTTGGTCAATTTCCACGAATCACCTCTTAAATTTACCTTTTAATTTCAGTTTTTAATGTGAAATTGGGTGAAAGTTCATAGACCAAACTAATGGGTTTTGAGGTATTAATTGACCTCCGATTTGGGAGATTTTTATATGGATAGACTCATGAGAGTACGAGGGTTCTGGAAACGTAAAAATATTTCAATTCTGAGCCAATGGATGCAGGGGTATTTTGGTCATTTCACCCATTTTCACGTCGTAGCTATAATTTTATCATAGTAATTGGTTACTTGCGATGTTATTTACACTGTGTTATTGGTTTGACTAGATTTGTGCCACTCGAAGTTGGATACTCTTGGAAAGAGCTTCATTTCTTAGCGGTTTTGTACCGGAATTGAGGTAAGTGACTTGTCTAACATTGCGTGGGGGAAACCTTCTCCCCTAGGATACTATGTGTTGATTTAAATGCCTTGTACGTTAGGTGACGTGCGTGTACATGCACAGATTGTTGGAAAACCGCCTTATTTCAACTGTTCAAATTGTGATATTCTTGTTATTTAATTGATTCAATTGTAATATTTACCTGATATTAGTTAGAGAAGCATGATTAGATAGGATTATCTATCTAAGTGCCTACTTGTCTTAATTGAACTTCATGGAATTCGTTGATACTGGTTTTTGGTGTAAATTGTAGTTATGTATTTCATATTCCTCTATGTTTCTCCTCTTATTGATTATGTTGTGTTTGCGGACTGCGGGTTCAATTCCTAGAGATCCAAGGGTTGCGGGTTCAATTCACGGAGACCCAATATTTATTGAGATACGACTGCGGGTTCAACTCTCGGAGATCTGAGCTATTGAGATACAGACTGCGGGTTCGATTCTCGGAGGACTGCGGGTTCAATTCCCGGAGATCCGAGGGGTGCGAGTTCAATTCTCGGAGACCCAGACATACTGATGTATGGACTGCGGGTTGAATTCCCGGAGATCCTGAGTTGTTGAATATAGAGAGGGACTGCGGGTTCAATTCCCGAAGATCCTGGACTTGTTGATTAGTATTTATGTTGTGTTGGTTACACTTTGTTAGCTTAATTGTAGACGGTATCAGTATTTACTTTATTTTTGTTATTTCAGTCTCATTCTTATTTGAACTGCTCGATATTATTATTATCATTATGTTATTATCTCTCGGTAGGACCCTGACCTTCCTCATCACTACTCCATCAAGGTTAGGCTTGGCACTTATTGAGTACCGCCGTGGTGTACTCATACTACTCTTCTGCACACTTTTGTTGTGCAGATCCAGGTACATCAGATCAAGCACATTACAGGTGATTTAGGAGCACTTTCAGGAGACTTGAGGTATGATCTGCTACATTCGCGGATCCGGAGAGTCTCCTTCTATTCTCATTAGTGATATAAGTTGTTTCCCCTTATTTCCGTTGTATAGACATTTCCTGATGTATAGAGCCACAGTTGAACTTTTTCTTAGTCTGTGTTGCCCGTGGGTTTCCGGGTATGCCTAGTGGTGTTTGGTGAAGTGTATGTGTCGAGCGGCACTTATTACATTTCATTTACATTATTCCGCTGTTATTTTATCTTTAATTTCATGAAATTTTATATTCCGCATCATGTTAGGCTTACCTAGTCGCGAAGATTGGGTGCCGTCATGACAGGTTCACGATTAGTGAACTAGGGTTAAGGCAATTCTCCCCAACTTATGCAAATTCTCGTCCTCGAGCGGGTCAAGAAACATACCTCGAGACTCAAATATGTGAGGATAACTGCTTCGCATCTCCTGCTCGATCTCCCAAGTGGCCTCCTCCATGGGCCGACCTCTCCACCGAACCTTTGCTGATGCAATATCCTTGGACCTCAATCTCCTCACCTGATGACCCAATATAGCTATAGGCTCCATATCATAGGTCAGGTCATCATCAAGTTGCACTGTACTAAAATCCAACACATGCGATGGGTCGCCAACATATTTCTAGAGCATAGATACCTGAATCACTGGATGAACTCCTGATAAATTGGGTGGCAAAGCAAGCATATAAGCCACCTCTCCAAATTCTCCTGAGAATCTCAAAAGGGTCAATGAATCTCGGACTGAGCTTTCCTTTCTTCCCAAATCTCATGACGCCTTTCATAGGCGAAACCTTCAGGCAAGACCTTCTCACCCACTGAATAAGACACATCCGGGACCTTCCGGTCCGCATAACTCTTCTGGTGCGATTGGGCTGTGCAAAGTCTCTCGCAGATCACCTTCACCTTTTCCAATGCATCCTGGACCAACTCTGTCCCCAACAACCTAGCCTCACCGGGCTCAAACCAACCAACTGGAGATCTACATAGTCTCCCATATAAAGCCTCATACGGTGTAGCTGTTGTTATAAGCAAACTGTACGAGAGGCAAACAATCAGACCATGAACCACCGATATCAATAACACAAGCGCACAACATATCCTCCAAGATCTAAATAGTACGCTCAGATTGTCCATCCGTCTGTGGATGAAATGTAGTACTCAACTCGACCTGTGAGCCCAGCTCACGTTGAAATGTCCTCCAGAACTGCGAAGTAAACTGAGTACCTCTGTCTGAAATGATAGAAACTGGCAGTCCATGCAATCTCACAATCTCACAAACGAATATCTCTGCTAACCGCTCCAAGGAGTATGTAGTACACACATGAATGAAATGAGTTGACTTGGTCGTCCTATCCACAATCACCCAAACTGAATCAAACTTCCTCGTTGTCCGAGGGAGTCCACTAACAAAGTCCATAGTGATCCTTTCTCAATTCCACTCATGAATATCAATATGCTGAAAAACGCCATCGGACCTCTGATGCTCGTACTTGACCTGCTGACAGTTGAGGCACCGTGCTCCATGACTTACAATATCCATCTTCATCTTTCTCCACCAATAATGTTGTTTCAAGTCCTGGTACATTTTCGTGGCACCTAGATGGATAGAATACCGCGAGCTATGGGCCACCTCCAATATCAACTCACGAAGGCCATCAACGTTGGGCACGCATATCCGGCCCTGCATCCTTAACACACCATCTCCATCAATAGTGACATCTCTGGCATCATCATGCTGAACTCTGTCCTTAAGGACAAGCAAGTGTGGATCATCATACTGGCGCTCACGAATGCGATCATATAAGGAAGACCGAGAAACAATGCAAGCCAACACTCTGCTGGTCTCTGAAATATCCAACCTCACTAGCCCATTGGCCAACGCCTGAACATCATATGCAAATGGTCTCTCCCCAATTGGAATGTATGCCAAGCTGCCCATACTAACAGCTTTTCTGCTCAAAGCATCAGCCACCACATTGGCCTTCCCCGGATGATATAGTATAGTAATGTCATAATCCTTGAGTAACTCAAGCCATCTCCGCTGCCTCAAATTAAGATCCTTCTTTTTGAACAAATGCTGGAGGCTACGATGATCAATATACACCTCACAGGACACGCCGTACAAATAGTGCCTCCAAATCTTCAAGGCATTAACTATGGCAACTAACACCAAATTATGAACAAGGTAGTTCTTATCATGGGGCTTCAACTGACGAGAAGCATAATCAATAACTCAACCCTCCTGCATCAACACACAACCTATCCCCACTCTCGAGGAACCACAATATACGGTATATGAACCTGAGGCTGATGGAAAGACTAACACTAGAGTTGTGGTCAAAGCTATCTTGAGCTTCTGAAAGTTCTCCTCGCACTCATCCGACCACACGAATGGTGCACCCTTCTGTGTCAACCTGGTCAAAGAACAAGCAATGGATGAAAATCCCTGAATAAACCCGCGATAATACCCCTCCAAACCAAGGATACTCTAGATCTCTGTAGCTGAGGACGGTCTAGGCCAACTCTGCACCGCCTCTATCTTCTTCGGGTCAACCTGAATACCATCACGAGACACCACATGACCCAAAAACGCTACTGACTCAAGCCAAAACTCGCACTTGGAGAACTTAGCATACAATTTCTCCTCACTCAACCTCTGCAACACAACGCTCAAATGCCGAGCATGCTCCTCCTGGCTACGAGAGTATACCATAATGTCATCAATGAACACGATCATGAAAGAATCCAAATATGGACGGAACACACTGTTCATCAGATGCATGAACGCGGCTGAGGTATTGGTCAGCCCAAAAGACATCACAAGAAACTCATAGTGCCCATATCTCGTCCTGAATGCAGTCTTCATAATATCAGACTCTCTAATCTTCAGCTGATGATAGCCTGAACGAAGATCAATCTTCAAGAACACCCTCGCTACTTGGAGTTGATCAAATAATCATCAATGCGTGGTAGAGGGAACTTGTTCTTCACGGTTACCTTGTTCAACTGTCTATAGTCAATGAACATCCTCATAGAACCATCTTTTTTCTTAATAAACAACACTGGTGCACCCCACAGTGACACACTAGGGCGAATGAATCCCTTATCTATAAGCTTTTGAAGCTGTCTTTTCAATTCCTTCAGCTCAGCTGGTGCCATCCGGTAAGGAGGAATAGAAATGATTTGAGTGCCCGGCACCAAATCAATACCAAAATTGTTATCCCTGTCCGTTAGCATGCCCCGCAGGTCTGATGGGAACACATCTCGGAAGTCCCTCACAATATGCACAGAATCAATACTAGGACTCTCAGCTCCCATATCCCTCATAAATGCTAGATACGACAAACACCATTTTTCAACCATTCTCTGAGCCTTTAATAACACATATAGGGACATAATAAGTCGAAACCCTCCACTCAATCTTAGGAATACCAGGAATAGCCAATGTAACTATCTTGGCATGACAGTCCAAAATAGCATGGTACGAGGACAGCCAATCCATGCCCAAAATCACATCGAAATCCACCATGCTTAACGATAACAGATCCATTTGGGTCTCCAGACCCCCAATAGAAACAATACATGATCAATAGACGTGATCAACAACAATCGTATCACCCACCGGGGTGGATACATGAACAGGCATATCAATACTACCACGAGTTGCACCCAAATGATGTGTAAAATAAGAAGTCACATACAAATATGTGGACCCGGGATCAAACAAAAAAGAAGCATCTCTGTGACAAACTAAAATGATACCTATAATCACTATATCTGAGGCAACTGCATCTCACCTATCAGGAAGTGCATAGAATCGTGCCTGACCCCCACTGGATCGCTCATCACCTCTGGGCGACTATGAGAAGACTAACCTCCACCTCTACTAGCTCGAGATGGTGTTGAAGAGGAGGGTTGATCCCTCTGCTGAGACATGTCCCTACGAAGTCGAGGGCACTGCCTCATCATGTGGCCAAACTCGCCACACTCAAAACAACTGCCTGGCGCTGGAGAAGGGGACTGAAGGGAACCCCTCACCGCAGATGAACCCTGGGCCGGAGAAGAAGGTGCTAAACTCTGAGCTGGGAGGGCGCTGAGTGAAGACTCGCCCTGCTGAAAACCCTAACGGCCGCGGCTAGAAGAAGCTCAACTATGCTCTGGGCGACCTGACTAAGGAGGTCTAGATGAACGACCTCTGCCCTGATGAAACTGCCCCTGGATGCAGCACCATTAAAACTGCCAGAACCTCGAGGCCTCTTGGCCACCCTCTCCTCTCACTCACGGTGACGATTTGCCTCAATAGAGCGTGCCATATCAACAATCTGCTTGAAAGATGCTGCCAATACTCTCTCCCTGGTCATCAAGATACGAATAGAATATTTAAGGTCATCAATGAACCTCCTGATCCTCTCCCGATCTGTCGGGTTCATCCAAGTAGCATGCCTAGCCAACTGAGTATACCTCAACTCATACTGAGTCACTGTCATATCACCCTGCACTAGCCACTCAAACTGGTGACGTAGCTCCTTTCGACGGGATTGTGGAACATAGTTTTCTAAAAAGAGAGTGGAAAACTGATGCCAAGTAATGGGTGCTACCCTGTAGGCCTACACCTCTCAAACTCCTCACACCAAATGAATGTTGGACCTGAAAACTAGAATGTAGTAAAAGAAACACCACTGGACTCAAGAACCCCACTGTACACAACATCCTCTGACACTTATCTAAGAATCCCTGGGCATCCTCACCCTTAGTACCACTGAATGAAGGTGGCTGAAGTCAGCCAAATCTCTCCAATCTACGCTGCTCGTTGTCAGGCATCACCAGTACAACATACTCTATGGCTGGCGAAACTGGCACAACTGGAACAATCGGTGCAACTGCCTGAGCTGGGACTACCTATGGCGTTTGAAGTCCCTGCACAACCTGCTCTAGTGTGCGAGCTGTGGGGCTTTGATGACCACCACCGATCTGAGATGTTGCTGCTGTAGTAGTAACTGATACTACCTGAGCCAACCCAGTATAAACAGATAATATCTGGGCCAATGTCTCTTGAAGGCTAGGAATAACAATAGGCACTGCCGGTGCCTGAGCGGGTGTTACCGGAGCCTCGACCACTGGGGGCTAATCCTGGATAGGGGCAATAGGTGGGTCTACTGGCACTGCCCCTGCCACTCTACCACGACCACGACCGTGACCACGGCCTCTAGCTGGTGGTAATGGTGGTAGTCCACCTCATCCTGTAGCACGAGTCCTCGCCATCTACGAGAGAATAGAATAGAGAAATTCAATTCTCGAAATAACAAAATCGCACGATAGAGTTCAAGAAATGTGATGTGTTTTCTAAAAGGTCTGCAGCCTCACGAGGATAAATACATATGTCTCCGTACCGATCCGCAGGACACTACTAACCGGCTCAAGACTCATGAGGCCTAGTAACCTAGGCTCTGATACCAACTTGTCACGACCGCAAAACCCGGTCATGGTGGCACCCAGCATATTGCTAGGACAGCCTGACCAATTTCACACAATATCGAGCTATCAGCTCTCACATTACTTTAAAAGCAATATTTAGCAATAATATAAGTATGGTACTTTAGCATAAGTTGCAAATATCCCAACACAATATAACATCTCCCACAAATCTGGAGTTATAAGCCATGAGCCTCTACCAAGAATATAATAGTGATACTGAATATGTATGTATCTGATAACTGCGGAAAAAGTCTAAAAATAATAGAGGATAGAAGGAAATGTCAGGTCCTGCGGATGCTAGCAGCTACGTTAACAGTCCGGTATGATTAGTGAATCAGCTGGGGAGTCAGCCATGCTGCGATGTACCTGGATCTACACACAAGGTGCAGGGAGTAGTGTGAGTACTTCCAACTTAGTGGTAATAAGTATAGATAAAGACAGTGAAGATAAGAATACCTAATATTGCACTAAGCAAGGATATATAATAATCTTCTTTTACCATTTTTAATAGTATAAGTCTCGGAATCAGCAATAATAGCTAAACAGTACAATAGGTATATCTAAATTCAATGCAAATGCATGAACATTATCGCTATGGCACATAGACCGATCCATTTGGGAACCCGCGCTCACTAAGGAGGTTCAGACTCTGGAGGGGCTCCTACAGCCCAAGCGCAATATCAATGATATGCTGCACCGCGCAGCCCGATCCACTATCAGTCCAGCTACATGCAATGCAAGCCTCACAGGCACAGAAATATCATTTTGAAATCTCTTTTTATCAATAAGAGTAGATAACAGTATTCTGAAATACCAGAGTTTGGAAAACCATTTTAGACAGTGTTTAGCTTAGGACTGATATCAAGATAACATGTTATAATCATAGAAGCAATGATAACGATCCTCGCGGCATCCAAATAACTGGCTCACAGCCCAAAGATATCCACAACCATCCAAGTAGGAGGTTTACAGGCTCATTTATAGCCAACAACACAGTATAGTATTACACAGTCGGACTAAGCCATAGTCCCCAATCACAATCGACCCCGCACTCACAGTAGAGTACGTGTCTCGCTACAGCGTGACATGGTGATATACCGGAGTTTCGAACCCTCAGGTCATCATCCATACCTATTACTCACCTCGACTCAGCTCGAAAACTAGCCCGTAAAGCCCTTGCCAAGGGAATCGGGCTCCACGGGTGCAGAATCTGATCAAAACCAATAGGAATACATCAAAATAGGCTAAAGGAACATAACCCAATTGAAATAACTCGAATTACACCCAAAAAACACAAAGTTGCCAAAACTCGACCCCCGGTCCCGCTTCTCAAAAAATTATAAAAGTCCCATTTTCGGAATCCTTATCTCGCCACGAGTCTGTGCATATAAAATCTATCAACATCGGACTTCAAATGAACTGGCAAATCATGATTTTTCATAGCAAAAATCCAAGCCCTAACTCCCTCGATTTATTCCTAATTTCAAAGAACTAATGGAAGATTCTTTTATAAAATGATGTATTAAGACCACGAGACTTACCTCCAATCATTTCCTGATGAAATCCCCTTCAATTTCCGTCACTTAGCTCTCAAGGTACTCAAAAATGGATGAAATTATCCATAAAAACGCGACTAAAATGTTCCCTTTAATCCTTCTGTCTCCCAGATTTACTCTCATGCGATTGCAGCCCCAGGCACGCGATCGCCATGAACAAAAGTTTAAGTTCCCAGAAATCCTTCTATGCGATCGCGTCATGACCCTCACGATCGCAATGCACCATGACTTAACACTACACGATCGCACTTCTTAGCATGTGATCGCATTGCACAAGTTTATCAAACTACGTGACTGCATCCAAGTTCCTGCGATCACAGAGAACAATCATGAAGTCTTCCCCGAGTCTTCTATACGATCGCAGCAGGCCCCATGCGATCGCAGAGAACAAAAAACCTTCAACTATGACTGCATAAATCTGACTTCTCACTTAACCAAAAATGGTCTATTTGGACCTCCGGATTCACCCCGAGGACCCCAGGACCTCAGCGAAACCACTAACCTACTCCAAAACACGATACAAACTTGTTCTAATCATAAAAACATATCCTCAAACACAAAAATCATCAAATTAAGGCTGATTCAATCCTAAGTTTCAACTAAAACTTCCGAAACCAACATAAACCAGACCAAATGATGTCCGAATGACCTGAAATTTTGCACACATATCCAAAATCACCTAACGAAGCTACTGCAACTGTCAGAATTCCATTCCGACTCACAGATCAAAATCTCACCTATTGATCGGATTTCGCTAAAATTCCAACTTAGCCAATTCAAGCCTATTTCTACATTGGGCCTCCAAAGTCAATTCCGATCGCTCCCCTAAGTCACAAATCACCTCCCAAAGCTAACCAAATCATTGGAATCCACATCCGAACCCTCTAACCATATAGTCAACTTCAAGTTGACTTTTCAGAAATAAGCTTCACTCAAAAAAGCTATATGCCTTATTTTCAACCAGAATCAATCCAAATTCAACCCGATAGACTCTAACACAGATAAAGAAATATGAAACAACATAATAAGGGAATAAGGGGGCGGTAACTCTCGTGACGATGGGCCGGGTCATCACTGGATGGTACTGACATTCCCTTTTGGGAACCTACGTTGGGTTGCGGTACAACATAGGAACTAGATTTGTAGGCGAGCAGGCTACGAGTTAGGAATTCCTTCTCTTCCAATGCTATTGGTGAGCTCCGCTTTTGTTCGTGGAGTATTCCTTAGAGTCGTATTTATTTAGTTATTTCTTTGTTTACTTAGAGAACTGTCCAGGAAATCTCATGTCCTGAGCAGTGAGTCAGTTTATCAGTAGAGGCTTCATAGACATAGTTGTTGGGTTAAGATTCAGTTGTTTTTTTATAATAACTTAGCAGTATTTCATTGGTTACTATGAATAAAGATTTGGAGTTGATTTATATAAATATTTAACTCAATCAAAAATATTTGGTTAGAGTATTACCTTGTTGAATATAAAGTTTGGAGTTATAATAGATAGCATAAGCAGAGATGGTTCGCTCGGTCATGTTTAGTGATCGACTGCTGGTCCCCGCTTGTTCAGGAAATGGGTCGTGACAAACTTGGTATCAGAGTCTCAAGTTTATGGAGTCCTAGGGATCTATGAAGATGTGTTAGTAGAGTCCTATTTATGTGTATGAAGTGCTCCATACTTATAAACAGGAGGCGAGAAGCACTTAGGAAAAGTCTTTTTTTCATACTTTAGATCATGCAGTAGAGTCTACCTCTAAAAAATTATCTAATTTATTCGTTTCTCCAAAACTCGCGAAAATGGCTCATACTCGCAACTTTGACGTTGACACTTCGGATGCTGCTCAAGAAAACTATCGCTACTATTGTGGCTCAAGGTAGAACTAAGAAGGCTTTGACTCAGAAAAGGAGGGGAAAATCCACAAAGGGAGTCCAAGTACCCCGGGTTGAACAAGAAAAATGGGTAAAGAATTATGATCTAGTACCTCAAGATCCAGTACCGCCCCAACAACAGTTCTTGCTCAGGCAACTATATCTGCCGAGGTGGGTCAAATGTTTAATAATGTCAATAGTTCTATGGACTTTTTTAAATGGCCAACCAGAATGAGAGGATAGATGAGATTCTACCTCTATCAGATAGACATAACAATTTTGAGTTCTCAAGAGTGAATAAATTTTTAAACTTGAGTCCTCCAGTGTTCCATGGTTTTATATTGATGAAGATCCGATGTTGTGGCTGGAGTGTGTCAAGAAAGCCCTCCGAGTCATGAAATAATTTGATGATGAAGCTATGGAGCTAGCTACTTACTAGCTTAGAGATATGGCCGGTGCTTGGTTTGAGATGTGGGAAAATGAAAGAGATGAAGATGATGGTCCGCCTACTTGGGAAGAATTTGAAGGTCCTTCATGGCTAACTTTATCCCATAAGAGGATATGGAAGCTAAGGCTTTAGAGTTCGAACAGCTCAAGCATGGGAATAAAAGTGTGCAAGAGTACTACATGGAATTCATAAGATTAGCTAAGCATGCTCCTCCAATGGTTAAGACTGAAAAAACAAAGATTCGCAAGTTTGTTGGCGGTTTAGCTTACCATATTAAGGATACGACATTAAATATAGCGGTAGAGATGAAAGCTTTCTCCTCTATTGTGGGATTTGCCAAGCACATATAAATAGACAGACAGCTAAGGAGAGAAGAAAAAGAGCATAACAAGAAAGCCTGGACAATGGGCAGGTCTAATGGTACATCTAGCAGAGGTGGAAAGGATTCCTCTAATAACGGTTCATTAGCACCAGCTCAGTCCAGTCATCAATCAGGTGGTGGGTCGTCCATTAGACGTACTCAGAATTATGGAAATCAGTATCGCCAGAATCAGAATTTTTGGACATCATCCTCACATAGCCAGAGTCATGCCGAGCAACATTCATACCATCAAGGTCTTTGAGGAATATGTAAGCGGTGACATTCAGGTCAGTGCAAGCTCGGGTTTCATGGTTGCTACTATTGTGGAGATATTGGTCATATAAAGGCCAACTCCCCAAAGTTGCGATGTAATTTTAATGGTGGATCAACTCGTCCTTCTATTTTCACAGCTACTGCACTTGCACCACCTCAGACTCGTGGTTTTCATAGTCAAACCAGGAATGGAGCAGGAAAAGGTGCAGACCGAGTTACTCAGGGAGGGGGACAACCCCGTTTGTTTGCTACACTTGATCGTTAGAGTGCAGAGGCATTGTAAGCACGTGATTTTTACCATATATATGAGTCATTCCCAAAAAATTTAAATAAATAATTTTTCCTTATTTTTAATAATTTGTGTGAATTTTGTGATAATTAGTTGCATGTTACTTGTGTATGATAAATAAAAATACAAAAAAATGCATTTAGAAATTAATTTCTCATGTAGTAGATATTGATTCATTTTTAACAAATTAAAGAAAAATCAAAAAATAACATTTTTGTTTGCATTAAATTGAAAATTGTCAAAGAAGTTAATTAGTTTAACAAATTTTAATAAATTCCAAATCAAATACAAAACAGGAAAAAATATAGAAAAATATAAAAGAAAATGAAATACAAAGAAAATACCAAAATACAAAGGGAAATACAAGACAAAAAATATAAAGGCAAGCAAATACAATAGATTGGTCTCGAAATACCCCAATTGCCAGGCCCAAGCAGAAATAAACCCAAGCCCAAATGCCCCTGCCCAAAACCTTCTCATCCGCCCAGGCCCATGAGGTATCCACCCGGTCCAATCCTTTTAAAACGGAACGACGCCGTCTTAGCTCCGTTTAATCCTGGTCGATCATTTTGATGATCTTACGGTCCAGCCTCATGTATCATATAGTTAATAAAAATAATTTCGTAACCCTAATATCCATTTCCTCTTTCTCTTAACCTGTAATGACGGCTTCTCAGACCAGTACCCCGCCGCCGCCGGAGAAAAACACCAGTCTCCGGTGGCCTCCAAAATTATACCATGAAAGCACCTGGACACCCTCATCACAAATATCTTATTCTCTGCCTTCGAATCCCACTGAAACGATTCGAATGTGCATTTTATTGTCACGATCTCCGCCGTCTACGGCGGCGGCCAGTGTCCAAATGCGCCCAAAATCACACCATCTCTTCCTCATCATCCCCTCTTCACAGTCCTTCAACTAGTTTTTCCCAAAACCCACCACAACTCCCCAAATATTACAAACCCTAGCTGCACCGCCACCCCAAAATCTCCCAAAAATTCACATGCTCCCACCTTTTTAAACACCCTCGAATGCTGTGATAAAGCCTCAAGCCTTGGAAATCATCGGAAAGTCCTCAAAGATTCAAGAAAAATCGTCAGCGACTAAAATCTTCAAGAAAAGATTACAACAACAAAAGATAACGAAAAAGATAAGTACTTCTTGTTCTTTATTACTGTTTCAATTCCTTTTCTTACAAATTTCCTTCTTTTATAATGTTTCTATGTTGACTCTGTTTGTCAAAATTAGAATAATTAGCAATTTAGAAAGTTAATTAGTTGTCTTTCATTTTAAAAATTAGTCAGTATGAAATAATTTAGGCAGTTCAAAATACAATACGTGCTGAGTTTTTCTGTTAGTTTGTCAACGATTATGGGTGGTTAATTTGGTTTTCTGAATTTATTGTTAAGATTAGTTGTTGGTTATAGCTGGATGATTTATTTATTTTCGACGGAATTAAGGTCTTAATATGATTGGCATTTTTTTGAGTTTTTGTTTCATATGATTCAATGTTTAGATTGGATTTTCGATTCATAAGTATTCTGTTAATCGAAATTTAATCCTACTAATTAGTATAATGAAATTTAGCCTTAATTGTTAGATGATTGGTAGTGAGATTGGTTATAGCTGATTAATAGTTAGTTAATTTTGGGTTAAAAATTCATAATAATTCCAATAGTTAATAAAGGGTGAATGATTAAATCCGAATATCAAAGGGTTGGGGGTTAATTGAGTAAATTCAGGGGGAATTTGGGGTATAAAATAGTTATTGGTAATTGTAAAAAGACTTCAGGGGTAATCTGGGTAGGGAAATGGTATAAAGGTAATAAACCTTAAGCAGTAGGGGTAAACTTGGAAAGGGAAAATGGTATAATTGTGATAACTATAGAGGATTAAGGGTGATTTGAGCATAACAAAAGCATAACAAAAAGGTATTTCAGTGAATACTAAAAGGAAGTGAGGATATAATAGGAATTCCAAGGGATAAGAACATGGTAGATGCAGCTAGAACCTTCTAGAATGGGTTCTAGTGCAGGTTTTAATAAAATAAATGTAGTAATCAGTTAATCAAGTTCATCGGTTTAAAGCCAAAGGAAAGAGTACCTCAAGACTAAAGGAACCATTCGTGGTATCGCGATTGTTTCCCAATAGCACTAAGAATCGGCAAATACAGAAGGCAAATATGTGAATCAATCAAAGGTGTTAAACTGTGTAGTTTGTACTTGGTATGTTTTGAAGATTGGAATGATGAAGGCATTTCGTTCGACTATCCAAACACTTTATCCATTGTTATCCCTTTGATCCTTGTTATATTTTTCTTTCATATCCCTCTTTCGAAATCCACAATAAAAATCGAGGATTGAACAGGGAAATCAAGTGGAGAAATAAAAGAAAGGAGAAAAGAAGAGAAAAAAAAAGAAAAGAGAAAAAGAAAAGAAAGGATGAAAAGAAAAAGAAAGAAAGAAAGGAAAAGAAAAACAAAAGAAAAGAAAGAAAAGAACGCAAAGGAGAAGAAACCGGGAGAAGTCAAATCGCAACAAAGAAGTAATCTTATGATCTGAACTACGTTTTGACTTGATCCCGAAAGGGTACGTAGGCAGCCTTACCGAGGTTCAGTCACAATAGAAGAAAAGTCCAAAAATTCCCCAAGAAGGAAACTGGGGCATGAATTATGGTTATTGAAGGAATACGATTCCAAAAAATGTAATCTTTAACCCACATTGAAATATTTTGAGCCTTTATATCCTTCTTTCTAAATCCCATCAAAAAGCCTACATTAAGTTCCAAAGAAAGACCTTCCGATCAATCTTCAAGAAATGTCGAATCAAACGAGCAAAGGTGAATCACATCAAGGGCAACACTCCAGTCCGAACAAAGGAGAATGAAGAATTTGAGAAATGATGAGAACCACGACGGGACTCCAAGATGGGAGAAATTAAAATGAGAGAGTCTTATCGGTGAAAACCCTAACGGGCACCGTAAGGCGACAGTGAGTTGAGAGAAAAATCAAAATGAGAGAGGCTTGATGGTGAAAACCCTATGGGCACTACAAGTCGATTAATGATTATGAATCACATTGGGCAAATGGAGTATTAAAGACCAATTTCACGGAAAACTGCAACAAGAGTTGGGCATCAGATTTGCTATACAGAGAAGGCTAAAAGTGCATTGTCAAGGTTGCTAGAGTTGGTATTCACATGCGATGAGTCATTCTTCTATAGGTTTCCTATTAGGAATCATCTCTCCCCACTTTTTCTTTTCACTCTATTCTTCCCACTTTGCTTATCTTTCCTTCTTCCCGAGTCGGTCGGGTCATAACAAATAAAGAAATTATTTCAAAATTTTTCACCAAGCTTTCCAATTACACGAGATGGGATTTGGCCAACACATCAATTGTTGAAGTCAGGGAAAGACAAGGCCAGTGATTTAAACCAAAAGAGCAACATGTGCAATAAAGTGGGTAACAATTAAAAATGTTTGGGGTTCATGAAGGTCGTCAAAGTGCCAACTTGGGAACAATATAACAAATGGAAGTATGGGATTCGAACGGAGAGGAAGTATATATTCACACAAAGGAAGGAGTCAGTCAAGAAACATCCAAGGTTGTCAAATGAAATCATTGAAGGAATCATAGACTTTCAAAATCGGATTTTGTGGGATCCGTCAAGAAAGGAACAACATATATTGTAACGACCCGACCGGTCGTTTTAGAAAATTATGCCCCAATCCCTAATTTAACTGTTTCCCTAAGTACCTTTCTGCTATTGTGGTTTGCCGGGAGAGTCGGCCCTGAAATTTGAAGTATTTTGGGACACTTAGTCCCTAAATGAGAACTTTAAAGATAGAAAATGGTCCGTAATCGGAACAGTGTTAAGACGATCTCGGAACGGAAATCCGATGGTTCCATTAGCTCCGTTGGGTGATTTCGGGGTTGGGTGCACGTTCGGAATGTATTTTGGAGGTCCTTAGCTCAATTAGGCTTGAAATGCCGAAGGTTGAAATTTTGGCGAATCCGAATGATAGGTGAGATTTTGATCCGGGGGTTGGAATGGAATTCCGACAATTTCTGTAGCTTCGTTATTTGAATTTGGATATGTTCGCAAAGTTTCAGGTCATTCGGACGTCGTTTGGTCGGGTTTTAGATCGAATGTGCAATTCGGAAAGTTTTAAGAAATTTAGGCTTGAATTCGATGTGAATTATGGGGTTTGATGTTGTTAGACGAGTTTTTATGATTGGAATAAGTTCGTATCACGTTTTGGAGTATGTTGGTGGTTTTCGTTGGGGTCCCGGGGGCCTTGGTGTGTTTTCGGATGGTTAAACGGGAGAAAGCATGGAAATTGCAGGTTGAAGTATTCTGGTTCTGTCATTTTTGCCCCTGCGGAAATATGGGCGCGGAGGCAAGCCCGCGGAAGTGGACTGAGGAGCGCAGAAGCGCTTGTGCTCACCGAAGCGGGTATTGTTCCGCTGAGGCGGTGTCGCTGGTGCGAAAGGTGTTACGCAGAAGCGGTCTAGAGGCGGATTAGAGGGATCCGTAGGAGCGGAGGATTTATCGCCTCGGCGGGTCCGCAGAAACGGAATCTGCGCAGAAGCAGAAATTCTCGCAGGAGCGGTTGTCCAATCGCGGAAGCGGACGCGCGGAAGCGGTCCTTTTCTCACAGAAGCGGGATTGGCCAGTTAGGCCTGGGATCGCAGAAGCGACCAGTTGGTCGCAGATACGGGCTCGCAGGAGCGGAATTTTGTCCGCAGAAGCGGAAATCGTAGAGAGTAAATTGTATCAGAAGTTAGAAAATTTCAGAAACATTCCAACATTTGGGGTATCGGCTTAAGAGGCGATTTGGGCGATTTTGAAGAGAAATTCAAAGGGAATCATCAGGTAATCAACTAAGGAATTAAACTATAATTAGTATTGATAATATTATGCAATTATATCATGAAAATTGCGGAATTTGGGGTGATTCATGGAAGATTTAACCCTAGGGTTGAACTTTAGAAAATCAAGGTTTTGAGTGGGCAAATGGAGTCCGAATTTGATAAACATTATATGCTTAGACTCGTATTGAGACAAGGGTTCCGAAAATATAACTTTCGTACTTTTTCGAGAGGCGTACCGAAAGTCGGGTTTTGGCAACTTGTGGGTTTTGGTGTATTTTGAGTTATTTTGATTGGGTAATGCCCAATTGGCCTATTTTGATGTGATTCTATTGATTTTTATCGGATACTACACTTGTGGAGGCCGACATTAGCGGCAAGAGGGTTATTTCTTAGCGGTTTTGTACCGGATTTGAGGTAAGTGGCTTGTCTAACCTCGTGTGGGGGACTTTTACCCCTAGGATATTATGTGATACTTTAAATGCCTTGTATGCGAGGTGACGGGCGTGTACATGCACTGGTTGTTGAACACGTACTTTACTAAAAATGTTCAATGAGTGATATTCCTGTTGTTAGCTGTTAAATTTGATATTTCTACCCGGTAGCAGTTAGAAAAGCATGACTAGGTAGTATTTAACTGTCTAGTTGCCTAATTGTCTTACTTGAGTTCTCTTGGTAATCGATGGCGCTGTTTATCGGCGAAGTTATAGTTAAGCATATCATACTTCTTTCTGTGTACTCCTTTACTTGCTGTGAAATGTGGACTGCGGGTTCGATTCCCGGAGATCCTGAAATTTATTGAAATGTGGACTGCGAGTTCGATTCCCGGAGATCCCGAGATTTATTGAAATGTGGACTGCGGGTTCGATTCCAGGAGATCCTGAGATTTATTGAGATGTGGACTACGGGTTCGATTCCGGAGATCCTGAGATTTATTGAAATGTGGACTGCGGGTTCGATTCCCGGAGATCCTGAGATTTATTGAAATATAGACTGCGGGTTCGATTCCCGGAGATCCTGAGATTTATTGAGATGTGGACTACGGGTTTGATTCCCGAGATCTTGAGTTATTGGTAGGGACTACGGGTTTGATTCCCGGAGATCCTGAGTTATTGAGATATTATTGAGACATAGGCTGCGGGTTCGATTCCCGGAGACCCAGAGGTACTGAGAATGGGACTGTGGGTTCAATTCCCACGGGTCCTGTATTTGTTTTATTGAGTTGGTTATTTGTTGTTAGCTTAATTGTAGACAGTTGCAGTAATCATCTTATTGTTGTTATTTCGGAAATTATTATCATTCAAACTGTTAGTTTTGTTATCATCATCATATTATTGATTTTTTCTCAGTAGGGCCCTGACCTTCCTCGTCGCTACTCCATCGAGGTTAGGCTTGGCACTTACTGAGTACCGCCGTGGTGTACTCATGCTACTCTTCTGCACACTTTTGTTGTGCAGATCTAGGTACATCAGAGCAGGCTCGTGCTAGGTGATTCTGCAGCTTTCTGGGAGACTTCGAGGTATGATCTGCTACGTCCGCGGATCCGGAGGCTTCCCTTCTATTCTAGTAGTACTAGTTGACATTTTTCTTTATTTCGTTGTTAGATACTCTTTACACATAGAGCCACAGTTGTATATTTTCTTTTAGTCTGTGTTACCGTGGGGTTCCGGATCTTGGAAATGTTTTATTCAGTGTGTTGACGGATGTATGTGCCAAGTGGCACGGATTACATACCTTTTTATGCTATTTTTCTGCGGTTTCTTATTTAAGTGTTCATAGCTTGTGTATTCCGCAACGTGTTAGGCTTACCTAGTTGTGGGGACTGGGTGCTGTCATGACATGTTCACGATTGTTGAACTGGGGTCGTGACAAGTTGGTATCATAGCTCTAGGTTCATAGGAGTTACGGGACACAGACCGGTTACTTAGAGTCTCGCCGATCGATACGGAGACGTCTATATTTATCTACGAGAGGCTATGTAACTGTTTAGGAAACTCTTCATTTCTTTTGGATTCCTTGTCGTGCAACATGTTTTGGCATCAAAATCTAAACTACTGCTTTCTATTCTCTCACAGATGGTGAGGACACGAGCTACACGCGATGATCAGGTACCCGCGCCCCCTGTTGCCGCCATCAGAGGCCGGGGCCGAGGTAGAGGACGAGGATGCGCCCGAGGTGCAGCCACAGCACCCGCGCGCGCTGCCGCTGAGGTGCCTCAGGTAGACCAGGTTGGAGCGCAGGCACCTGGTACATCGACTACAGCTGCTACTACTCCAGCACTACAGGAGACCCTGGCTCAGTTCATGAGTATGTATACCACTTTAGCTCAGGCAGGATTGCTTCCTCTCGTCGCAGCTACATCTTAGGCCGGGGGAGGGGCCCAGACTCCCGCAGCCGTTACACCGGAGCAGCGTGTGCCAGTGGGGCAGGTTCCAGATGTTTTGGTTATACCTCCTGCCGCCCCAACACAGCCCGGAGGTGGACCAGCTGCCTCTGAGGACGAGCAGCGTAGATTGGAGAGGTTCAAGAAATATGACCCTCCAGTGTTTAGTGGTTTGGCTTCAGATGATGCATTGGGTTTTCTAGAGGAGTGTCATCGTATTCTTCGTACTATGGGGATTGTGGAGACCGACGGGGTTTCCTTCACTGCTTTTCAGTTTCGTGGGGCCGCTTATGATTGGTGGCGCACGTATGAGTTGGATAGTCCAGAGGAGTCTGCTTCATTGACTTGGACGCAGTTTTCAGATCTGTTTTTGAAGGAGTTTGTTCCATAGAGCCTTAGGGATTCTTGGTGCTCGGAGTTTGAGCGATTGCGACAGGGCTCCATGTCAGTATCGGAGTATGCTATCAGTTTCACCCGTCTAGCCTGGCATGCACCGGCTTTGGTAGCCACGGTTCGGGAGAGAGTGCGGAGATTTATTGAGGGCCTTGTTCTGCCTATCCGATCCAGCATGGCCAGAGACCTGGAGACAGATATATCTTATCAACAGGCATTTAGCATTGCCAAGAGGATCGAGAGTATGCTCCCTAGAGAGCGGAGAGAGAAAGAGGCCAAGAGGACTCGTGAGTCGGGCCATTTCTCTGGTGCCCGCACTTCATCAGCCGTTCGTTTTGGTAGGGGTTATTCCGGACGACCAGTTCACTCAGCATTGCCCGCAGCCGGTAGTACTCCAGGTCTTCCAGCACCTCAGGAGCCTTATTATGCTCCCCAGTTTCTAGTGCACCTCCTGCGCGGGGTATTTCCAGGGGTCAGACTAGTGGGGGTGAGGCCGGTCGATCTCAGCCACCGCGTCCTCCCAAAGCTTGTTTTGAGTGTGGGGATACTCGCTATCTGGTTAGGGAGTGCCCCATATGCAGGAGAGGAGCCCCTTATCAGTCATCACAGCATCAGCGTGGTTCTCAGGGCCAGCAGGCTATCATTCCAGCTCCAGCTGCCACTCCACCTGCCCAGCCAGCCAGGGGCGGGGGTCAGGGTTCTAGAGGCCGCCCTCGAGAGGGGGACAAGCCAGATTCTATGCTATTCCTGATCGTGCTGCGGCTGTTGCATCTGATTCTGTTATCATAGGTATTATTCTGGTTAGTCACAGGGAGGCATCGGTTCTATTCGACCCTGGTTCCACTTTTTCATATGTGTCTTCTTACTTTGCTTCTCATCCGGGTGTGCCTCGGGATTCTTTGAGTGCCCCCATTTATGTTTCCACTCCGGTGGGTGATTCTTTGGCTGTGGACCACGTATATCGGTCGTGTTTGGTTACCATTTGTGATTTTGAGACCGGAGCGGATCTATTGTTGCTCGGGATGGTCGATTTTGATATTATTCTGGGCATGGACTGGTTGTCGCCCCATTATGCTATTCTTGATTGTCACGCCAAGACCGTGACGCTGGCTATGCCAGGCATTCCACGTATTGAGTGGAGTGGTACCCTAGATCACACCCCCAGCCGTGTTATTTCTTTTCTCAGAGCTCGGCGTATGGTTGAGAAGGGGTGTGCTGCTTATCTAGCCTATGTGCGGGACGTCGGTATTGACACTCCCTCTATTGATTCTGTTTCTGTGGTACGTGACTTTGCTGATGTATTTCTAGCTGATCTCCCAGGCATGCCGTCCGATAGAGATATTGACTTTGCTATTGACTTGTTGCCGGCCACTCAGCCCATTTCTATTCCACCGTACCGTGTGGCTCCTCCTGAGTTGAAGGAGTTGAAGGATTAGTTACAGGAGTTATTGGGCAAGGGTTTTATTCGACCCAGTGTTTCGCCTTGGGGTGCTCTTGTATTGTTTATGAAGAAAAAGGACGGTTCTATGCGTATGTATATTGACTATCGTCAGCTAAACAAGGTTATAGTGAAGAACCGGTATCCTTTGCCTTGTATTGATGATTTATTTGACCAGCTACAGGGCGCACAGGTGTTTTCTAAGATTGATTTGCGCTCTGGGTATCACCAGCTGAAGATTCGGGAGCCAGATATCCCGAAGACTGCCTTCAGGACCCGGTATGGTCACTATGAGTTCCTCGTGATGTCTTTTGGGCTGACTAATGCCCCAACAGCCTTTATGCATTTGATGCACAGTGTGTTCAGGCCTTATCTGGACTTGTTCGTGATTGTATTCATTGATGATATTCTAGTATATTCCGGAGCCGGGAAGAGCACGAGCAGCATTTGAGGATAGTGCTTCAGATTCTGAGGGAGAAGCAACTTTATGCCAAGTTCTCTAAATGTGAATTCTGGTTGAGTTCAGTGGCATTTTTGGGCCACGTGGTGTCGAGTGATGGTATTCGAGTAGATCCGAGGAAAGTGGAGGCCGTGCAGAGTTGGCCCAGACCCTCCTCCGCTACTGAGATTCGCAGTTTCCTTGGTTTGGCGGGCTATTACCGTCGTTTCGTAGAGGGGTTCTCTTCGATTGCAGCACCTATGACCAGATTGACCCAAAAGGGTGCCCCTTTCTAGTGGACAGACGAGTGTGAGGCGAGCTTTCAGAAGCTCAAGACAGCTTTGACTTCGGCCCCTATATTGATGTTGCCTACAGGTATGGGGTCCTATACCGTATATTGTGATGCCTCACGAGTTGGACTCGGCGCGGTATTGATGCAGGATGGTAGGGTGATTGCCTACGCGTCGAGACAGCTGAAGGTGCATGAGAAGAATTACCATGTTCATGATTTGCAGCTAGCTGCCATTGTTCACGCCTTGAAGATTTGGCATCATTACTTATATGGGGTCCCTTGTGAGATTTACACTGATCACCGGAGCTTGCAGCACTTGCTTAAGCAGAAGGACCTGAATATGCGTCGGAGGAGATGGTTGGAGCTACTAAAGGACTATGATATTACTATTCTCTATCATCCGGGCAAGGCTAATATGGTTGCCGATGCCTTGAGTCGTCGAGCAAAGAGTTTGGGGAGTTTAGCGTATCTACCAGTTTCAGAGAGGCCTATGGCGATGGATGTTCAGGCTCTAGCCAGGCAGTTTGTTAGATTGGATCTTTCGGAGCCCAGCCGGATTCTGGCATGTGTGGTTTCTCGGTCTTCTCTATTTGACCGCATCAGGGAGCGTCAGTTCGACGACCCTCATTTGCTTGTCCTTCGGGATAGAGTTCGGCGTGGTGATGCTCGAGATGTTACCATCGGGGATGATGGAGTTATGAGGATGCAGGGGCGTATCTGTGTGCCCAATGTAGATGATCTTCGAGAGTTGATTCTAGCAGAGGCCCATAGTTCGCGGTATTCCATCCAACCGGGTGCCGCGAAGATGTATCAGGACTTGAGACAGCATTACCGGTGGAGGCGGATAAAGAGGGATATAGTTGATTATGTTTCTAGATGCCTCAACTGCCAGCAGGTGAAGTATGAGCATCAGCGTCCGGGTGGATTGATGCAACAGATCGAGATTCCCGAGTGGAAATGGGAGCGCATTACCATGGACTTTGTATCTGGACTTCCACGGACGGTTAGGAAGTTTGATTCCATTTGGGTCATTATGGATCGGCTGACCAAGTCTGTCCATTTTATACCGGTGAGCACTACATATTCATCGGAACGACTGGTGGAGATCTATATTAGGGAGGTAGTTCGGCTGCATGGTATTCCAGTTTCCATCATTTCAGATAGAGGCACTCAGTTCACTTCACGGTTCTGGAGAGCTGTACAGCAGGAGTTAGGTACTCGGGTGGAGCCGAGCACATCATTTCACCCCTAGACTGATGGGCAGTCCGAGCGCACTATTCAGATTTTAGAGGATATGCTCCGTGCGTGCGTGATTGAGTTTAGAGGTTCATGGGATCACTTCTTGCCGCTGGCGGAGTTTTCTTATAACAACAGCTACCAGTCTAGTATTCAGATGGTACCGTATGAGGCCCTATATGGTAGGAGGTGCGGGTCTCCCGTAGGTTGGTTTGAGCCGGGCGAGGCCAGGTTGCTAGGTACTGATATGGTTCAGGATGCTATGGACAAGATCAAGGTGATTCAGGACAGACTTCGTGCAGCCCAGTCTAGACAGAAGAGTTATGCGGACAAGAAGGTTCGCGATGTGGCTTTTATGGTTGGAGAGCGGGTTCTACTTCGAGTCTCGCCCATGAAGGGCGTTATGAGGTTTGGGAAGAAAGGGAAGCTGAGTCCTGGATTTATTGGCCCTTTTGAGATTTTGAGGCGTATTGGGGAGGTTGCCTATGAGTTAGCCTTACCTCCTAGTCTAGCCGGAGTTCACCCCGTATTTCATGTCTCTATGCTCCGGAGATACCATGGTGACCCGTCGCATGTGTTGGATTTCACTTCTGTTCAGCTAGACAAAGATCTGTCTTATGTTGAGGAGCCGGTAGCCATTCTAGACAGGCAGGTCAGGAAGCTAAGGTCAAAGAACATCGCTTCGGTAAAAGGTTCAGTGGCGGGGCCAGCCGGTCGAGGAGGCGACTTGGGAGATCGAGCAGGATATGCGCAGCCAGTACCCTCATCTTTTCACTACTCCGGGTATGTTTTCTATGCTCGTTCGAGGACGAACGAATCTGTAAGTGTGGGAAGATGTAACGACCCGACCGGTCATTTTAGAAATTTACGCCCTAATCCCTAATTTAACTGTTTTCCTAAGTACTTTCTGCTATTGTGGTTTGCCGGGAGAGTCGACCCTGAAATTTGAAGTATTTTGGGACACTTAGTCCCTAAATGAGAACTTTAAAGATAGAAAATGGTCTATAATCGGAACAGTGTTAAGCCGATCTTGGAACGGAAATCCGATGGTTCCATTAGCTCCGTTGGGTGATTTCGGGGTTAGGAGCGCATTCGGAATGTATTTTGGAGGTCCTTAGCTCAATTAGGCTTAAAATGCCAAAGGTTGAAATTTTGGCGAATCCGAACGTAGGTGAGATTTTGATCCGGGGGTCGGAATGGAATTCCGACAATTTCTGTAGCTTCGTTATGTGAATTTGGATATGTCCGCAAAGTTTCGGGTCATTCGGACGTCGTTTGGTCGGGTTTTAGATCGAATGTGCAATTCGGAAAGTTTTAAGAAATTTAGGCTTGAATTCGATGTGAATTATGGGTTTTGATGTTGTTAGACGAGTTTTTATGATTGGAATAAGTTCATATCATGTTTTGGAGTATGTTGGTGGTTTTCGTTGGGGTCCCGCGGGCCTTGGGGTGTTTTCGGATGGTTAAACGGGAGAAAGCATGGAAATTGCAGGTTGAAGTATTCTGGTTCTGTCATTTTCGCCCCCGCGGAAATATGGGCGCGGAGGCGAGCCCGCGGAAGCGGACTGAGGAGCGCAGAAGCGCTTGTGCTCGCCGAAGCGGGTATTGTTCCGCTGAGGCGGTGTCGCTGGTGCGAAAGGTGTTACGCAGAAGCGGTCTAGAGGCGGATTAGGGGGATCCGCATGAGCGGAGGATTTATCGCCTCGGCGGGTCCGTAGAAACGGAATCTGGTGCGCAGAAGCGGAAATTCTCGCAGGAGCGGTTGTCCAATCACGGAAGCGGACGCGCGGAAGCGGTCCTTTTCTCGTAGAAGCGGGATTGGCCAGTTAGGCCTGGGATCGCAGAAGCGACCAGTTGGTCGCAAATACGGGCTCGCAGGAGCGGAATTTTGTCCGCAGAAGCGGAAATCGCAGAGAGTTAATTGTATCAGAAGTTAGAAAATTTCAGAAACATTCCAACATTTGGGGTCTCGGCTTAAGAGGCGATTTGGGCGATTTTGAAGAGAAATTCAAAGGGAATCATCGGGTAATCAACTAAGGACTTAAACTATAATTAGTATTGATAATATTATGCAATTATATCATGAAAATGGAGGAATTTGGGGTGATTCATGGAAGATTTAACCCTAGGCTTGAACTTTAGAAAATCAAGGTTTTGAGTGGGCAAATGGAGTCCAAATTTGATAAACTTTATATGCTTAGACTCGTATTGAGACAAGGGTTCCGAAAATATAACTTTCGTAATTTTTCGAGAGGCGTACCGAAAGTCGGGTTTTGGCAACTTGTGGGTTTTGGTGTATTTTGAGTTATTTTGATTGGGTAATGCCCAATTGGCCTATTTTGATGTGATTCTATTGATTTTTATCAGATACTACACTTGTGGAGGCCGACATTCGCGGCAAGAGGGTTATTTCTTAGCGGTTTTGTACCGGATTTGAGGTAAGTGGCTTGTCTAACCTCGTGTGGGGGACTTTCACCCCTAGGATATTATGTGATACTTTAAACGCCTTGTACGCGAGGTGACGGGCGTGTACATGAGCTGGTTGTTGAACACGTACTTTACTTAAAATGTTCAATGAGTGATATTCCTGTTGTTAGCTGTTAAATTCGATATTTCTACCCGGTAGCAGTTAGAAAAGCATGACTAGGTAGTATTTAACTGTCTAGTTGCCTAATTGTCTTACTTGAGTTCTCTTGGTAATCGCTGGCGCTGTTTATCGGCGAAGTTATAGTTAAGCATATCATACTTCTTTCTGTGTACTCCTTTACTTGCTGTGTTTGTGGACTGCGGGTTCGATTCCCGGAGATCCTGAGATTTATTGAAATGTGGACTGCGGGTTCGATTCCCGGAGATCCTGAGATTTATTGAAATGTGCACTGCGGGTTCGATTCCCGGAGATCCTGAGATTTATTGAAATATGGACTGCGGGTTCGATTCCCGGAGATCCTGAGATTTATTGAAATGTGGACTGCGGGTTCGATTCCCGGAGATCCTGAGATTTATTGAAATGTGGACTGCGGGTTCGATTCCCGGAGATCCTGAGATTTATTGAGATGTGGACTACGGGTTCGATTCCCGAGATCCTAAGTTATTGGTAGGGACTACGGGTTTGATTCCCGAGATCCCGAGTTATTGGTAGGGACTACGGGTTCGATTCCCGGAGATCCTGAGTTATTGATTATTATTGAGACATGGGCTGCGGGTTCGATTCCCGGAGACCCAGAGGTACTGAGAATGGGACTGTGGGTTCAATTCCCACGAGTCCTGGATTTGTTTTATTGAGTTGGTTATTTGTTGTTAGCTTAATTGTAGACAGTTGCAGTAATCATCTTATTGTTGTTATTTCGGAAATTATTATTTATTCCTACTTGCACTGTTCGATATTATTATCATTATTTTTATTATTCTCGGTAGGGCCCTGACCTTCCTCGTCACTACCCCATCGAGGTTAGGCTTGGAACTTACTGAGTACTGCCGTGGTGTACTCATGCTACTCTTCTGCACACTTTTGTTGTGCGGATCCAGGTACATCAGAGCATGCTCGTGCTAGGTGATTCCGCAGCTTTCTGGGAGACTTCGAGGTATGATCCTGCTACGTCCGCGGATCCGGAGGCTTCCCTTCTATTCTAGTAGTACTAGTTGACATTTTTCTTCATTTCGTTGTTAGATACTCTTTACACATAGAGCCACGGTTATATTTCTCTTTTAGTCTGTGTTACCGTGGGGTTCCGGATCTTGGTAATGTTTTATTCAGTGTGTTGACGGATGTATGTGCCAAGCGGCACGGATTACATACCTTTTTATGCTATTTTTCCGTTGTTTCTTATTTAAGTGTTCATAGCTTGTGTATTCCGCAACGTGTTAGGCTTACCTAGTCGTGGGGACTGGGTGCCATCACGACATGTTCATGATTGGTGAACTAGGGTCGTGACATATATGCCGTAAGGGAGGCAGGTTTGAACAAAGAAGAAGTGAAAATGGATAGAGGGTAAACAGGCAAGGCATTCAAGTGGAAAGCAGTCACCATCAAAGTTCAAGGCCACAACCAACCACCGCATTTTAAACTGAGAGATTTTTCTTTAATTTGAAAAAGGAACAAAAAATATTCTACAAGAGAATTATCAAACTGGGCCGAAAATTTTCTGTCACATTGAAAATTTTCTTGAAATCGAGTAGTCATCCGAAGAGCATGAAGGTAAATACAATTGTTTTAAAGGTGGACAATTCAAGTCGGGAGGTAAAGGAAACAAGTTTCGGAGAATGAGAATTAAAATCTTAGTTTGATGAAACTTTCTCCTAAGATTAAAGGTCTTAGTCTGACGAATTTTTCACCTAAGATAAAAGGATAAAATCTTACTGTTTAAACTTTCTCCTAAGATAAAAGTCTTAGTCTGATAAATTTTTCACCTAAGATAAAAGGAAAGAATCTTAGTCTGTTGAAATTTTCTCCTAAGATGAAATCTTAGTCTGATGAATTTTTCACCTAAGATAAAGGGATAATGTAATTTGAAAACAGAAGGAAGGTAGAAGTCAGAAAAAAAAACGCATAATTTGAAAAGGAAAGCAGAAGTTGGAAAAGGAAGTGAAGGCGTAATTTGAAAAGAAAAGGAAGGCATAATTTGAAAACAAAAGGGAAAAGCGGATGTTGGAAAAGAAAGAAATGCAAAAGTCGAAAAAGAAAGGAAAGATTGTTGAATTTGAAAGATTTAAGAAAGTCTGAATTGAAATGGACCCAGTCTGATGAATTATCTCCTGGAGTCATAATCTCAGTCCGATGGATATTCCTCCGGAGACAACACAGAAAATGGACCCAGTCTGATGAATTATCTCCTGGTGTCGTAATCTCAGTCTGATGGATCTTCCTCCTGAGATCACACAGAAAATGGACCTAGTTTGATGAATTGTCTCCTAGAGTCAAAATCTCAGTCTGATGGATCTTCCTCCTGAGACTACACAGAAATGGACCCAGTCTAATGAGAATCAAAATCTTAGTCTGTTGAAACTTTCTCCTAAGATTAAAAGTCTTAGTCTGATGAATTTTTCACCTAAGATAAACTTTAGTCACACGAGGGAATACTTTTCTGCATTTTTAATTTCTGTTCAGGCACCCACCTGTATAACGACGGAATATTTTCAGCATTTTTAATTTCTGTTCAGGCGCCCACCTGTTTAACGAGGCAATATTTTCTGCATTTTTATTTTCTATTAAGGCGCCCACATGTATAACGAGGGAATATTTTCTGCATTTTTAATTTCTGTTAAGGCGCCCACCTGTATAAATGGGAATATTTTCTATATTTTTAAATTTTATTCAGGCGCCCACCTGTATAACGAGGGAATATTTTCTGCATTTTTAATTTCTAGGGAATACCTTTTCTGCAGTTTTAATTTCTGTTCAGGCGCCCACCTGGAAAATGAGTAAATACTTTTTCAAAAAAATGAAATTTTTCTTTAAATTCTGACATTTAATAACATGTTGTGCCCAGTCACCAGACTAGGGCAGAAAAAATTTTATTTGGTTGTTTATTTTGTCACAGGCAAGGGTCTTGGTTGTTTATTTTGTCACAGGCAAGGGTCCACCTGGAAAATGGACACATATTTCAAATTGAAGCAGTTGAACATCATCTTGGCAACAATAGGAATGCCGTTGGAAGAGAAAATACAAGTTCAAGGCAAGAACAATGTCACGACCCTGATTTCCCCCACCATCGGGATCGTGATGGCGCCTACTCGTGGTAGCTAGGCAAGCCAACTCATTCACATTTTCCTGTTCATACCATCATTTTATTTCTCATATTTAATAGCAAGGATAATTACTTAAATTGTTAAATGCAGAAGTATTTCGAATAAGAGATGAATAATCATAATGTAAAATAACTGACATAATCCTCTACCCAAGATGTGGAGTCACCAACTCACGAACTATTAAGTAATAACTACACATATTGGTCTGAAAGAAAATAATGAACAACCGTCTGTCTCGGAACAATGAGACCACAACAATAACAAAAATAAATAGAGGAGACGCCGGGCCTACGGACACCTGCAAGCTACCTCGGTCTCGGAAGCACAGAAATCCCACAAGTACTCTATTGCTGCTGCTCCCGCTCGAAACCTAGACCTGTAAAAAAGCGCACAGAAGTGCAGTATCAGCACAATCCGACCCCATATGCTGGTAAGTGCCTGGCCTTTCTCGGCAAAGTAGTGACAAGCCTAGGACCAGACACTCACATAAACCTATGCAGTTCTATATATGTATATACCACAAAATAACAGGATTATCAAGTAACACAACTAACAAAGGAGTATCATGCTGGGGGAACACAATCAGCAACATATAATACATCATTAAAGAGAATTAGAGTGTAGTAAAAATAGTTATCACCAAAACAAGAAATTTAAATGGTTGCACGGCATCACCCTTCGTGCTTTTAATCTCATCCTCACCAAATAATCAAATAAAAGTGCACGGCATCACCCTTCGTTCTTTTACTCTCATCCTCACATCCATGGAACGGCGTGATCCTTCGTGCATTGTTTAAATAACAACGGCATGGAATATACCTTCGTGCATAATCGGTAAAACAAGGCACGACATGTTCCTTCGTGTATAATCGTAAAACAAGGCACGGCATGATCCTTCGTACATAATCAGTAAAATAAGGCACGGCATGATCCTTCGTGTATAATTAGTAAAAAAAGGCACGGAATGATCCTGCGTGCGAACATATGTTAAAATGGCACGGCATCACCCTTCTTGCACTATCACTCTTCCTCACCCAAATAACAATCATAGTTAAGGGCAAAAGAATGAAACAAATAATATGAATCGTCCCGGCAAGGGAAACAATAATCATCACAGTAAAGTCCCAGCAAGGAAAGCAATAATCAACTTCACAAATATGTCCCGGCAAGGGAAACAATAATCATCTTCACAATAAAGTCCCGGCAAGGGAAACAATAATCAACTTCACAATAAAGTCTCGGCAAGAGAAACAATAATCAACTTCACAATATATGTCAACAACCGACTCACGGTCATGCAAGACGCCAGTGTATAGATGCTCGTCATCACAGCCTATACACTGCACTCGATCACATAGCAATTAGCACATTCAATCCTATTCCCTCAAGCTAGGATAGATCAAACACTTACCTCAAAGCCTTGAAGTCCAATTATCCTTCAATTATCGCTTTACCTCGAATTTCACCCTTCAACTCGCTTGAATATAATCACAATTGGTTCAATTAATTTAATAAATACTATGTAAATTGGTTTGGATGCATAAAAATGGTTTTCTCAAAGTTTTACCCAAAATTTCCCAAAACGCCCCCAGTCCAACGTGGTCGAAACTCGGGGTTCGGACCAAAATCCGGTTACCCATTCCCTCATGAGTTCAATTATATGATTTTTTTCGAAATTGGACCTCAAATCGAGGTCCAATTCCCCAATTCATGAAAAACCTAGGTTCTACCCAAAAACAACAATTTCAACAATGAAAACCTTTCATTTCTCTTGGAAAACACGTTTAATGATGTTAGGAATTGAAAGAATTAATTAAAAAGTGACTTATAAGTGATTTGGAGTGATATTGCTCTTGGAGAATCGTGTGTGGTGTGTTGGGTTTTGAAAGAATGGTGAAAAGGGTTTAAAATTCGTTTAAGTATCAGATTGCACAGCTGTGGATATGGAATTGCGAACTTTTGTTCGCAATTGCGAACATGACAGGTCTGGGCTGCGGATCTCGCATTTGCGAGAATATGTTTGCATTTGCGAACTAAGTCCCAACACAGGGCAGACTCGCTTTTGCGACAATTCGTTCGCATTTGCGAACATTGAGTTTTTTCTGAAGGCTTCGCCTTTGCGAGGTTTTATCAGCTGGGGGAAAATACCAGCTGTGTTATTTTTCAAAATCTGCTCTAACGGCCTATCAAATCTTTAGCGGAGCCCTCGGGCTCCAAACCAAACATGCACACAACCTCAAAAATGTACTACGAACTTGCTCGCGCGATCAAATCGCCAATATAACATTGTTTTCATAAAATCAAGCCTCAAATTCATGATTTTCTTCCTTTAACTTCATCAACTTTCAAATTTGGAACTTATGGTTCAAAACACATCAAACGACGTTCAAATGTTGTCAAACTTTGCAGGAAATACTTAAATAATATTTAAGACTTACCGGGCATCGGAACCAAAATACGAGCCCGATACCATGGTCTTAGAATAAATTTTGATTTAATAATTGCAGCAAAAACAATTAACAGAAAACATCATATCTTGGGCTTTAGGCCTCAGAATTCGATTCCGGACGCATGCCCGAGTCCCATATTTTCCTTCGGACCTTTCTAGACCATCCGATCTCGGGTCCGGGTACGTTTACCAAAATATTGACCGAAGTCAACTATATCAATATTAATATCAAATTTCTTCAAATTTTCCATAGAGTTTACATATTCTAACACAAAATGTTTTCGGCTACATGCCCAGACTATGCACATAAATCGAGGCAATAATAAATGAGGTTTTCAAGGCTCGAAAGCGCGAGACAAATGAGGAAATCAGGTGATAACCCTTTGGGTCGTCACATCCTCCACCTCTAAAACAACCGTTCGTCCTCGAACGGAAAAGAGAAGGAAGTACCTAAGTCGGGGAACAAATATGGGTAACATCTCCGCATATCAGACTCGAACTCCCAGGTCGATGCCTCAGGAGGCTAACCTCTCCTCTGAACACGCACCGAAGGATAACTCTTCGACCTCAACTGTCGAACCTGCCGGTCTAGAATGGCCACCGGCTCCTCCTCGTAGGATAAGTCATTGTCCAATTAGACAGTACTGAAGTCTAACACATGTGTGGGATCTCCGTGGTACCTCCGAAGCATAGATACATGAAAAACTGGGTGCACAGCTGATAAACTAGGTGGGAGAGCTAGTCTGTAAGCCACCTCTCCCACTCGGTCCATAATCTCAAATGAACCAATATACCTAGGACTGAGCTTGCCCTTCTTTTCGAACCTCATCACGCCCTTCATAGGCGATACCCGGAGCAATACCTGCTCACCAACCATGAAATCCACATCTCTGACCTTACGATCCGCATAAGTCTTATGTCTGGACTGAGCTGAACACAATCTCTCCTGGATAGTCTTGACCTTGTCTAAGGCCTCCTGAACTAAGTCTGTACCCAGCAACCGAGCCTCTCCCGGCTCAAACCATCCGACAGGAGACCGACATCGCCTACCATATAATGCCTCATACGGAGCCATCTGAATGCTATACTGGTAGTTATTGTTGTAGGCGAACTCTGCTAATCGAAAAAACTGGTCCTACGAGCCTCCAAAATTAATGACTTAGGCTCGAAGCATGTCCACTAGGATCTGAATAGTCCTCTCGGACTGACCGTCCGTCTGAGGATGAAAAGTTGTACTCAACTGAACCTGGGTGCCTAACTCCTGCTAGACCTCTCTCCAGAAATGCGAGGTAAACTGCGTACCCCGATCTGAGATAATAGACACCGGCACCCCATGAAGGCGAACAATCTCCCCGATGTAAATCTCTGCTAGCTTCTCCGATGAGTAAGAGCCAGATACTGGAATGAAGTGTGCTGACTTGGTCAGCCTATCAACAATGACCCAAATAGCATCAAATCTCCTCCGAGTCAAAGGAAGTCCAGCAACGAAGTCCATTGTAATCTGCTCCCATTTCCACTCGGGAATTTCAATCCTCTTGAATATACCACCAGGCCTCTTGTGCTCATATTTCACCTGCTCATAGTTTAGACACCAAGCGACATACGCAACGATGTCCTTCTTCGTCCTACGCCACTAATAGTGTTTCCGTAAGTCCTGATACATCTTCGCGACGCCAGGGTGAATAGAATACCGCAAACTGTAGGCCTCCGCTAGGATCAACTCTCGAATCCCCTCCACATTGGGCACACAAACTCGCCCCTGCAATCTCAATACTCCGTCATCATCTAGAGTTACCTTTGTGGCACCTCCCCGCTGTATAGTATCCCTCAAGTCATGCAAATGAGGATCGTCAAATTGCCTCTCACGGATACGCTCTAATAGAGAAGAACGAGCAACCGTGCAGGCTAACATCCTGCTAGGCTTAGAAATGTCTAGTCTCACGAACCGATTGGCTAAAGCCTGGACATCTAGAGCATATGGTCTCTGTCAGACCGGAATATAAGCGAGACTACCCATGCTAGCAGACTTTCTACTCAACG
>JASVEL010008860.1:0-223726 GCA_032618575.1 Nicotiana noctiflora
GTGGCCTCAGTTGGTGGTCGTTCATCCTGCCCGGTCGCACGTGTCCTCACCATCTGTGATAAAATGGAATAACAAAAGTTTAGTACTTGGATCAATAGATTCACATGACAAGAATTTCATGAATATGAAGTTTTTCCTAAAGGTTATGTAGCCTCTTGAGGATAAATACAGACGTCTTTGTATCAATCTGTGAGACTATAATAAACCGTCTTATGAATCGTGAGAACTTTGTAACCTAGGCTCTGATACCAACTTGTCATGATCCCAAATACTGATCGTGATGGCACCTGTCACATAACTATGCAAGCCAACCAGTCAATTAACCACAACTCTTTTTCTTTTAACAATAAGCCATTTTCTAACTTGTCATGATGATGCCTATCACATTACTAGGCAAGCCAACAGTTAATTAACCACAACCCTTTTTTCTTTAACAATAAGTCATTTTCTATCACAGGTTTTAAATACCAAATTTCATTATGCACGTTTAAACAAAAAAATATGCGGAAATCAAATAAAAAAAACCTACACAGCACCTATAATCTGGTGTCATGAGTCTAGAGCCTCTAATATATGACACAATGTCTAATATATCATAAGTCTAGAAGTGCGGAAAAGAACAATATAGGAAGGAGAAAATAGGGTTACGGACACCGTGCATCTACCTTGTAATATTCGTCAAACTCTGGATCAGTTGAGGACCATCACTCTACCACTCAGGCACCTCGATCTGCACACAAAGTGGAGGGAGTAACGTGGATACGCCTACTCAGTAAGTAACTAAAGTAAATAAGGACTGAAAGTCAAGAAGTTAAAAAAGGCATATAACTGAATAATCAACAAAATAACGGATCAACTTTACATGTTTAAAACCTGTTTCGTCATAAAATCATCATTTTCAATTTAAACACTTGGAATTAGATACTTAGCAATATATCCAACAGATGATAATTCAAAAGAAGTGTAAAATTAGTGAAAACATCATAATTGGGCCCCTCGGGCAAGGAATCACTCAAAATATGGCCTCTCGGGTAACCTCTCAGTCACTCATGACTCAACCCTTGTCACTCAATCCCATAATAATAGAAATCATAATAACCAATTCGTCGTGCAACCCGATCCATACTTTATAGTCGACTACGCTCACTAGTGGTGTAGACTCCGAAGGGGCTTCTATATACCAAGCATCATATCGCTGCGATGCGCTACCCGATCAGATAAATATATCTTTGCGGCGTGTAGCCCTATCCATATTAGTATTGCTGCAGCGTACAACCTGATCTATAACTCACATATATATAAATATCTTTACAATTAGGTTCTCAACCTCTCTCCGTCATTAACCTTGCAGCCTCTCGGGCACAACAGTGAAAATCAGGGATCTCAGTCCAGACAATTCTCTCATTTAGAAGTGGAGTGATAAAATCAGTCTTAAACATTTAAAGAAGTAAATAGGACTGAGGATATTTTTTAGCAAGTACAACGAGGAAAAATAGTCAAAATGCCCCTAAGGATTTCTACAGGTTGGTACAAGGCCCCAAACATGGCATACATCTCATAATACAACATAAATATGCAAACTACGAAATAATATAATATTTCTAATCAAGTACACGTTATTATAGTCGCAACCCCTACTGACGTACGCCCACACGCTCGTCACCTAGGATGTGCATCACCGTGTTCATAAAAACAAGTCAAATACCGAGGTTTTATACCCTTGATTCTAGATTTACAATGGTTACTTACCCAACCAATGAAAATACTACTCCGCAATGCCTTTTCCCCTTGAATCGGCCTCTACTCGCGTCGAATCTATCAAAAATCAGAATCACAACGTCAAAATAGCCTAAAGGAACGAAGCCCAAGCGAAAACAATTAATAAATAACACAAATCCCAAAATTACCAAAACCCGACCCCCGTGCCCACATTTCGGAATTCGATAATTTTTACACTATAGGTTCCTTATCTCCCCACGAGTTTATACATATCAAAAGTTCTCAAATCCGACTGGATTTTGTTCTTCAAATCCCCGATTAAATGTCTAATTTTCCAAGCCTTAGTTTCCCAAATTTTCACCCATATCCCACAATTTATAGCTCTAATATGTGAAATAATAACATAGGAATGAGTTTTAAGTTCAAATCCCTTACCTCAACGAAGTTCCCATGAAATCCCTTTTTAAAATCATCCAAAAAGCTCCCAAGCCGAAGTGAAAATGGTTAAATTAGCTAAAATTCGCGAAGGAGGTAATTTATACTTTATGCCTAGACCTTTTTGCATATGTGGTACCGCATTTGCAGTCAATCATCTGCTTCTGTGAAAATCACTTAATGGATGAAACTCCATCTGCGGTCTCTCTTCCGCTTCTAGGACTCTGCAAATACCACCCCTTTAACTGCTTCTGCGATCTCTGCCCCTCAGCCCTCTTTTTGCTTCTGCGACTAGTCAACTATCAATGTGGCGCCGCACATGCAGTCCCCAATCTGCAGGTGTAAAAATACCAGAAGCAGCAAATTTACAACTGCAACAAAAATTTAAACTTCTCCGTTAACCATCCGAAATTACCTCGAGGCCCCCGGGGCCTCAAAAAAAAGTACAAACATATCCTAATACTTTATTCAAACTTGTTCCAATAACCAAAACATCTCAAACAACTTCAAATCAACCAAAACATATCGGATTCAAGCCAAACTTTTTAAAATTTTTAAAATTTCGCTTTTGATCAAAAACCAACCAAACCACGTCCGAAAAACCTGAAATTTTGCACACACATTCCAAATGACATAACAAAGCTAGTGCAACTCTTAGAATTTCATTTCGACCCTTGGATCAAATGTCACCTATCAATCGAAAGTCGCCAAAATATCAACTTCCCCAATTCAACCCTAAATTTACTCCGAACCTTCAAAACTCATTCTGATCACAATCCTAAGTCCCAAATCACCTCTCGAAGCTAACCGAACCATCGGAACTCACATTCGAGCCCTCTAATACATAAGCCAATATCTGATTGACTTTTCCAACTTAAGCTTGCTTAAAAGAGACTAAGTGTCTCAAACCTTACCAAAATCATTTCGGATTTGATTTGACCACCCCGATACCACAAAACGTGGATAAACAAAGCATAAAGAAGCAGAAATGAGGAAAATGGAGCGGTTGCTCATGACACGACTGACCGGGTCATCACAGTTTTATTTTCCTTACTTAATGGCTCCAAACTAGTTTTTAGGTTAGCATTCATGTTTAGGTTAGGGGGAAGGGTGGTGAATTATGCGTTTAATGAAAGCTTTCTTTACATAAGAGTATGGTATAAGTGTGTATACGGTATAAAGAATAATATTATGTATATATACTAGACTTTTGAACTTCCCATCGTATAAATTATATTTAAAAAAAATACATAATAGTATAGGTATACATATGCATAGGCTTTTGATCTTCCTATCCGTATAAATTTTATTTAAAAATAAAATAAATACGTAATTTTATAGGTATACATATGAAATTGGTTGATCTTCCCATGAGAGAATGATTTATGGGATCAATGTTTTGTGATAATCAATATTTATTAACTAATTTTGGAGAAAAAAATAGTCATTAAACCAAATGTGAAATAAAGGACTTTACCGGTATTTCGCCAATGTGGTCATTGTTGGGCCACACTTAGTGTGATCGAATAGCAGCTCTCAAAAACAAAAGCAATTTGGTTTATCTAGTCATCAAGTCACTGTAGTTAAACCTCAAAAATTAGCATAATGTTCAGAGATTACCAAACCCAACTCTACAATTCTGTGGGTGCTGAGTGCTGACTGCAGATTGAGTAAATAATATTACAATATTAAGTACTTTTTGTTCCTATCATTTAGTAGTATCTTAACAAACATGTTTTTTTTTTTTTTTTTATCTTTTAATTCTAATCTCCAAAAATTTAGGCTTTTTCTTTGTTGGCTAAAGTGAACAGATATTAATTATATCATTAACTGATCTATCAATGTCCACCACTAACATAAAATTATATGCATGTATCATTCCTGACGTATTCAACCATAAAGCTATACAATTAAGGATTAGCACAAAGATTAATTAAGCTTAAACTTTCATTGTCTTTGGTACATTACACTATTCATAACCAAAATGGCTTTAAGCAGCGCTTATTCTTAAGAAAATTTTGGCACTAAGACATTACCTGGATCAAGAATTTTAGCAATTTGTGAGTTCTAAGCAGAGCGGAGCTAGCATATAGGTACAACTCTATCGAACTTAGTAATTGTGGGTCAAACTTTGTATTTTCTTAAAAATTAATTGAATATATATCGATTATTAATTTAAAACTCAAAAATATAAAAGTAATAAAATCTCAAACTCATAAAATTTAAATTCTGTCTTGATTCTAACTTCTATTTTAAGAGAATCGATTATGATATGTATATGTAACTTTATCTATTTAGGCACATCTATACAGGATCTAACACCAAGATATTGAAAGATCATTTGGTTGGGAAACAAGTTATCTCATAATTAATTATTAAGAATTAATTATTCCATCTTCTCATACGGATAAAAAATACTACAATCCTGAAATAGCTAATCACGCGATTTTATATAATAATTTTATCCCAACCAAACGTGGGATAAGCTCATCTTAAATTAACCAGGGGACTAATTATCCTTTATCCCTTGTACCAAATGAGTCAGAGTTCTGTCAAACCTAATCTGGGAAAAATTTGAAAAATAGTGTCACGACCAAAATCCACTAAGGGTCGTGATGGCGTCGGTCACCACTGTTAGGAAAGCGGACCAAAATACTTAATTAAATTCTCGTTTTAAATATTTCCAAAATCACTTCTTTTATACACTTAAACAACACATAGTAAATTCACTCAGTAAGTAATGCAACATTTAATATCTTTTAAAATTCTGAATAAACCCATAGACATCACGAGAAACCCGGTGTGACAAGTGCATGAGTTATTTCTAAGAAATAATACAATACAACTTTCACCCGAAATACAAATTGGACAGAATGTAAATATAATACACTAAAAGAGACTATACTAGTTGCGGATCGCCTCGAGGAGTGCATCTTAGTCTCCATATCATCCATGTTGCTACGACAAGTAGGCCACTAGAAATACATGTGCCTGTGCAACAAAAATGCACAGCAAATGTAGCATGAGTATAAAAATTAACCTGTATTTAGTAAATATCCCGTCTAATCTCGAAGAAGTAGATATGAGAGGTTGACTTCGACAGTTACTAATGGACTAGTAATGTTACATGAATAATATATTAAATAATGGACTTTTATAAACATGGTTTTAATCCAATAGATATTACGTTTATATGAGAGTTTCCAAATTCCTTTTCATCATTTATATAAATATTCTCAAGCCAGGAAGAGGCTTTAACAACTTTAATAAGTTCAAGGCAAGCAATACAAGCATGCGCAGATTATACCGAGGACGTAAGGCCCGATCCAACAGTATTTAAAATGTGTGCTGCTAGAGGGTCGATTTGCGCGAACCATAGATGCATCTATTTAATCTACCGAGGTGTTGGGCCCATTCCAAAATAGATAAACACATTCGGATAGTTAATCAAGAAGTCAACAGGAAATAATTATCCAAGAAAGCCCATTCTCTTTTAACAATTTCAGAAGGTCAAATTTAAATTTTTTTAGAAATTCATTTACTAATTCGATGTGATTTAAAAAAATTCAAATTGTCAATAAGATTACAAATAATCCAAGTATAGAATGTTTTTGGGTCCTAGACTACCCAGAACTAGACATAATAGTAGCTACGCACGGACTCTCGTCACCTTGTGCATACGTAGCCCCCACAATTAGGAGCACATATTAAATTATTCACCTATGGGTACAATTCTCTCTTACAAGGTTAGAAAGGAGACTCACCTCCCTCAGAAGATCCACGACTGGCATTCCACGCCCTTCTGAAGACTGAAATTGATGCTACTTGATTTAAAATAATTATGTAAATCTATTAATATATGCTCAAGTGCTCATTATAATCCAATTTATGATAATATCTAACCCCAATCGAAAAGTTGACAAAATCGCTCTCGGGCCCAAGTGCCTGGATTCTGAAAATTTTCGAAGATTAAGCTTACCCATAACCCTACAAACTCAAATATTTAATTTACTCTCAATTTTATACTCAAAATCATGGTCAAATTCCAAGAATATTAATTTTCTAGGTTATCTTCAAACCCCCAAAATATCCATACATAATCGATATATTTAACTCAAGATAGGTGGGGTGAGCTTTCCTTGTCGTTGATGACGAAAATCTCAGTTGAAGCTCTCCAAAATCGTCCACACCCAATGAAAATGGGTAAAGAAATGATCAATCCCCCGATTTTAAAATAACTTACTACCTCCAGCACTTTTGCACCTGCGGTCACACGACAGCTTCTGCGGTTTCGCAGGTGCGGCCCCTCTATTGCTCCTACGATTTTCTCTCTAGGTTGCATTTTTTGCTTCTATGCCTCTTCACCCGCAGGTGTGGTCTCGCTTTTGCGGCGAGACGACCGTATTTGCGGTCTTAGCTATTCCCTGCCAATTCCGCATCTGTGACAACATGGTCGCTTCGGTGGCTCTAGTCTCGCAGGTGCGGTTACACTAGCAACCAACAACTTCGGCTCCTCTTTAAACTCCACAATCAATTTGTTAACCACCCGGAATTCACTTGAGGCCCCCGGGATCCCAAATAACCATTCCAACCAGTCCCAAAATATATTACTGAGTTGCTCGTGGCCTCCAATCATATCAAACAATGCTAAAATTATAAATCGACCTCCAATCCAAGCTTTATGAACTTTATAGTTTCAAACTTTTACATTCGATGTTTAAACCTATCAAATCATGTCTTATTGAATTCAAATTTTGCGCATAGTCGTATTCAATATTATGGACCTAATCTAACTTTCGAATTCTGATTCCGACCCCGATATCAAAAAGTTCACTTTCGGTCAAACTTCTTAAAAAAACCTTCAAATTTCTATCTTTAGCCAAACAACTCGAAAATAACTCGCGGAACTCTGAATTCACTTCCGATTACGCTCCCAACTACAGAATCACCATACAGAGCTACTCCCAGACTTGAAATCCCAAATGAACATCGATAACACTGAAACACACTTCAACCTAATCTTATGTAATTTCTTCAAAACCGGACCCGTACATACGCCCAAGTCCGAATACATCATACGAATCTGTTGAAACCTTCGAATCCTAATTCCGAGGTCTTCTACTAAAAAATCTGATCTTAGTGAATTCTTTAGACTTAAAGCTTCTACAATGAGAATTTTCTTTCCAAATCAACTTCGAACTTCCCGAAGTTCAATTCCGTCCACATGTGCAAGTCATAATACCTGAAATGAAGTTGTTTATGGTCTCAAACTACTCAAAGGTGTGCTAGAGATCAGAATAACCGTTCGGGTCGTTACAAATAGCCAGATTTACAAGTGGTCATTCAAAAAAAGCCACAGTTTCAAAAGTAATCGAAATTTAGCCACCTTTCATGTAAATATAAAATTTGAACGAAAAAACAGTTTAAAATCTGGAATATACTCCAACATAATATACTGAAGTTCCATTATAATATACCGATCCAGCATAATATGCTGGAAGTTCAAACATAGTTGCTCCAATATCCAGTATATTATGCCGGAACTTTCCGCGTGTTTGAGTTCCAGCATAATATGCTGAAAATTCATACATAGGTTCACCAATCTTCAGTATATTATGTTGGAACTTTCCGTGTTGTAGCTAAATAGTGACTATTTTTTAATAACTTTACAAATGCTGTCTATTTTTGAATGACCGGTCCA
The DNA here is from genome assembly GCA_032618575.1 of Nicotiana noctiflora. Classification (NCBI taxonomy): domain Eukaryota; kingdom Viridiplantae; phylum Streptophyta; class Magnoliopsida; order Solanales; family Solanaceae; genus Nicotiana; species Nicotiana noctiflora. The sequence goes on from JASVEL010008860.1 coordinate 7,856, forward strand.
AAAACTGGCTAGCCCGTGTTATTTTACTTTGAATCTGCCACTACATTGCCATCACTTGATGACTAGATCTTTATGGCAAATCAAAGGATCAATGAAATTAACTAGAAAAATACTGAATTGTTTTAACTAAATCATGATTTTCCCTATCCTCGTCGGTATATCCTGGAATAGCTGTTTGAGTTATAAGAGGAATCAGTTTAGTGGAAAAAACTGTCACTATAATTATTTTTCTCCTTGACAAGACTTGGTGTTACGTTCACTTGAATATAAAGCCATGGCCAATTTTCCGTGTAAAAGAAGGATGTGATTTTTTTTTAAGAAAGTTAGCCCATAAAAATGAGAAAAAGAAAAGGCAAACTAATATATAATAACCAAAAAAAAAAATTATTTATGTTGATCAATTCCGTTAGAGGGCCAAGTCAAATGGCATGCTCCACATAAAGGTTGGATCAAGCTTAATATAGATGGAGCATGCACCAAAACAGAAGACGTGATAGGGGGAGTATTCAGAAATAGCTTGGGAAAATAAATCCTAGGTTTTCAAATTCACTGTAACGCTCTATTTCCACTTCACATGGAGCTACAAGCACTCCTGAAAGGATTTCTTGTGGCAAAAAATACAATCTCTATCCACTCGAAGTAGAAACAAACTCAACCGCGGAAATCAATATAATAAATAATGGTCAATCAGTTCTAACTAATTTAAACCTGTCATGCAGCTAATGCTCCAGGAGAATGGCCTTCTACTACAACATAATTTTAGAGATGGGAACGGTGTAACTGACGCCCTAGCTAAGGAAGTAAAAAAAAAATAAAAACAAATAATTTCAATCAAGGAAGGTCCAGGATGCTAGCTGAACCGCCATTTTGTGTAGAAGAACTTTTGCAAAAGGATATGTGAGGGGAAAGCTTATGTTCGAAGAAAATGTCTAGTTCGCAATGTAATATGTTTAAAGCATTAGAGAACCTAAATATTACCAATGATGATAACTATTTACAAGAGGGGATATATCCCTTGATCATTACTATGACATGTAATATGCAAAACGTTCTCTAGTATTATTATATATAAATATCAACTTACTGCTCGAAGAAAAAGAAAAAAAGAGGACCAAGTTTTAAAGCAAATTCCCTTTGTTTGACTCGAAAGATACTAATTAGTATACAAGTTAATACAATCAAAAATGAATTAAAGATAAATCATAATCGAAGATAATAAGACCTAGAGATAAGCATTATGTTTGTTATTGTTTCCAATAAATCGGATATTCAAGAGAGAGAGAAAGAGAGAGAGAATGCTTGTTCCAAAAAGATCAGATACCCTTTACAACATTGAGATCCTCCTTTATATAATAAGGCACCCTCCTTGAAATAATAAAACAATACAGAGATTGGTCACTATCTTTCGAGGAAACGACGAGATCGATGATATATTCCACCCCGACATTCTTTGGTTGTGCCCTTACTTCAATTAATGTGTATTTGTTGTTTGTTGCTACCAACGTGGTGACGTAGTGGGCAGAATTTGACCCTATACAGTTAGTCCCTCCGTTTGTTGGCGACGCATCGAAGTGCGTCTCCGATGGATGGAACCATGAACCTTGTTTTGGGAAAATTTGACCATGCTTGAAGACGGCAGCGTGAATGAGTGAACATTTGAATTTATTGAAAATTTGTGCGAAATCCCTTTTTTAGAGTGATGTCATCACACACATGCGCAAACATCACATGTGTTCCCGATGAAGTACAAAAGGCATTCTGATGCTCGGTTTCCCGCATCTGTTTGAACCTCGCCTCTTCTATTTCAACTCCAACCAACCCTATAAATAGGGAAAGGGTTTAACTTGATCCAACTTTTGATTATTTTAAAGCGTTTTCTGACCTTCTAAGAAAGCACTGCCTTTCTTTCAATACCCACCATTTCTCGGAAAATACACTTTCCGTTGTGTCGTACACTGCTACCTAAAAGAAAATCATAACAAAAGCCAGATGGAATAATAATGGGGGGGGCTCTTGATTATATTCCATCCGATATATCGCCTCCATCCGACGGCGATAAGGGAGAAAGGGGAGAGGACCTCACCCCTCTTACCATGGACAATGTGCTACCGAAGCAACTTCTTGTTAGGAGGGACTTCCAAAAGAACTCCCCAAGAAACCTTTGGAGGAGTCTGAGTTAACACATGATGATTTAAATTGTCTTCGTACGTCGTTCGACATACCTGCTCATGTGGAGATGGCCTTAACGGGAACGAAATATACGAACGTCCACAGACCGGGATACTGCGCATTTTATGAATATCTTTTTTAATCGGTTATGGCCTTCCCATATTTCATTTGGTAGACGGGCTTTGCCGCTTTTACAACATGTCTCCATCTCAACTTACTCCGTACACCTTAAAGTTATGTAGGATAATGTCTACATATGCAGAGCTAGCTAGGTGCGAGATCTCTGTCGACCACCTTTTGCAGTTATTCAGTGCAACTATCTAAGGGGAACTATGTTTCATTTGAAGAACTGTGGCTCGAAGGGACTGTTCGTCCAGATCGATAATCGGGCTAACCGCGGTTATTGGCGTAGGTACTTGTTTATCAGAATGGAGCATTTGATGTCTAACACGTCGGGTCCCCAGAGATGTGGAATCCGAAACGTAAGGATTTCCATCCGTCTAGCTCTTTATCATACGTGACCTTAGCCGTTCTGATCGTACTATCGTTATGCTTTTTCTATTTATTTTGCAGCAATAGCTCACACACCCCGGTTCATTACTGATTTCAAGCAATAGGTAGCCGGTTTGCTGCCTTATATGGAAGAAACCTGCACATTGTCTGAATTCTTTCTATGCTACAGCCCCGTGAGCCCTTTAGGTATTTCTTCTACTTTAATCGGTCGTTTCCACAAACTTCATAAAAGGAACTATTTGTATCATAAAAGGTACCTACCTCCGCTCAATCAGATGTCAGCCCGAATGTTCAGGAGATACTTTATGCATCTGTTAGGGAGGGTGTGCCCCTAGTTCCTTTACAAGAGGTTACGCCTATAGAGGCAGCTACGAATGAGGTGATGCCATCGACATCATCTCCTCAACCTGCGGATGAGCCTTTCAAGGGCGAGGAGCCTAAGGAGAGAAAAAGACGAAGGCTTAAAATGGGTAAAGCGGTGTTGTCTGTGGATGAAATGTGACGACCCAAAGGGGTCATCACTTATTTTATTAATCATTCCGAGATTTTGAGGTCTTGAAAACCTCATTTATAGTTGCCTCGATTTGTGTGCACAGTCCGGGCACAAAGCTGGAAAATATTTATGTTGAAATATGTGAAAAAGTTGAAGAATTTTGATATTAACATTGATATGGTTGACTTTGGTCAACATTATTGGTAAACGGACCCGGATCCGTGATTTGACGGTCTCAGAAAATCCGTAGAAAAATATGGAACTTGGGCGTATGCCCGGAATTGAAATCCGAGGTCTAGAACCCCGGTAAAAGAATTTTTCCGTTAAATTGTTTTCTGAAAATGTTTAAGGAAAATAAAACTGAATTTTGATTAAAAAGTACTATTATCGGGCTTGTATTTTGGTTCCGACGCCCGGTATAGGTCATATATGTTGGTTAAGCACTTCCTGTAAAGTTTGGTTGAAAACGGACGTCGTTTGACGTGTTTCGGCCTTAAATTGGATGTTTTGGAAATTTTGAAATTTGAAAGAATTCTTGAGTTTTAAGGCTCAATTCATTGATTTTGATGTTATTTCAGCGATTTGATCACTCGAGCAAGTTCGTATGATGTTATTGAGTTAGTGTACATATTTGGTTTGGAGCCTCGAGGGCTCGGGTGAGTTTCGGATAGGCATCGGGGTGGTTTTAGACTTGGAAAAACTGCAGAAAATCTGCAGCAGACATTCCTTCTTCGCGTTCGCGTCCACCTGGTCGCGTTCGCGAAGGCTTCTCTTTCCCCATCTACGCGTTCGCGTCCTTAGGATCGTGTTCGCGTACAACAACATGGACCCCAGCCTTTTTCCTCTACGGGTTCACGTGAAGGCTCCAGCGTTCGCGGAGCCTGGCCTGCCTCTTCTACGCGTTCGCGTACGGCACCACGCGTTCGCGTAGGCCAAATTTCAATCCCCAGATTTTCTTCTACGCGTTCGCGACTGTGTCCACGCGAACGCGATGCCCATTTCTGTCCAACCCTTCACGAACGCGACACAGTGCACGCGAACGCGAAGGGTAAATTTCCGCCCAGTGAATTAATACCCAAAACAGAACACTTACGGGATTTTATCCCATTTTCACAAAATCCTTTCTTCTCCACGGCTCTTAGGCGATCTTTGAGGCATTTCTTCATCAAAGTTCATTGGGTAAGTATTGTTTAACTCGTCTTCTTCATTTTTCATCAACATCAATCAAATTCTTAGGCTTAAACATGTGTAAATTGGTTGAAAAATTTGAGAAATGGGTATAGTTAGGGCTTTCAAAGAATTTGCGATCTAGACTTCGTTTCGGAGTCGAACTTAAGAACAAATTGTATATTTGAACTCATGGATGATTGGGTGAACTTATTTTGGTTCGAAACTTGAGTTTCGATTATGTGGGCCCGGGGTCGATTTTTACTATTCCGGGCAGAATGTTGTAAAAACCATATTTAGCAATATGAACTAGTTTGTTAAGTAGAATTGATGATATTAAATCAATTGTGTATAGATACGATTGGATTGGAGTCAAATTCGAAAGGAAAAGGCATTGCTACGGATTGAATCGTTCGTAAACTTTCGAGGTAAGTGTTTGTTCTATCCTAGCTTGAAGGAATAGGAATTTAGTTATGAATAAATTGTTGATTAAGAGTTAATGGTGTTATACCGGTAATGGAGATAAATTGTTGAAATTATTATCAATTATTGGTTTAAAACCGGTAATTATAAATATTGTTGATGTAGATATTATTGGCTAAATGCCGGTAATATATATATTTATGAATTGGGATCGTGTGGCGCGCCGACCACTTATATATTTATGAATTGGGATCGTGTGGCGCGCCGACCACTTATATAATAAGAAATGGGATCGTGTGGCACGCCGACCACAAAGTGATTTAAATCTTGGCATTGGCCATAGTTGCCGGTAGCCTATTGATATATTTGGGAGCGGGTGGTACGCCTACCACAAGAGGTAATTACCGTGATAGTTGGGAGCGGGTGGTACGCCTACCACGAGATATGAAATGAAAGAGGAATTGAGACATGAAAGTAAGAATTATTCTGTTGATTAGATTATTCTGGGTATCACGAGTTATTGACTGTTATTTCAGAGCGGAGTTTTTCCTTATAAATGTATTGTATATATATATATATATATATATATATAACTGTACAGGTTTATGTGGGTGACTGGCCTTAGCCTTGTCACTAGTTCGCTGGGATAGGCCAGGCACTTACCAGCACATGGGGTCGGTTGTGCTGATACTACACTCTGCGCTCTTTTTGCGCGGATACAGGTTACGGACAGCAGCAGCGGCAGTAGCGACTTGTGGATTTTCCGACTAGTGAGATTACGAGGTAGCCTTGCAGGCGTCCGCGGGACCCGTTGTCTCTTCTATCTATGCTTTTCATTCTGTTATCTCATGTAATCGAGATAAACAACTTGTATTTTCTTTTAGACAATTATGTGTATTATTCTTAGAAGTTCGTGAGTATTGTGACACCAGTCTTGGGTAGTGTATCATATTTGGGTTTTCTTTATCATATTTGACTAAGTCTTCCGCTAATTTTGATTATTCCCCTGTAATTTATATGTTGTCAATAATAAGTCATAATAAGAATTTGGTAATTAATGGATGTGTAGTTAATATTTGGCTTGCCTAGCTTCCATTTAGTAGGCGCCATCATGACCCCGATAGTGGGAAATCCGGGTCGTGACAAGTTGGTATCGGAGCACTAGGTTGCACAGGTCTCACAACTCACGAACAACCTTAGTAGAGTCTGAAGGATCGGTACGGAGACGTCTGTATTTATCCTCCAGAGGCTACAGAGTTAGGAAAATATTCCCTTCATTCTTTCCTATCGTGCGAGTTTGTTCTTCAAATGTTAAGTTGAATTTCTACTCTTGTCTTCCCACGAACGGCGAAGGCATGTACTGCTTCTTCAGCCGACAATGGCACATGGTGGTGATAGATCAACGATGCCTTCAGAAGTTTTACGGAGTTTCGGGTAAGTTTCACCAAACTCTTCGCTATCTCCTTCAGTGGTGCATCTTTTGAGAAACCAAGGTAATTTATTGACTGTTGCTATGAGATATTGCAGAACGCGATAATAGTTGAAGGTGAGAGGGTTGATGCTACTGTCTTTCAGGTAGCGAGTGAAGTAAGGGAAACATAATGTATTTACTAACCGGTTGTGGTTTTAATGGACCTTGACGTCTAGTTGATTTATTCGAAGTTGTGAAGGATAATTATTGTGGACTATCAAATGTTGTGACTTTGACTTATAGCCAAAAGGGGGGAAAACCATTATTAGTGAATGGACCGAATGGCCATGTTTTATGTCAGTTTTGGCTTGGAATGTATACATATGGTATGGAAAGGTCCCCCAAATAAATTATGCATGTTTGAGGCTTAGTACTCTGCAGGGGGTAAGAATCGGCCCAAAGAGTAATAAAGAGTATATGAGCAAAAGAGGTAATTGGTCGTCAATGTTTGTGACAAGCCTATGAAGAGGGCAGATTGGCCATGTGACATTACCTACTCAATCCAATTTGTAGAAATGTTTGGAGGAGTTACCTCCCTGACACTTTGAAAGGTGTGGTATGTACGATCTGAACGATCATGTCAGGTTATTATGACAGTGTCCGAATATGTTGTCATGTCCAATAAGTTAACTGGGCCTCAAAGGAATTGTTGTGAATGTGGCAGATTGGAGAAATATAATTTATGAAGGCACTCAAGCTACGTGCCCCATTGCAGTCAATACTCAACTCACATGACCAGCTAGAGTTAGGGGTCAGGATGTTAGAGGCGGATGTGAGACTCCTAGAGGTGGAGATCTAGTTGTTGACATAATTTCTATGGTGTGACTAAGGTCACTACACCAGATGATGTTATCACATGTACAATTCTGATTGTTATAAAAGAAACATTTTCCCTCAATTTGATTTGATCATTGAAGAATTGAGGCAAGTCCTCTTAATATGCTCCGCTCATGATTGAGCTTCGTAATCATCAGATCTACATATGTGAATACTCACGTTGTGCTATTAAATGGAGATAATTATCTCTATTATTATGTATTGGTCACTAGGAATATTGATGAGGTCAAAAGTGACTTTATATTAATTATTACAATGGGAATGAATTCCTGAAATAACTATTTTAAATGGTTAAATTGTATACCATGTCGGTATGAGGGTTCTTTTATGCCGAGATACTCTTTGACGGACAATAGTTGAAAAGAAGAAAGAAAGGAAATGAAAAACATCAGTGGCACAATGTGCAAATACTTGTGATTTAGAGTGGAAGATGAGATCCTCAAAATTTGTATAACGTGAAAATATTTGTTTTAAAAACCGAGCTGCAAGCTGCGGTGAATATTATATGAGGACAAGGTCCTGGTGGTGAAAAGTTGGTGTGTAAAATTTTCCCTTTTTGGAAAATAAAAATCTAGCATAATATCCTAAATTTGAGCCATGCGTGTTAGGATTTTTTGACAATCCTTGCACAGTTTCTATTCATATTTAGCCGTTTCCATTTTGTGACCGTTGAGTTCTAGACTTTGAGATGAGCATCAGGTAAGGATAAATATGACACATTAATTCAAGAAAGTAATCATGAGGTTTCCATACCTCACTGTGAGTAAAGTGGGAGTTTTGGAATAAGATATTTGATAACAGGGTTAATTGACAATGTTGTAATTTAAGAACAACTCTTATGGCCGGACTTCAGAGTCATGGATATGTGCATACGCATGAGGTGTTCGTGCCTTATTTAGACTTGTTCGTTGTAGTCTTCATTGTTTCCATATTGACCTATTCCCGCAGTCAGGAGGAACATGCGCAACATCTCAGAGTGGCCTTGCAGACTCTGAGAGATAGCCAGCTACATGCAAAATTTTCAAAGTGTGAATTTTGGCTAAGTTCGGTTGCATTCCTGGGTCATATTGTGACGGCAGCAGGTATTCAGGTTGATCCCAAGAAAATTGAGGCAGTCAAGAACTGGCCTAGACCGACATCAGCCACAGATATTCGGAGTTTCTTGGGGTTAGCGGGTTATTATTGCCGATTCGTAGAAGGATTTTCGTCTATTGCAATCCCACTGACCAGATTGACCCAGAAGGGTGTGCAATTTGAATGGTCCGATGAATGTGAGGCGAGCTTTCAAAAGCTCAAGACAACCTTGACCACAGCACCGGTATTGGTTTTACCCACAGGTACGGGACCTTATACTGTTTATTGTGATGCTTCCCGTATTGGGCTTGGTGCAGTGTTAATGCGGGATGGCAAGGTTATTGCCTATGCTTCGAGGCAGTTGAAGATTCATGAGAAGAACTATCGAGTGCATGATCTAGAATTGGTGGCGATTATTCACGCATTGAATATCTGGAGGCATTATTTGTATGGTGTAGCATGTGAAGTATACACCGATCATAAGAGTCTTCAGTATTTGTTTAAGCAGAAAGAGTTGAATATGAGGGAGAGAAGGTGGCTAGAGTTGCTAAAAGACTATGATGTTACTATTTTATATCACCCAGGTAAGGCCAGTGTGGTGGCCGATGCATTGAGTAGAAAGTCTGCCAGCATGGGTAGTCTTGCATATATTCCGGTCAGTCAGAGACCATTTGCTCTAGACGTCCAGGCATTAGCCAACCGGTTCGTGAGATTAGACATTTCTGAGCCTAGCAGGGTGTTAGCCTGCACGGTCACTCGTTCTTCTTTATTAGAGTGTATCCGTGAGAGGCAATTTGATGATCCTCATTTGCGTGAGTTGAGAGATACAGTACAGCGGGGAGGTGCCACACAGGTAAATCTAGATGATGATGGGATATTGAAATTGCAGGGTCGAGTTTGTGTGCCCAATGTCGAAGGGATTCGAGAGTTAATCTTAGCGGAGGCCCACGGTTCGCGGTATTCTATTCACCCATGCGCCGCGAAGATGTACCAGGACTTACGTTAGCACTATTGGTGGCGCAGAATGAAGAAAGATATCGTTGCGTATGTCGCTCGGTGTCTAAATTGTCAGCAGGTGAAATATGAGCACCGGAGACCTGGTGGTGTATTCCAGAGGATTGAAATTCCCGAGTGGAAATGGGAGCGGATCACTATGGACTTCGTTATTGGACTTCCTTTGACTCGGAGGAAATTTGATGCTATTTGGGTCATTGTTGATAGGTTGACCAAGTCAGCACACTTTATTCCAATATCTGTCTCCTACTCGTCGGAGAGGTTAGCGGAGGTTTACATTAGGGAGATTGTTCGTCTCCATGGAGTGCCAGTATCTATTATCTCTGATCGGGGAACGCAGTTTACCTCGCGGTTCTGGAGAGCGGTCCAGCAGGAGTTAGGCACCCAGGTTCAGTTGAGTACAACATTTCATCCTCAGACGGATGGCCAGTCCGAAAGGACTATTCAGATTCTAGAAGACATGCTTCGAGCCTGTGTGTTATTGATTTCGGAGGCTCGTGGGACCAGTTTCTGCCATTAGCAGAGTTCGCCTACAATAACAGTTACCGGTCTAGCATCCAGATGGATCCGTATGAGGCGTTGTATGGTAGGCGATGTCGATCACCAGTTAGATGGTTTGAGCCGGGGAAGGCTCGGTTGTTGGGTACAGACTTAGTTCCGGAGGCCTTGGATAAGGTCAAAATTATCCAGGAGAGATTGCGTGCCACTCAGTCCAGAGAGAAGACTTATGCGGATCGTAAGGTTCGAGATGTAGATTTCATGGTCGGTGAACGAGTATTGCTCCGAGTGTCGCCTATGAAGGGCGTGATGAGGTTCGGGAAGAAGGGCATGCTCAGCCCTAGGTATATTGGTCCATTTGAGATTCTAGACAGAGTGGGAGGGGTGGCTTACAGATTAGCTTTGCCGCCTAGCTTATCAGCCGTGCATCCGGTTTTTCACGTATCTATGCTTCGGAGATACCACGGCGATCCCACACATGTGTTAGACTTCAGTACTGTCCAATTGGACAATGATCTATCTTACGAGGAGGAGCCGGTGGCCATTCTAGACCGGCAGGTTCGACAGTTGAGGTCGAAGAGTTATCCTTCGGTGCATGTTTAGTGGAGAGGTCAGCCTCCCGAGGCATCGACCTGGGAGTCCGAGTCTGATATGCGGAGCCGCTACCCATATTTGTTTCCTCACTCAGGTACTTCTTTCTTTTGTCCGTTCGAGGACGAACGGTTGTTTTAGAGGTGGAGATTGTGACGACCCAAAGGGGTCATCACTTGTTTTATTAATCATTCCGAGCTTTTGAGGTCTTGAAAACCTCATTTATAGTTGCCTCGATTTGCGTGCACAATCCGGGCACAAAGCTGGAAAATATTTATGTTGAAATATGTGAAATATGTGAAAAAGTTGAAGAATTTTGATATTAATATTGATATGGTTGACTTTGGTCAACATTTTTGGTAAACGGACCCGGATCCGTGATTTGACGGTCTCAGAAAATCCGTAGAAAAATATGGAACTTGGGCGTATGCCCGGAATTGAAATCCGAGGTCTAGAACCCCGGTAAAAGAATTTTTCTGTTAAATTGTTTTCTGAAAATATTTAAGGAAAATGAAACTGAATTTTGATTAAAAAGTACTGGTATCGGGCTCGTATTTTGGTTCCGACGCCCGGTACAGGTCATATATGTTGGTTAAGCGCTTTCTGTAAAGTTTGGTTGAAAACGGACGTCGTTTGACGTGTTTCGGCCTTAAATTGGATCTTTTGGAAATTTTGAAAGTTGAAAGAATTCTTGAGTTTTAAGGCTCAATTCATTGATTTTCATGTTATTTCGGCGATTTGATCGCTCGAGCAAGTTCGTATGATGTTATTGAGTTAGTGTACATATTTTGTTTGGAGCCTCGAGGGCTCGGGTGAGTTTCGGATAGGCATCGGGGTGGTTTTAAACTTGGAAAAACTGCAGAAAATCTGCAGCAGACATTCCTTCTTCGCGTTCGCGTCCACCTGGTCGCGTTCGCGAAGGCTTCTCTTTCCTCTTCTACGCGTTCGCGTCCTTAGGATCGTGTTCGCGTACAACAACATGGACCCCAGCCTTTTTCCTCTACGCGTTCGCGTGAAGGCTCCCGCGTTCGCGGAGCCTGGCCTGCCTCTTCTACGCGTTCGCGTACGGCACCACGCGTTCGCGTAGGCCAAATTGCAATCCCCATATTTTCTTCTACGCGTTCGCGACTGTGTCCACGCGAACGCGATGCCCATTTCTGTCCAACCCTTCGCGAACGTGACACAGTGCACGCGAACGCGAAGGGTAAATTTCCGCCCAGTGAATTAATACCCAAAACAGAACACTTATGGGATTTTATCCCATTTTCACAAAATCCTTTCTTCTCCACAGCTCTTAGGCGATCTTTGAGGCATTTCTTCATCAAAGTTCATTGGGTAAGTATTGTTTAACTCGTCTTCTTCATTTTTCATCAACATCAATCAAATTCTTAGGCTTAAACATGTGTAAATTGGTTGAAAAATTTGAGAAATGGGTATAGTTAGGGCTTTCAAAGAATTTGCGATCTAGACTTCGTTTCGGAGTCGAACTTAAGAACAAATTGTATATTTGAACTCATGGATGATTGGGTGAACTTATTTTGGTTCGAAACTTGAGTTTCAATTATGTGGGCCCGGGGTCGATTTTTACTATTCCGGGCAGAATGTTGTAAAAACCATATTTAGCAATATGAACTAGTTGGTTAAGTAGAATTGATGATATTAAATCAATTGTGTATAGATACGATTGGATTGGAGTCAAATTCGAAAGGAAAAGGCATTGCTACGGATTGAATCGTTCGTAAACTTTCGAGGTAAGTGTTTGTTCTATCCTAGCTTGAAGGAATATGAATTTAGTTATGAATAAATTGTTGATTAAGAGTTAATGGTGTTATAACGGTAATGGAGATAAATTGTTGAAATTATTATCAATTATTGGTTTAAAACCAGTAATTATAAATATTGTTGATGTAGAGATTATTGGCTAAATGCCAGTTATATATATATTTATGAATTGGGATCGTGTGGCGCGCCGACCACTTATATATTTATGAATTGGGATCGTGTGGCGCGCCGACCACTTATATAATAAGAAATGGGATCGTGTGGCACGCCGACCACAAAGTGATTTAAATCTTGGCATTGGCCATAGTTGCCGGTAGCCTATTGATATATTTGGGAGCGGGTGGTACGCCTACCACAAGAGGTAATTACCGTGATAGTTGGGAGCGGGTGGTACGCCTACCATGAGATATGAAATGAAAGAGGAATTGAGACATGAAAGTAAGAATTATTCTGTTGATTAGATTATTCTGGATATCACGAGTTATTGACTGTTATTTCAGAGCAGAGTTTTTCCTTATAAATGTATTGTATATATATATATATATATATATATATATATATATATATATATATATATATATATATATATATATATATATATATTGCAACTGTACAGGTTTATGCGGGTGACTGGCTTTAGCCTTGTCACTAGTTCGCTGGGATAGGCCAGGCACTTGCCAGGCACTTACCAGCACATGGGGTCGGTTGTGCTGATACTACACTGCGCTCTTTTTGCGCAGATACAGGTTACGGACAGCAGCAGCGACAGTAGAGACTTGTGGATTTTTCGACTACTGAGACTACGAGGTAGCCTTGCAGGCGTCCGCAGGACCCGTTGTCTCTTCTATCTATGCTTTTCATTCTGTTATCTCATGTAATCGAGATAAACAGCTTGTATTTTCTTTCATACAATTATGTGTATTATTCTTAGAAGTTCGTGAGTATTGTGACACCAGTCTTGGGTAGTGTATCATGTTTGGGTTTTCTTTATCATATTTGACTAAGTCTTCCGCTAATTTTGATTATTCCGCTGTAATTTATATGTTTTTAATAATAAGTCATAATAAGAATTTTGTAATTAATGGAGGTGTAATTAATATTTGGCTTGCCTAGCTTCCATTTAGTAGGCGCCATCATGACCCCGATGGTGGGAAATCCGGGTCGTGACATGAAAGGAGTAACGTGCCTCGTCAAACATCTAGACTTGTTTTTATGGCTGATGCCATTTGTTCGGGGAGGCCGGCCCATCACGCCAGTGCTATTGTTGGTACCAGCTAAGTTCGTGTTGCTAAGGGTGGCTCGACACCCATCGTTATCGGGGATGATGAGGGATCAGTCCTTGAGATCGCCCAAGAGGATGTGGACGAACTAACGGAAGGCGTTACGCATGTAGAGATGACGGTAGACAGGTTCGGCTACTGAATCATGATTCTAGGGGCTTATAATTTATTACAGCACAACGAGCGGGCTATGTTGGAGATGACTTTACTATGTTCCGCCCCTGAGCGTGAAATGCTGAGAGCTCTCAGTGATGCAGAGTTATCTCGGAGGGTCATCGGCATGACATTACAAGTAAATTTCTATTATTTTGCGTGTCGTGAGATTGACCTTGATGTGTACTAACTCATGTTTTTTCCTTGGATGCTAGTTTTGGAGGTGGACAGGAGGCGTCGCGAGTAGTAGAGAGCAACCATTTTCAATCAAATGGTAAAGAAGTATAAAAGGTGGCACTCCAAGCATCAGGCGGCGGTGGACCTTTTCCAATAGGACCCCAAATTTCCGGTGTTATGGGAAGGCCTTGGACAGAAGAAGGTGCAATTGATGTACAGGGTAGTTGTCACGCCCCAAATCGGGGAACATGACCGGCGCCTGACCGGGTTGCCCCAGTCAAGCGGACCTAGGTGCCTTTCATTCCCACGCGTTACCCCTGTGTTGATTGTTTCTCATTAACCAAATATCTTACTAACCATGAATGATTTCACATTAAACAAATAAAACCATACGAGTGATTCATTAACAAGTTTGCGGTTTTTACAACGCCCGACATAACATAATGTATACATAAGACTGGAGTCCCACAGTTTACATGTCTACAGAGCCTCTTGGATACAAAAAAGGGAATACAATAATTGCCGGTAACAAGGCTCCGGCTATACCTTACAAAACCAAAATGAAATCTAAACAAAAGTGGCATGAACCACACAGGGCCCCAAGGAAGAAAAGGGGCTCACCAAAACGAGCAGTGGAAGGAGAAGGATACTACTGCCGATGAGCTGAAGTGCCTGCTATCGATCCACCTACAATCATAACACGAATGTAGCGTCCCCGGCAAAAGGGACGTCAGTACACTTGAATTGTACTGGCATGTATGGACAAACTTTGTCCCAAGTAAACTCAAGCCATTGAATTACATCAACAATTAATTAAGCCAACCAACCATGTTTCCACATTTTCCTCATTTCAAATAATTCTCAACACAAAGCACTTTCTACGATCAACCAATTTAACAATAACCAATCAATCACGTAAAGCACAAGTAGTCAAACAAAGGGGCAATCGGTGCCCCACAGGTTGCAAACTCTCCTGCTGTCTCCTTTCACAATTTCACATTATTGATTTTTGTATCAATTTTCAATAGCGATTTCGATCGCTTTCCATCCTTATTGCCCCCGACCACCCTTATTACCTCGGCCACCCTTATCACCCCAACCCACACCTTATTTCCTCACGTTGCGGCGCGCAACACGACCCCGTCTTACAGTTTAAAACACAACAATTTCAAACAGCAGATAAGGTACTACACACAATTTCAACAAGTTCAAATAAGCAACTTGCACATTGTTTCATGTTCCCAATTATTTTTCAAATCAATATCACAACCATGTTACAATATCTCCACAATTCAAGTGTTTCATCTTTTTCCACAATAAACAAATTCTCAAGCGTTTCGTTTGTTTTACACAAGGTGCCATATAGGCCATCATAATCATTATTCGCAATTCTTTACCCATTTCGACTCTCATTAAATTTTCGGTTCATATTCTATACCACATCACTCATATTTCAACAACAACTTTGAGAATTTTACACAATTTGTCAAATTAACACTAACCAAACAAATTTCACACTTATAGGCGATTTCACAAGAATCAAAATTAGCCATACATACCTGGTGATGATTTTTCTTCCTACTTTATGCTTACCCAAGATATCCTACTCTTGCCGACCTTGTTCTTGAAGACTCTTACTTCTACTCACTTCTTTTTACTAGAAATCAAGTTCAATAATCATGCATGAGTGTAAAAATTCTATTTTCAAAAGCTATTATATGCACACCTCTCTTTACCCAATTTAAAACTGAAAATCAAAGAAAATAGTTAGGGTTTTCATCTTGAAAAGATTTGGGGAAGTTGAATCTTTGCCCTAGAATCCTTTGAACTAAGATGGTTGGAACAATCTTTGAAGATGAAAGATTTCTCTCTCTAAAAATCCTCTCTTCTCTCTCTAATTTTTGGTAAGATGATATGAGAAAATGAGGGTGAAAGGTGTTATATTAAACAAGAGATCGGGTCAAAATGTTACAAAAATCTGGACCGGGTCAATTATGCGGTGCACTTTGCGACCGCAGAATCAACATGCGGTCCGCATAGTGACCGCAGAATGGCCTCAAAATGACACAAGTTCTGTTACGGAATGCGACCAATATGCGGTCCGCATTCTTGATCTGCGGTCGCAAAGTGCACCGCAGATTCACTATGCGATCGCATATCGATCGCATTTTCAACATGATTTTTGGGAGGCTTCTGTTAAGCTTTGCGGCAAGAATGCGGTCCGCATAACAGGTTTGCGGTCGCATTCTTGACCGCATATTTGACACTTTTCTGGAAAACTTTATTCTCTACATTTTTGACACTTAAATCACTACCAAGGGTCCGAACCGCGGCGAGCAAGCTCGCCGCGAAGAATTCTATGCATTCCTAACACATTATTCGGACCATGACACTATAGCTACTAGGTTTTATGCACAAATATTTTACGGGGCCTTACAGTAGTGGAGCTGGAGAAGACTGATGATGAGTTAGTGAACATCGTGGCTCGTAATAGTGAGGTGGAATAACTCCTAAAATTGAGGGAAGAGGAGTTGGAGCTGAATCGTGGGGTGGCGGCAGAGGTTGTCGATCTGCATCATAGGGTGGCAGTTTTAGTAGCCAAACTCGAAGCCAAGGTGGCAGAGTTTGATGTTCTCAAGCATACTTTCCCACCAAGGCTTGGGGACGTGGCTCGGCCTTCTTCTTCCCAGCTCTTGTCTAATAAGGTTGCACATCATGATGCACATGAGATGTGGGTTTATGCGGAATCCAGATTGGACGTATACAAGAAACTTCTCATTGTCGATCGTGCCTCTGAGGAGGAGGTCCAAGAGTAGTAGCGTGAGGTTCATGTCGCTCGGGCGGTCTGCAGGTACAATTTTGACTTCCCTAATCGGGAGCGCTATGCTTCAGAGGATATTAACCGGCTTTATTCCGACTCCTGGTTCATTGAAGCTTATCACTTTGGTGGCAATGGTCGAGAAGGCGAACAGACTGCGGGCGATGGGCAAGATGGCGAGGCTCTTTAAGATTTTTTTATGTTTTTCTTTTTGTGGAATGTAATAGGGGCCCTTTGTGGGACTGAATGTATATATATTTTTTGTCATAATGTAAGAATCATACTTTTGCTTCTATTCATTTTGTGTTATTCTTTGATTTTCGGAACTTTACCTCCGTAGAGTTATGTGTACGTATACTTTTCTTTGGTGCGTCAAAAAACATGTCATGCGAGTGTGTCCATAATTAATAATGCTTTGGTCATTTTATTAAGAAAGTTCAGTTGAAGTTGCGCGAACGCATTCTTCGAGTTATTTTTTAGATTTAAAATCACAACTATGTTACGCGAACGTATACATAATTACAATAATAATTTAAGTCAGGTTGATTCATGTAATTTGTATGATAAAATTTTATTTCTTCATAATTTCTTTGTATTTTATTGGTTATGTCTTGTCTATTACCACTTTACTTAATTATTATATTTTTATTAATTGTTTGGACCCAGATGCGATACGCACACAAGGTACTTCTTTGAAGTTAGAAAGGTACGGAATATACACATTGTTATAACACAATTATTTTAAATATAAAGGCATCGAGACGCGGAATGCGCATATGATCCTTTTATTATTTAAGCGTATCAATCCAAGGTTCGGGTATGAACACATTGTGATGACCCGCCCTGTCATCATGTGAGTTATCTCCCCGTTTTCCCTGTTATATGCTTGTTCGTGTTTCAATATGTATGTTTGGTGAGTTTGAGTCAATTCGGATTGAGTTTGGTTGGAAATGAGATAAATAGTCTCTTAGAAGAAGAAATAGTCGGGAAAAGTCAAACGGATGTTGACTTGTGAGTTAGAGAGCTCGTAATCGAATTCTGATGATTTGGTCAGCTCCGGGAGGTCATTTGTGGCTTAGGAGAGTGATCGGAAGTGAATTTGGAGGTCTGGTGTAGTTTTAGGCTTGAAATGGCTAAAGTTGAATTTCGGCGAAATCCGAATGGTAGGTGAGATTTTGATCCGGGAGTCGGAATGGAATTCCGACAGTTGTAGTAGCTCTGTTAGGTGATTTGGATAGGCCTGCAAATTTTAAGGTCATTCAGACATCGTTTGGTCGGGTTTTTGACTAGATATTGGTTTCGGAAGTTTTAGTTGAAACTTAGGCTTGAATCTGCATCAATTTGATGATTTCCGTGTTAAAGGACTTGTTTTGATGATTGGAAAAAGTTTGTATAATGTTTTAAGTCATGTTGGTGCTTTTGGTTGAGGTCCCGGGGGCCTCGGGTGTATTTCGGATGTCTAGCGGGTCATTTTTGGAGGTTTTTGAAGTGCTGTTGCTGCTATCTGGTGTTGTCCTTCGTGTCCGCGAGGTCCCATCGCGTTCGCGAAGAAGAAATTGGCTTCTGAGACATTTGGCCATCGCGTTCGCGATGAAGGATTTGTCATCTGGGACTTGTGTTCTTCGCATTCGCGACAGTGCTTCGCGTTCGCGAAGAAGGAATTTCTGTCGCGCAGGTCCTACTTCGGAAGCTCATAGATTTTTATCTACAAGGAATTTGGAGGTGATTCAAAAATGAAAGTTGTATATCTTTGAATCTAGTTTCCAGAAACATATCATATTAGTCATGTGGAGTTGTGTGTAAAACGTTATGTCCATTTCAGTAGAGGCTGTCCGAGCAGAGGTGGAAAATAAATTTTTGGAAGTTTATTCTTCGCGAACGCGAGAGTATGACCGTGAATGCGAAGAACAAGTCTCTGGGCAGCAGAATAAAGTCCAAACTTCGTCCTATTTGTCATTTTTGACGAATTGGAGCTTGGGGAAGGCGATTTTTCGGGAGATTTTTTAGAGAACAACGGGGTAAGCACTCTTAACTCAATTTTGGTTGTATAACTCGAATCTATTGTAGAAAACCCTCTTGGATATAAATGGTGATTTAAGGGGTCAAATGAACTCCTATATTTATGAATTTGGTATGTATAGACTCGTGTTGAGATAAGAATTTTGAAAATGTAACATTTGTAATTTTTCGAGGAGCGTACCAAAAGTCGGATTTTGAGAACTTCATGGGTTTGATGTAAATCGAGTTATGTCGATTGGGTTATGTCTAATTAGCCTATATTGATGTATTCTTATTGATTTGAGCAGATTTGGCATCCTAGGAGATTGATTTGCGAGGCAAGCGCAAAGCGAGCTAGGACTTCTACCGGATCAAGGTGAGTGGTGGTAGTAAATAATGTACTGAGGGTTTGAAATCCCGTACTTGCACTTTACAGTGCTATGTTGAGATGAGAAACGCATCATGTGACGGGCTTGGTGACATTGTTATTGGGGGATTGGACTTGGTCCTTCCCGACTGATAGTGTATTGTGTATTATGACTGTGAATAAGATTATAACTGTATAATTGGGCTAGTAGCCATGTTTGGGGCCTTATGTCGATCAGTAGAGTATTAGGGGAGCCAGTAGACCTAAGCGACCCTTATATCATGCTAGATACATACACTCAGCTGTAGTATATCATGCTGGATATATACACTCAGCCGTAGTTATAGCAGTATAGCATATCATGAGCCAGTACTAGATATGTACCTTGAGAGAGACTACCTAGGGTGGAATTCCCTATTCTATCTGAGTGGGCCTGAGTGGCTAAGTCTATACTGATTGGGATAGGGTCGAGGACCCACTATGAGATATTATATATATATATCTATATTGGATCGGGCTGCACGCCGTAGCACTATATGTATTGGATCAGACTGCACGCCGCAGTGATATATATATGGATCGAATTGCACGCTGCAATAATATATACAAGTGGGACGGACTGCACGCCGCAGTATTATTGCGCTTGGGCTGTAGGAGCCCCTTCGGAGTATGCACACATTCCCAGTGGGCGCTGTTATATATTGATGGATCGGGCAGCACAGCCCGATCCAAATATATATGTATGTATGTATATATATATATATATATATATATATATATATATATATATATATATATATATATATATATATATAGGATCGGACGCCGCGCCGCGGTAATAGATGTGTGGATCGGGCCGCACGCCGCAGCATCATAGCGCATCATAGCGTTTGGGCCCAGGGAGCCCCTCCGAAGTCTGTATACATCCCCAGTGAGCGCCGTCAACGTTAAATGGAGCGGGCTGCACGCCGCAGCGGTATATGTATTGGAGCGGGCTGCGCGCCGCAACATTATACTTATACATATATATATATATATGCATACCTATTTGTATACATTACAGCGGTCTACGCGCTGCCGCATTATAGACATATGTATACATTATATACATTGGATCGGCTGTACACCGTAGCAGTACGAGTGAGGTTTAGGTCAGTGTGGGACCTCGGTGAGTTAGATGCGGACTGGAATTTAGAGGTATTCGCTGTTGAGATGACTTACCTGAGAGGTTACCCTTAGAACTGTTTAGTGATAGTACAGGTGTTCTCACTTCCAGTTGTTATTTATTACTATTACTCACTGAGTTGAAATATACTCACCCCACTCCCCTGCACTTTTTGTGCAGATATACAGGTTCAGGAGGGCAGTTGAGCTATTGCAACTGCTTCATTATTACTATTTCATGGAGACTTCGAGGTAGGTGCCGACGTTCGTAGTATGTGACCTCTTCCTCTTTATCATTTTGTTGACTCCATTCTGCTTAGACTAGATTGTGTAGTAGAACTCATTTGTAGAGGCTCAGACTTGTGACACCACGATTTGGTTGGGATTGTATTCGTGTATCTCATTTCTACACTTCTGGATTTGTTATGAGAATAGGCTAATTACACCGATTAATCAATATTAAATTATAATTGGCTAGTTTAAATGGATAAGGTGGTCGGGCTTGCCTAGCAATGTGTTGGGCGCCATCACGACCGGGGTTTTGGTCGTGACAAGTTGGTATCGGAGCTTAGGTTAATAGGTCTCACGAGTCATGAGCCGGTTTAGTAGAGTCTCGTGGATCGGTACGGGGACGCCTGTACTTATCCTTGGGAGGCTGCAAACCTTTTAGGAAAGCTTCAAATTCTTGAAATTCTTATCGGTGCGTACTTGATTCAGCTTGAGGTATGATTCTTGAAATTCCTTCTGCACATTGATGTGCGCACTCGAGTGCTTAGTAATAAATTTGCCTTGATGGCTTATGATTCCCTAATTGAGGGGCGAGATATAACTTCTATAAGTTCATGTTGGGCTTGTCTGGAGGACTCATGGCCAGATCCTTGTCTATGGCTTGAGCACCAAGGTGCTGATTCTGGGAGCTGGTATTATGAAATTATATGACCAGTATTGTCCCAAATTGTGGAAATGGCATCTTGATAATGATGAGGTGTTAGGTGTTAGACTCTTATTGTGATTCGTTGTGTAGCCCTAGCTACGGGCGTGGTGAATATGTTCATGTCTCTTAATGGAAAGGTAAAGTGTATTACGTGTGGTAGTATGAGTTCAGACTCAAAAAGATCAAATGTGTTGTGTTATGTGTGTTATGATGTCTTGTCAAATTGCCGATGTATTGTTAGGATGGTTTTGGTGATTCTCTGGCAGGTGGATAGGCCAAATTACAAAGGAAATTCTGTCAAAATTTTTGGAAACATTTGAGCCTTAGAAAAGATTTTTTTACCTAAGGAATGGGCTTAACTGTTGTGTGTGAATGAATACGAGAATTGCAAAAGAGTTAAGATGTCTGATGATTCGAATCTCCGCCGAAGCTTGTAAATGACTTGAGTTTAATCTAACAAGAACATTGTGGCATCATTTGAGTAAGAATGCTATGAGTGGCTAAAAGTTCTTAGATGTATGGCTCCAAGCCAAGTTGGGGAGGTTGTTATTGATTAACTGATTGCATTGTTGTGTGCTGTGTTGGTTCTGTCTCCAAGTATGTTGGGGAAAATTCTGATAAAGATTATGGTGCTTCGTAGATGTGAAGAAATACTAGGATGTTTTGAACTGTTGTTGGTAAAGAATGTTCGGTTCATAGAAAAGAAAGATAGCTAATTGTACTTGTATGTAATCATGTTCTGCAGTGTCAGAGTTCTATTAAGGCATGAGTGGTTCTGTTCAATAAGGCAGTTGAATTATAACTGGTTAAGGTTTAATGAAGCCCGAGAATAGCCTTGCGGTGTTTAAGATTTACGTTTGCAACAGTCAAGTGTCTTAAGATTGTGCATGCGGCTAAAGACGGTGGTTTCGTTAAAAGAGATCAAGGCTTGTGTTATATCATGTGAATTATGGGATTCTATGTATCCGTATTGGGAAGTAATGATAACAAATTCAAAATCGCGGGAAGTTCATCAAAACAAAGTATTGCAGAATGTGGTACTTTTGGGAAACATTGAGAGAGTATTCAGTGTCATATGGGTTTTAGATCGTGTGGTCTTATGTACGAGTCTCGTGGGGTAACATGAGTTGAGGTATTGTGGTGCTGCAGTAAAGAGAATATTAAATTTAAGATGAATCAGAAAGGAAATTAGGTAAATGGAACAACTTGTTAATAAACCGAAACGGTATGATAAGAAATTCAATTAATTTTTGGTATGTGGTTGAAGTAATGAGTCTTGAAGATATTGTGCAACAAAGCTCTTGAGTGCTGGCAGTTGTGTAACTCGATATGGGTATAAGGACTGAGTCTTGGCAGTTTAACTTATGCTATGTAACTGAGAGAAAGAGATTGTGATGTGTTTTACCGTGGTTTGAAAAGGAGTGTATTTCCTGTTGGTATGCAAAGCTTGGAATGTGTAATGAGTTATCTCTATATGGGATCATGAAAGTCCTTGACTAGTTGAGTGCATCGATGTTTGTGGCGTAGGAAAGGGATAGAAGCCTCCATGTTATCTTGGTGTGGTATGGTATATGCGATGTGTTATGGAAAGTTGATAATGGCATATTCAAGGTTTTGAGATCAGTTCATAATATATGGGAAGTCATTAAAATTATTGGGCAGCGCGGGCAGCTGCAGGTGATTTAAGAATCGATCTTTCTGGTGATTAAGGAAAATAGTACTGCTATTCTAGCGATTTGGTAGGGTATATGGTCAAAAAGGACAAGGTAATGTAATCTGATAATATCTAGTGGTATGGTGGTATTCTTCTGTTGGATCGACTGTAATAATTGAGTCGTTGATGGCATAGTGAAATTTCTGAATGGCTTCCGTGGTATGAATGGACGCTTGATGTGTGTTATGCATTCGTACGGTAGAGTGTGGAATTAGGCATAGTGATTCATATGTTATATATGTGTTGAAGACTTGAAGTTCTCGTTAGTCCGCCTGTGCAGTGGTTGTATATCGTGTGTATCGGCACAGTTTTGTGATTATTGGAAATCGGAAGCCCTAGTGGCTCTCTCTTATCTTGTTATGACGAATTCGGATTATGATACTTGATTGCTGACTGGTTGTCATGGGTCAGGTTGTCTAGACTAATATGAGATGGACTATGATAGAATGGCACAAATTGCGTAGCAGAGTGCATCAGAGTATGCTCCAGCAAGGTAGTTGTACCTCAGGACCAACGGACGACTGGTAGGTATTGCTTTGTCAGTTGGGCCTTCATGGCGGATATCAGTGCAGAGGTTTCTACCATGGATTCAGTTCCGGTATTGGGGAACTTTGTCGGGTGCATTTCATGTGACCGAGCTTGAGGCTATATATATATATGTTTGTTGCAATGAGCAACTTGCCTCGAAGTGCATTCCCTTCGCTAGATGTATTCATGGATCGGGTGGCACGCCGCCACACGTATAGTATCTGGATCGGGTGGCAAACCACCATATGTATGGTATCAGAATCGGGTGGCACACCGCCACAAGTATAGCATCTAGATCGGGTGGCACGCCGCCACGGGTATGTTATTGGAACGGGTTGCGCGCCGCAACAGTGTGATGTGGAAAATATAGTTTCCTATATGTTACCTTGTATATAATACTTCCTAGCTTCTGAGGAATAGTCCGTATTGGGTATCGCTCGGGGAATATCACATCGGTTGTGTCGTTTCAGGACTTGATAGCGTATATTAATTGTATCATTGAAGGTGTGATTGATTGCTTGACTTCAGACCTTAATATGTGCGTGGCTGACTGTTCTGAGCATGGTGACTTGGGGTGCTTCAGGAGTAATAGTGTTTGGATAGAATCATGAGCCGTGGCAAGGCCACGTGAAGTTATGACCTTTCGAGGAGGATTCAGGTACTCTAATTCTATGATGTGAGACGAGATCTCAATTTTGTGTTGTGATGGTATTGAGGAATTTGAATTATAGCTCTTTGTGTGAGTCAGTTGTCATGATTCGAGTGTGTTCAGATCATTCTTATTGGAGCCTGTGTTGTGCTCATTGTGGCATAGGCCGATGTTGAGGTGTCATGTCACCAGTGTGGTGTGTTATAATCGAAATGATCATTAGAGTCATTAATGAGTATGAGCATATTTGATCTTAGCTTGTTAGAAAGGTAATATCGATGTTTGGCTCCGAAACCTATTGTGGTATCAGTTATAAAAGGGAAATGGATTCATGAATGGTTGACCCGAGAGATAGGTTTGGTATATCGCGTGTTTCAGCGGCCGTGGGCAGGATATGGAGGTGTTGGAATAAGAGTCTATCTAATGAGAAAGGTTTTTCTGTTAGTACTTGGTTACCTTGGGCAATTATTGTGACACGAGGCCATCGTCTCGAGCAATTGGGTTGTTTGATACATCATGTGATCTCACCCGGAGTGGCGAGTATGGGTTATTACAGTGAGTTCGGGTGTATCCTGAGTATAGGCATGAGATTAGCATTTGGTATATAATTTCAGGAAGTGCAATGTGGTTTATGGTTCAGATGGACTGTGAAATTCCAACTATATGGTATAATCGGACTTATGTGAGATAGGGCGATGTGGGATCGCCCCGAATATATGCTTGGTAAGGTCATTCAGCTATTGGGTTACTTCTACTAAACCTCTTGGTCCGCTCGAGGATGAGTGTTTGCTTAAGTTGGGGAGAATGTGATGACCCCCGCCCCCCATCATCATGTGAGTTATCACCCCGTTTTCCCCGTTATATGCTTCTTCATGTTTCAATATGTATGTTTGGTGAGTTTGAGTCAATTCGGATTGAGTTTGGTTGGAAATGAGATAAATAGGCTCTTAGAAGAAGGAATAGTTGGGAAAAGTCAACCGGATGTTGACTTGTGAGTAAGAGAGCTCGGAATCGAATTCTGATGATTCGGTCAGCTCCGGGAGGTCATTTGTGGCTTAGGAGAGTGCTCGGAAGTGAATTTGGAGGTCTGGTGTAGTTTTAGGCTTGAAATGGCTAAAGTTGAATTTCGGCGAAATCCGAATGGTAGGTGAGATTTTGATCCGGGAGTAAGAATGGAATTCCGACAGTTGCAGTAGCTCCGTTAGGTGATTTTGGATAGGCCTGCAAATGTTTAGGTCATTCGGACATCGTTTGGTCGGGTTTTTTATTGGATATTGGTTTCGGAAGTTTTAGTTGAAACTTAGGCTTGAATCCGCCTCAATTTGATGATTTCCATGTTTAAGGACTTGTGTTGATGATTGGAACAAGTTTGTATAATGTTTTAAGTCATGTTGGTGCTTTTGGTTGAGGTCCCGGGGGCCTCGGGTGTGCTTCAGATGTCTAACGGGTCATTTTGGAAGTTTTTGAAGTGTTGTTGCTGGTATCTGGTGTTGTCCCTCGCGTCCGCGAGGTCCAATCGCGTTCGCGAAGAAGAAATTGGCTTCTGAGACTTTTGGCCTTCGCGTTCGCGACAGTGATTCGCGTTCACGATGAAGGATTTGTCATCTGGGACTTGTGTTCTTCGCGTTCGCGACAGTGCTTCATGTTCGCGAAGAAGGAATTTCTGTCGAGCAGGTCCTACTTCGGAAGCTCATATTTTATCTACAAGGAATTTGGAGGTGATTCAAAATCCAAAGTTGTATATCTTTGAATCGAGTTGCCAGAAACATATTATAATAGTCATTTGGAGTTGTGTGTAAAAAGTTATGACCATTTTAATAGAGGCTGT
This sequence comes from Nicotiana noctiflora, assembly GCA_032618575.1. NCBI lineage: Eukaryota > Viridiplantae > Streptophyta > Magnoliopsida > Solanales > Solanaceae > Nicotiana > Nicotiana noctiflora. The sequence continues at coordinate 33,498 of JASVEL010008860.1, forward strand.
CCGAGCAGAGGTGGAAAATAAATTTTTGGAAGTTTGTTCTTAGCGAACGCGAGAGTATGACCGCGAACGCGAAGAACAAGTCTCTGGGCAGCAGAATAAAGTCCAAACTTCGTCCTATTTGTCATTTTTGACGATTTGGAGCTCGGGTAAGGCGATCTTTTGGGAGATGTTTTGAGAGAACAACGGGGTAAGCACTCTTAACTCAATTTTGGTTGTATAGCTCGAATCTATTGCAAGTTTTAGTGTTTAATTTGAGAAATTTTGTTGAAAAGGGTAGAAAACCCTCTTGGATAGAAATGGTGATTTAAGGGGTCAAATGAACTCCGATTTTTATGAATTTGGTATGTATAGACTCGTGTTGAGATAAGAATTCCGAAAATATAACTTTTGTAATTTTTCGAGGAGCGTACCAAAAGTCGGATTTTGACAACTTCGTGGGTTTTGGTGTAAATCGAGTTATTTCGATTGGGTTATATCTAATTAGCCTATATTGATGTATTCTCATTGATTTGACCAGATTTGGCATTCGAGGAGATTGATTAGCGAATCAAGCGCAAAGCGAGCTAGGACTTCTACCGGATCGAGGTGAGTGGTGGTAGTAAATAATGTACTGAGGGTTTGAAACCCCGTACTTGCACTTTACAGTGCTATGTTGAGATGAGACACGCGTCATTTGACGGGCGTGGTTACATTGTGATTGGGGGATTGGACTTGGTCCTTCCCGACTGATAGTGTATTGTGTATTATGACTATGAATGAGATTATAATTGTGTAATTGGGCTAGTAGCCATGTTTGGGGCCTTGTGCCGATGTGTAGAGTATTAGGGGAGCCAGTAGAGCTAAGCGACCCTTATATCATGTAGGATACATACACTCAGCCGTAGTATATCATGCTGGATATATACACTCAGCCATAGTTATAGCTGTATAGCATATCATGAGCCAGTACTAGATGTGTACCTTGAGAGAGACTACCTAGGGTGAAATTCCCTGTTCTCTCTGACTGGGCCTGAGAGGCCAAGTCTATACTAACTGGGATAGGGTCGAGGACCCACTATGAGGTATTATATATATATCTATATTGGATCGGGCTGCACGCCGCAACACTATATGTATTGGATCGGACTGCACGCCGCAGTAATATATACAAGTGGGACGGACTGCACGCTGCAGTATTATTGAGCTTGGGCCGTAGGAGCCACTTCGGAGTCTGAGTCTGCACACATTCTCAGTGGGCGCTGGAGTATACTATGGGATCGGGCTGCACGCCGCAACAGTATAATTGTATATGTATATATATTTATTGGATCGGACGCCACGCCGCAGTAATAGATGTGTGGATCGGGCTGCACGCCGCAGCATCATAGCGCTTGGGCCCAAGGAGCCCCTCCGAAGTCCGTATGCATCCCCAGTGAGCGTCGTCGACGTTAAATGGAGCGGGTTGCACGCCGCAGCATTATACTTATACATATACATATATACATACCTATATATATATACATTGCAGTGGTCTACGTGCCGCCGCATTATAGACATATGTATACATATATATACATTGGATCGGCTGTACGCCGTAGCAGTACGAGTGAGGTTTAGTTCAGTGTGGGACCTTGGTGAGTTAGATGTGGACTGGAATTTGGGGGTATTCACTGTTGAGATGACTTACCTGAGAGGTTACCCTTAGAATTGTTTAGTGATAGTACAGGTGTTCTCACTTCCAGTTGTTATTTATTATTATTACTCACTGAGTTGAAATATACTCACCCCACTCCTCTGCACTTTTTGTGCAGGTATACAGGTTCAGGAGGGCAGTTGAGCTATTGCAACTGCTTCATTATTACAATTCCGTGGAGACTTCGAGGTAGCTGCCGACGTTCGCAGTATCTGACCTCTTCCTCTTTATCATTTTGTTGACTCCACTCTGCTTTGGGGTGTGGGGTCGGGTATAGCTCCGATTAGCTCTGTTATAGGTCTTTTAGATTGATTAGTTACTAACTGTGATGGTAATTGATTAGATTTTTTATTCATTGCTGGTTAAATGCTAAGTTATAATTTTCTTTAGCTAACTTTTTTAGTAATAGTAATTTTTTTTATATTTTTATTTAGTGACTCTATGTGTGTAATTTTCTTGGTCTGCATATAATTATCTAAGTCATTTTTCATATTTTGTTCCGTTTTATCTATTTCAAGCATAGTTTCTATCCAATAACTTAAATATTCGTAATTTATCATATCTTAGTCTGTTTCGGGTCCTGAGTCCCATGTATTTGTATAGTCAAAATTATATATTCTTTCTAGTTCGTCATTATTATAGGCTTCTTCTAATTCTTCTAGTTTTTCGTTCCATTCTTGGTTAATTATTTCTGTTAAAACTAGGTTTTCGTATTCTTGAATTTTATTCCATATATTTTTTCTTATTTCAGGTTCGGTTATTTTTCTAAGTGCATAAAAGATTAATATCTTATAATTATCTGCCATTTCGTCTAGTAAGTATGTTATCATTTTTATGTATTGCTAATGTTCTTTATGATATTCCTTCTAATCCTCTTATTTTTACTATCATATTCATCATATAATAATAAGATATAAAAAACAATTTTTTTTGGTCACTACCATGGCCCTTTGCTCTAATCATCTACCCTAGCAATGTCCTCAACTGCGGTACTTCCCTATACGGCATCTCTCGCCTCACCGGTTTCCCATTAGGAGTGACTTAGCCTAGGTTACTACTTAAAGCATACTTCCATGGCAAACTTACTCAAATTATTTTTTATAACATTACTATAACATGATGAAAACTATAGTATTATAAGATGATTATCAGGAATATAAGAATTTAGCTAGACATAATCATAAATGATTTTACCTGACTTTGTATTTCCTTCGACATATTTGTTGAATAGCTTATTTGAGAGAGTTTTTGAAAGAGAGAATTTTTATTACTGATAATATTTCGAGAGCTGAGGATATCTTTCTTCTATCTTCTTACTTCTTTATATAGAGAAGTAAGGTGACTCTTACTATTCACATTTGACTCTTACTATTCACATCTGACTCTTACTATTCACATCTGACTCATACTATTCATTGGCCTTTGGCCTTTACTATTCATGAATAGTAACTTGACTCTTACTATTTACGACTATGACTTCTATGACTCTGACATTTTTACATAAAAACAAAGAACTTTACATAAAGAAAAGTAAATATTTCTTCTACATTATTATCCGCTTTGTCTTCTTTCTCTTTATTTCTCTTTCTCCTTTATCTTCGTCTTTGTATCTTGTCGGCCGCTTTGTCTTCTTTTGATCATTTCTTCTTTATGTCTCTTTTTTCTTTGTCTTTTGAAATATCTTCTATCATCTTCTTCAACTATTCCAGCTGGACTTCTGGAATTACATTATCTTCTCCGTGACATTTTGAACATAAATGGTCTGGATATTTTTGACTGATTATTCTGCAATATCTTGTTAATAAATCTTCTGAGATAAATCCTTTCCTTAGTGCTCGGGTTGTAGGTTGTCTTTCTGGATTTAATAGAGACATAATCCATTTTTGGATTTCTTCGATATCCTGATTGTCGTTGTTCCTTTGAATTTGAATATATTAATAATTGGTCTCTTGAATAATAACTCCAAATGGCATTTCCGTTTAGATAATTGTGTGCTAGCTCATTGATGATTGTAGATATTCCAATAATCCTTTTGTTTGCATAGAAGCTTGGTATTTCACATTTTGGTATTTCTTGTTGTTGTCCTATCTCCTCTGGTATAAGCATATCTTTTGTGAGTCCTATATTGATTACTTGTATGACTGGCTTTATTTCGTCATATAATATTTCTGCTGGTGCGGTATAAAATTTTATAAAGAATAAGTTTCATTTTGTAACTCTTTTGAAGTTTGTAAATGCCTTGTATAATTCTGGTATAGTCGATATTTCTTCTCCATCGTATGTATATACTGTACTTAATAGTCCATAACTATAACATGTTTTTACTAGGTTGGCATTTGTTTTTGGTTGTGCTATTAACCTATTATATCCTTGTAGTTTTTGGGTTATGTAGTCTTGGGTTGGTTCTCTGGTAGTTTTCGATCTTGGGTTGAGGTTTAGATATGTCTGTATTTTGTGGATATTTTCTATATATGATCTGGTTATGTGATTGTAAACTTTCTTTTCTTGGTTCAGGCTTTCTAAATATGATGTCATTTGTGGCAGTACAAATAATGGGTCTTTTGGTATTTTGGGTGTATATGGTTTGTCAAATATCTTGTTCATGTTTGTATTTCTAACTCCTTTCTTTGTAGATGAACTTCCTGCAGCTGTATCAATACACATGTTATGGGTTTTAAGGTGTTTCCCAACGTCACCTTGTAGCTCTGGAATTTTATAGTCTTCCGATTGACTTATATCCTGTGACGACCCGGCCCGTCGTCACGAGAATTACCACCCCGTTATGTTGTAAATACATGTTTTATGATTTTATATCAGTGTTAAAGCCTATCGGGTGAGTTAGGAGTGAATTGGATTGAAAATGAGGCATATAGCCTTTGTGAAGGAAGCTTGAATAAGGAAAGTCAACCCGGGGTTGACTATTTGGTTAGAGTGCTCGGAATCACGTTCTGATGATTCGGTTAGTTCCGGGAGGTGATTTGTGACTTAGGGGAGCGATCGGAATTGAATTTGGAGGCCCGGTGTAGAAATAGGCTTGAATTGGCTAAGGTTGAATTTTGGCGAAATCCGAACGGTAGGTGAGATTTTGATCCGGGGGTCGGAATGGAATTCCGACAGTTGCAGTAGCTTCGTTAGGTGATTTTGGATGTGCCTGCAAAATTTCAGGTCATTCGGACGTCGTTTGGTCGGGTTTTTGATTGAATGTGTAATTTGGAATGTTTTAAGGAATTTAGGCTTGAATTCGATGCGAATTATGGGTTTTGATGTTGTTAGACGTGTTTTGAGGATTGGAGCAAGTTCGAATAAGGTATTAAGATGTGTTGGTATGTTTGGATGAGGTCCGGGGGGCCTCGGGGTGTTTTCAGATGGTTAAACGGAAGAAAATCATGGAAATTGCAGGTTGAAGTATTCTGGTTCTGTTGTTTCCGCTCCTGCGGAATTTTGGACGCAGGAGCGAGTCCGCAGAAGCGGACGAGGTGCGCAGGAGCGGGTGGTTCCGCAGAAGCGGAAGAATTTCCGCTGAAGCGGGGTCGCTGGTGCGAGCCTGGGATCGCAGGAGCGGACGAGAGAAATTGGGCATGGTCCGCAGAAGCGGACGTTTTTCCGCTTGGGCGAGACCGCAGAAGCGGTCAGTGATGCGCAGAGGCGGATTTGTCCGCAGAAGCGTAAGCTTCTTCGCAGAAGCGGGTCCGCTCAAGCGGCCCTTTGTTCGCAGAAGCGGAAATGGCCGACTAGGCCTGGAACCGCTGAAGCGACCCTTTGGTCGCGGATACGGGAGCGTAGAAGCGGAAAATATTCCGCAGAAGCGAAAATCGCTGTAAGTAAGTGTATCAGAAGTTAGAAAATTTCAGAAACATTTTAACATTTGGGGGTCTCGGCTTAAGGGCGATTTTGGGCGATTTTGAGGAGAAAATCAAGGGAAATCATCAGGTAATCAACTATGAACTCATATTATGATTAGTATTGATAATATTATGCAATTATATCATGAAAATGGAGGAATTTGGGGTAATTTATGGAGGATTTAGCCCTAGTCTTGGACTTTAGAAAATCAAGGTTTTGAATGGGCAAATGGAGTCCGAATTTGGTAAAATTGATATGCTTAGACTCGTATTGAGACGAGGGTTCCAGAAATGTGAATTTCATAAATTTTCAGAATGTGGGCCCGGGGCTCGGGTTTTGACAACTTTGGGAATTTTGATGTAAATTGAGTTGTATTGATTGGGTGTCGTCCCATTGGCTTAATTTGTTGTGTTTCTACTGTATTTGATCAGATTCTACGCGTGCGGAGCTTGATTCTCGTGGCAAGGGCATTGCGGAGTAGTCGTCGCGCCGTATTGAGGTGAGTAATAGATGTGGGTGATGACCGGCGGGTTCGAAACCCCGGTATACCACTTTGTGACGCTGTATAGCGGCGAGACACGCACACTCTTGAGAGTGCGGGGTCGATCATGAACTGGAGACTATATATATTAGTCCGACCTGTTGATACTGTATTGTTGGCTATTCTAGAGCCGTCGAACCTCCTTCTCGGATGGTTGCATATATATATATATATATTGTGATAATGGCCACTCTTGAGCCGAGGAACCCCCTTCTTGGGCGGTTGATTATACATGTGGGCCGTGAGCCAGTTATTGGATCCCGCGAGGATCGTTATCATGGTCTTATCATATAGACATTCTAGTTTACTACTAGTCCGCAGCTATTTTTGTTATTATGTTAATTCCAATCTCTGGAACTTGATATTACTGTTTTCCAACTGAAAAATGATAAAAGAGTTTTCAAAAACTACTTTTGAGCCTGCGAGGCTGTATCTGCATATTAGCTGACTAGTAGTGGATCGGGCTGCACGCCGCAGCGAGGTATATGTTGGATCGGACTGCGCGCCGCAAGAATATCTCTATGAGATGTGCTTGGGCTGTAGGAGCCCCTCCGGAGTCTGAACCCCCACGGTGAGCACGGGTACCCAAAATTGGAGTCGGGCTACACGCCGTAGCGGTCATATCATGCATTGCATTGCATTTAGCTACATCTGCTAGCTGTTATGCTATTTATTGGTAATTGTTGGAACAGGTACAGTGAAGATTGATTCTATGACAGGGTAGTTGATTATAGCTTTACATAGTGCTTTATTGCGGATTTCTTATCTGCGCTGTCTTACCCTTGTTTATTACCACTGAGTCTGGCAGTACTCATTTTACTCCCTGCACCTTGTGTGCAGATCCAGGTACCTCTCAGCAGTGATCCAGTAGCTGTGCGAGGCGACATCTGTGGGATATACGAGGTAGCTGCAGAGTCCGCAGGACCCGATATTCCTTTCCACTGTCTTTTGAATTTGTATTGACATTTCTTTCCGCACTTGGTATTTTGTAAACCTTTACACACTCATGTTCAGTAGAGGCTCATGACTCTTGACCCTTGGTCTATGGGAGTTGATGTATTATGGGACTTGGTTCCCCGTTTTCGTTACATGTATTGCTGTTATTTCTTGAATTAATTTGCTTAAATGGGTTAAAGAGAGCTTCTAGCTCCGTTATTGTTATTAATTGGTCAGGCTGGCTTAGCAATGTGCCGGGCGCCATCACGACCGGATTTGGGGTCGTGACAAGTTGGTATCAGAGCCTAGGTTTACTAGGCCTCGTGAGTCTTGAGCCGGTTAGTAGAGTCTTGTGGATCGGTACGGGGACGCCTGTACTTATCCTCGGGAGGCTGCGAACCTTTAGGAAAACTTCACTTTTCTTGAACTCTGTCGTGCGATCTTGTTGTTCCGAGAACTGAACTTCTATATTCTATTCTCTCGCAGATGGCGAGAACGCGAGCATCAGGACGAGGTGGACGACCTCCATTGCCACCTGTTAGAGGCCGTGGGCGCGGTCGTGCTAGAGGTAGAGGTAGGGCGGCCGAGGCAGTGCCAGCTGACCCGCCCGTTGTACCGGTTCAGGAGCAGCCCCCAGTGGTTGATGCCCCAGCAGCCCCAGTTCAGGGCCAGACTATATCTATTGCTATTCCTGGTCTTCAGGAGACTCTTGCTCAGATATTATCAGTGTGTTCCGGTTTGGCTCAAGTAGTTTCAGCTACCGCTACTGTAGCGACATCTCAGTCAGGGGGTGGTCAGCAGACCCCTGCAGCTCGCACACCTGATCCGGTGGTTCAGGGACTTCAGATGCCAGAGGCTGTCCCCGCTCAGGTGGTTGCACCGGTTATTCCTCCAGCTGCACCAGCTCCAGCTCCGGAGCATATGGTTCAGGTTATGCCCGAGGACGAGCAGCGTCGTCTTGAGAGATTTGGTAGACTTCAGCCACCCCATTTCAGTGGCGTTGAGGGCGAGGATGCCCAGGGTTTCTTGGATAAATGTCAGAAGATGTTGCGTACGGCTGGTATTCTTGAGTCCAGCGGAGTTTCATTTACTACATTTCAGTTCACCGGTCCCGCATTTGATTGGTGGGAGGAGTTTGAGAGGCGTAGGCTTGCAAGAGCAACACCTCTCACATGGCAGCAGTTCTCTACTCTCTTTCTAGAGAAATATGTACCTCGGTCTCGTCGCGAGGAGCTACGTCGCCAGTTCGAGTGGTTGATTCAGGGCGACATGTCTGTGACTCAGTATGAGCTTAGATTCACTCGGTTGGCTAGGCATGCCACATGGATGATCCCCACTGAGAGGGAGAGGATCAGGAGGTTCATTGATGGCCTCAACTACTCTATCCGTATTCTTATGACCAGCGAGCGAGTTCTATCATCATCGGTTGAGCAGGTAGCTGATATGGCACGCTCCATTGAGGCGGATCATCGCCGAAAGAGAGAGGAGCGGGAGGCCAAGAGGCCTCGTGGTTCTAGTAGTTTCAGTGGTGCTCCATCTAGAGGGCATTCCCAGCAGAGCAGAGGTCGCTCATCTAGACCTTCTCATTCAGGCCGCCCAGAGCATCCCAGCCCAGAGTGCAGCACCTACTTCTTCAGCCCAGGGTTCTTCTGCGGCGAGGGGTTCCCTTCAGTACCCTTCTCCGGCACCGGGTGCATGTTATGAGTGTGGTGAGTTTGGTCACATGAGGAGACAGTGCCCTCGACTCCATAGGGACAGGACTCAGCAGAGGGATCAGCCCTCCTCTTCAGCACCATCTCAGGCTAGTAGAGGTGGAGGTCAGTCTTCTCGTGGTCACCCCAGAGGCAAGGAGAGATCTGGTGGAGGCCAGGCACGGTTCTATGCACTTCCTGACAGGCGTGATGCAGTTGCCTCCGATGCTGTGATTACAGGTATCATTTCTGTCTGTCACAGAGATGCCTCTGTTCTATTTGATCCAGGGTCCACATATTCTTACGTGTCCTCTTATTTTGCACATTATTTGGGTGCGACTCGTGGTAGTCTTGATTTACCTGTTCATGTATCCACCCCCGTGGGTGATACGATTGTTGTGGATCATGTCTATAGATCCTGTGTTATATCTATTGGGGGTCTGGAGACCCAGGCAGATTTGTTATTGTTGGGTATGGTGGACTTTGATGTCATATTGGGTATGGACTGGTTGTCTCCGTATCATGCTATATTGGACTGTCATGCTAAGACAGTTACGTTGGCCATTCCTGGTATTTCTCGGATTGAGTGGCGGGGTTCGACCGATTTCGTCCCTAGCCGTGTTATTTCGTTCTTAAAGGCTCAGAAGATGGTTGAAAAAGGGTGTTTATCGTACTTAGCTTTTGTGAGAGATGTGGGAGCTGAATCTCCTAGCATTGATTCTGTACCTGTTGTGAGGGACTTCTCAGATGTATTCCCCTCAGACCTGCCGGGCATGCCGCCGGACAGGGATATTGATTTTGGCATTGACTTGGTGCCGGGCACTCAGCCCATATCCATTCCTCCTTATCGAATGGCACCAGCCGAGTTGAAAGAACTGAAAGAGCAACTTCAAGAACTTCCGGATAAGGGTTTCATCCGCCCTAGTGTGTCTCCGTGGGGTGCGCCGGTATTATTTGTTAAAAAGAAAGATGGTTCCATGCGGATGTGTATTGATTATAGGCAATTGAACAAAGTGACGGTGAAGAACAAGTACCCTCTACCGCGCATAGATGATTTGTTTGATCAGTTACAGGGTGCGAGGGTGTTTTCTAAGATCGATCTTCGTTCGAGCTATCATCAGTTGAAGATCAGAGACTCAGATATTATGAAGACTGCATTCAGGACCCGATATGGTCATTATGAGTTTCTTGTGATGTCGTTTGGGCTGACCAACGCCCCAGCAGCATTTATGCATCTGATGAACAGTGTGTTGAGGCCTTATTTGGATTCATTTGTGATTGTGTTCATTGATGACATTCTAGTCTACTCCCGTAGTCAGGAGGAGCATGCTCAGCATTTGAGTATTGTGTTGCAGAGATTGAGGGAGGAGAAGCTATATGCTAAATTCTCCAAGTGCGAGTTTTGGCTCGAGTCCGTAGCATTTATGGGACATGTGGTGTCTCGTGATGGTATTCAGGTTGATCAGAAAAAGATAGAGGCGGTGCGGAGTTGGCCTAGACCGTCCTCAGCTACAGAGATCAGGAGTTTTCTTGGCTTGGCGGGGTATTATCGCCGGTTTGTTCAGGGATTTTCATCCATTGCTTCTTCATTGACTAAATTGACCGAGAAGGGTGCACCATTCGTGTGGTCGGATGAGTGCGAGGAGAGCTTTCAGAAGCTCAAGACAGCTTTGACCACAGCTCCAGTGTTAGTATTGCCATCAACTTCGGGTTCATATACCGTTTATTGTGATGCCTCGAGAGTGGGGATAGGTTGTGTGTTGATGCAGGAAGGAAAGGTAATTGCTTATGCTTCTCGGCAGTTGAAGCCGCATGAGAAGAACTATCCTGTTCATGACTTGGAGTTAGCCGCCATTGTTCATGCATTGAAGATTTGGAGGCACTATTTGTACGGTGTGTCTTGTGAGGTGTATACCGACCATCGTAGTCTCCAGCACTTGTTCAAACAGAAAGACCTTAATTTGAGACAGCGAAGATGGCTTGAGTTGCTGAAGGATTATGACATTACTATATTATATCATCCGGGGAAGGCCAATGTGGTGGCCGATGCTTTGAGCCGGAAGGCGGTCGGTATGGGGAGCTTGGCATATATTCCGGCTGAGGAGAGGCCATTTGCTCATGATGTTCAGGTGCTAGCCAATCGGCTAGTGAGGTTAGATATTTCGGAGCCCAGCAGGGTATTGGCTTGTGTTGTATCTCGGTCATCTCTATATGATCGTGTTCGTGAGCACCAGTATGATGATACACATTTGGCTGTCCTGAGGGACAGAGTTCAGCATGATGATGCTAGAGATGTCAGCATTGATAGTGACGGCGTATTGAGGATGCAGGGCCGGATATGCGTGCCTAATGTTGACGGCCTTCGTGAGTTGATTCTGGAAGAGGCCCATAGCTCGCGGTATTCTATCCATCCGGGAGCCGCTAAGATGTATCAAGATTTGAAACAACACTATTGGTGGAGAAAGATGAAAATGGACATTGTCGGACATGTAGCACGGTGCCTCAACTGTCGGCAGGTTAAGTACGAGCATCAGAGGCCCGGTGGTGTATTTCGGCGCATTGTTATTCCTGAGTGGAAATGGGAGAGGATCACTATGGACTTTGTTAGTGGACTCCCTCGGACAGCGAGGAAGTTTGATTCTGTATGGGTGATTGTGGATAGGCTGACCAAGTCGGCTCACTTCATTCCGGTTAGTACTACCTACTCATCGGAGCGGTTGGCATCGATCTTTATTCGAGAGATTGTTCGGTTGCATGGAGTCCCGGTGTCTATCATATCCGATAGGGGTACTCAGTTCACTTCTCAGTTTTGGAGAGCATTTCGGCGAGAGATGGGTACGCGGGTTGAGTTGAGTACAACATTTCACCCCCAGACAGACGGACAGTCTGAGCGTACTATTCGGATCTTGGAGGATATGTTGCGAGCTTGTGTGATTGATTTTGGTGGTTCGTGGGATGAGTTCCTACCACTTGCCGAGTTTGCCTACAACAACAGTTATCAGTCGAGTATTCAGATGGCCCCGTATGAGGCATTGTATGGCAGGCGATGTAGATCCCCGTGAGATGGTTTGAGCCTGGTGAGGTTAGATTGATAGGGACTGAGTTAGTCCAGGATGCTCCGGATAGAGCAAAGTTGATCCAGGAGAGGCTTCGTACAGCACAGTCTCGTCAGAAGAGTTATGCGGACCGTAGAGTTCGGGAGTTGTCTTTCATGGTTGGTGACAGAGTATTGTTGAAGATTTCACCGATGAAGGGTGTTATGAGGTTTGGGAAGAAAGGAAAGTTGAGTCCCAGGTACATTGGTCCTTTTGAGATACTTAGGAGAGTTGGAGAGGTGGCATATGAGTTAGCCTTGCCGCCCAGCTTATCCAGCGTTCATCCAGTATTCCATGTGTCTATGCTCCGGAAGTACATTGGAGATCCGTAGCATTGTGTTGGGCGCCATCACGACCAGGGATTGGGTCGTGACAATCCTATGATGTGGAGCCTATTGCTATTTTGGGTCGTCAGGTGAGAAAATTGAGGTCTAAGGAGATTGCATCAGTTAAGGTTCGGTGGAGAGGTCGACCCGTGGAGGAGGCCACTTGGGAGATCGAGCGGGAGATGCGGAGCAGATATCCTCACTTGTTTGAGACTTCAGGTATGTTTCTTGACCCGCTCGAGGACGAGCGTTTGCTTAAGAGGGGGAGAATGTGACGACCCGGCCCGTCGTCACGAGAATTACCACCCCGTTATGTTGTAAATACATGTTTTATGATTTTATATCGGTGTTAAAGCCTATCGGGTGAGTTAGGAGTGAATTGGATTGAAAATGAGGCATATAGCCTTTGTGAAGGAAACTTGAATAAGGAAAGTCAACCCAGAGTTGACTATTTGGTTAGAGGGCTCGGAATCGAATTCCGATGATTCGGTTAGTTCCGGGAGGTGATTTGTGACTTAGGGGAGCGATCGGAATTGAATTTGGAGGCCCGGTGTAGAAATAGGCTTGAATTGGCTAAGGTTGAATTTTGGCGAAATCCGAACGGTAGGTGAGATTTTGATCCGGGGGTCGGAATGGAATTCCGACAGTTGCGGTAGCTTCGTTAGGTGATTTTGGATGTGCCTGCGAAATTTCAGGTCATTCGGACGTCGTTTGGTCGGGTTTTTGATTGAATGTGTAATTTGGAATGTTTTAAGGAATTTAGGCTTGAATTCGATGCGAATTATGGGTTTTGATGTTGTTAGACGTGTTTTGAGGATTGGAGCAAGTTCGAATAAGGTATTAAGATGTGTTGGTATGTTTGGATGAGGTCCCGGGGCCTCGGGGTGTTTTCGGATGGTTAAACGGGAGAAAATTGTGGAAAAATTGCAGGTTGGGATCCTGCTTCTGTTGTTTCCGCTCCTGCGGAATATTGGACGGACGAGGTGCGCAGGAGCGGGTGGTTCCGCAGAAGCGGAAGAATTTCCGCTGAAGCGGGGTCGCTGGTGCGAGCCTGGGATCGCAGGAGCGGACGAGAGAAATTGGGCATGGTCCGCAGAAGCGGACGTTTTTCCGCTTGGGCGAGACCGCAGAAGCGGTCAGTGATGCGCAGAGGCGGATTTGTCCGCAGAAGCGTAAGCTTCTTCGCAGAAGCGGGTCCGCTCAAGCGGCCCTTTGTTCGCAGAAGCGGAAATGGCCGACTAGGCCTGGAACCGCTGAAACGACCCTTTGGTCGAGGATACGGGAGCGTAGAAGCGGAAAATATTCCGCAGAAGCGAAAATCGCTGTAAGTAAGTGTATCAGAAGTTAGAAAATTTCAGAAACATTTTAACATTTGGGGGTCTCGGCTTAAGGGCGATTTTGGGCGATTTTGAGGAGAAAATCAAGGGAAATCATCAGGTAATCAACTATGAACTCATATTATGATTAGTATTGATAATATTATGCAATTATATCATGAAAATGGAGGAATTTGGGGTAATTTATGGAGGATTTAGCCCTAGTCTTGGACTTTAGAAAATCAAGGTTTTGAATGGGCAAATGGAGTCCGAATTTGGTAAAATTGATATGCTTAGACTCGTATTGAGACGAGGGTTCCAGAAATGTGAATTTCGTAAATTTTCGGAATGTGGGCCCGGGGCTCGGGTTTTGACAACTTTGGGAATTTTGATGTAAATTGAGTTGTATTGATTGGGTGTCGTCCCATTGGCTTAATTTGTTGTGTTTCTACTGTATTTGATCAGATTCTACGCGTGCGGAGCTTGATTCTCGTGGCAAGGGCATTGCGGAGTAGTCGTCGCGCTGTATTAAGGTGAGTAATAGATGTGGGTGATGACCAGCGGGTTCGAAATCCCGGTATACCACTTTGTGACGCTGTATAGCGGCGAGACACGCACACTCTTGAGAGTGCGGGGTCGATCATGAACTGGAGACTATATATATTAGTCCGACCTGTTGATACTGTATTGTTGGCTATTCTAGAGCCGTCGAACCTCCTTCTCGGATGGTTGCATATATATATATATATTGTGATAATGGCCACTCTTGAGCCGAGGAACCCCTTCTTGGGCGGTTGATTATACATGTGGGCCGTGAGCCACTTATTGGATCCCGCGAGGATCGTTATCATGGTCTTATCATATAGACATGCTAGTTTACTACTAGTCCGCGACTATTTTTGTTATTATGCTAATTCCAATCTCCGGAACTTGATATTACTGTTTTCCAATCGAAAAATGATAAAAGAGTTTTCAAAAACTACTTTTGAGCCTGCGAGGTCAGTATCCGCATATTAGCCGACTAGTAGTGGATCGGGCCGCACGCGCGCGACGAGATATATGTTGGATCGGACCGCACGCTGCGAGAATATCTCTATGAGATGTGCTTGGGCCGTAGGAGCCCCTCCGGAGTCCGAACCCCACGGTGAGCACGGGTACCCAAAATTGGAGTCGGGCTACACGCCGTAGCGGTCATATCATGCATTGCATTGCATTTAGCTACATCTGCTAGTTGTTATGCTATTTATTGGTATTTGTTGGTACAGGTACAGTGAATATTGATTCTATGACAGGGTAGCTGATTATAGCTTTACATAGTGCTTTATTGCGGATTTCTTATCTGCGCTGTCTTACCCTTGTTTATTACCACTGGGTCTGGCAGTACTCATTTTACTCCCTGCACCTTGTGTGCAGATCCAGGTACCTCTCAGCAGTGATCCAGTAGTTGTGCGAGGCGACATCCGTGGGATATACGAGGTAGCTGCAGAGTCCGCAGGACCCGATATTCCTTTCCACTGTCTTTTGAATTTGTATTGACATTTCTTTCCGCACTTGGTATTTTGTAAACCTTTACACACTCATGTTCAGTAGAGGCTCATGACTCTTGACCCTTGGTCTATGGGAGTTGATGTATTATGGGACTTGGTTCCCCGTTTTCGTTACATGTATCGTTGTTATTTCTTGAATTAATTTGCTTAAATGGGTTAAAGAGAGCTTCTAGCTCCGTTATTGTTATTAATTGGTCAGGCTGGCTTAGCAATGTGCTGGACAACATGACGGGGTGGTAAATTCCTGTAACGACAGGCCGGGTCATTACATGTTGCCGACTTAGATTTTTGGCATCTTCTAGCTTTTGTATTCTCGTTCCCATATTATCCATTTGAGAGGATAATTTCTCAAGGATTGAGATCATATCTTTTGTTGTATCTATTTCTTCAGTTTGTGTAGCTTTGTCTTGATAGGTAGTCTGCAATCATATTTTTGTTAGTACTAATTACTTCAATTGTAAATGTAAAATTCAATATATTCAATACAAGCCTTCGTATTTCTTTTGTTGTAACTGAATCTTGTATCTTCCTGGTTAGCCACCATTTTACTTGTGTATTCTCTGTTCTTATAATAAATTTATTATATACAATATATGGTTCGAATGCCAATAAACATTTATATACTGCATATAATTCTTTTCTATTAATTTCCCATTTTATTTCCGGGTTTGTAAATGTTCCTGAATAATATCTACAATGATGTTCTATTTTTTCTTTATCATACCTGTATTTTAATACTCCTCCATAACTTTTTTCACTTGCGTCTGATTCTACTATATATGTAAATTTTTTATCTTCATCCGGGAAGTATAGTTTTGGTAGATTTTTACATATTTGTTTAACTTTTCTTACTTGTTTTTTATCTTCTTCACTAAAGTGATACTCTATATCTTTTTTTAGATTTTTCTGCATTGGTTTTAAATTTTCTGCTAATTTTGGCATATATTCTCTTACTTGGTTTACTAATCCTAAAAATGATTGTAGTTTCTTTTTTGTATCTAATTGTTCATTTGAATTTATTATCTTTTGTACTATATGAGTTTGCATTTTAATTCCACATTTATCTATTTCTATTCCTAGAAATTCTATTTGATTTTTCATTATTTCTGCCTTTTTTCTACTTAAGTTTATTCCCGATATTTCTATAATATGTATAAATTTTTCTAATAATCTTATATGCTCATCTTGTGTTTTTGAATATAATAATATATCATCAATATATATTATGCAATTTTCTAATTGTTTGAAATAGTTATCCATAAAATGTTGATATCTACCTGGTGCATTTTTATATCCGAAAGGTAATACATTCCATTCATAAAATCCTTGGGGTATGGTAAATGTTGTTAATTTTTTGGATTCTTCTTCTAACTTTAAGTGATAAAATCCTAATTTACAATCAAATTTACTAAAATAGTTATATCCTTGGATTTGTCTTATTTTTAATATTTTATTTGGTATTGGGTAATTATATGTCTTAGTTTTTGCATTTAGGTTTCTATAATCAATAACCATTCTACTTTTTCCTCTTTTTTGTTCACTATGTTTATTTACTATAAATGCTGGACTTGTATGTTTACTATTGCTTTCTTGTATATAACCTTGTTCTAGTAATTCGTCAACATGTATTTTAAATTCATTTAAATCTTTGAAATTGTATTTTAAAGGTTTTTGTGTTATTATGCTATTTTCATCAATTAACTCTATTTTTACCTTTGTTTTATGTTTTCCCCAACCTTGTAATGGGTTTTCGCTATATAATGGTTCTAGTTTTTCTTGGATTATTTTAACTGTATTTATCGAAAAAATAATTAATTCTATTTTATTATCATCTTCTTTTTCATTTTCTAATTTTTGTGTTATTTTTTCACTTCCTTTTATCCAATTAGTTGTTTTTCTTTTCTTTTTTAAAACTCTTTTTGCTCCTATTTTTTGTTTACATGGTGTTGTAAACCACCAATGTGTTTTAGTTATTACGTGTGGGTATAGTTTATCTAAGAATGGTATTCCTAGTAAAATATCTCTTGTTGGTAATTCAAAATTGTATATTTCTTCTATAATAAGTATTTTATCCCATATTTGTATTTTTATATTTTTTGATTTGTGAGTAATTATACTTCCTTCATTATTAAATCCTGTTACTAGTAAGGGTGTTCTAAGTTTTTCCCATTTCTCTTCTGGTAGACAATTATATCTACATAAATTTACTTCTGATCCCGTATCTATCATAGGTGTGTAGTATCTATTATAGTATCCTTCCACTATTATTTTTACTAGTATATGTATTTTCATATTTATAATATAGTTCTTTTTATTGTTACTTTCTTATTTTCATAATGTATGATTAGTTGTTCATTATCTAAGTTGTATGGTTTAACTTTTTCTAGCCATTTTATTCCTAATATAATATTTTTATCTCCTTGATATATTTTAAATCTTATTATCATAATTATTCCTCCTATAATTATTTCTTTTTCCGCTATTTCTTCACTAGTTATCATTCCTTTAGGTAATTCGGGGTATAATTTTTTACTAGTTAGTATTTCATCTTCTGTGATTAATTCTCTTGTTATATAGTTTTCTTCTTGTCCTGTATTTATTAGTATTAAGTATTTTCTTCCATTCATTACCCCTGTTATGTAATAATGATGATGTTTTATTTCTCCTGGTAATTGCTCTATAAGTTTAGGTATTTTATATCCTATTTTATCCGATGTGCTTGTTTTATTTGATGATGTTTGTCCTACTTCAAAACTTAATCTCTTTGATGTGCTTAATCTTTCTTTTACTATGTCTAAATCTTCTTCTATGTTTAATTCATTATAACTATATTCATTGTTATCTATAATTGTAACTATTCTTTCAAAAGGATTTTCTATCTTTATTTTGTTTATTTTATTTCTTGCCATTATCTTATGTTTGGTTGTTAATATGTATAAGTTTTTACATCTTGCTTTAAATATCTTACTACCTGGGGTTAATTCTATTCCTGACATTTTCCAGTATAATACAAGTGATTTATCTATATTTTTATCATTTATCGCTACTGAATAGTTAGCACTTATTATGAATTTAAATTTTTGGTATATCAAATTTCCTCGTACTGCACTTATTATGCTTTTTTCTATAGGTTGTATAATTCTATCATCTGCTAGGTAAATTTCTATTGGTGTATCTATTCCTTCTCTAAAACATGCTTTTATTAATATTTCTGTTCCTCCTAGATGTACATATTTAATTGGGTTTTTTGCCCTTATATCTTGTATTTCTTTATTTATTATTCGTTTATTTATTATTGGTATTTTAGCTTTCCCTTTGGTGTATTTACAGTCTATTATGTGTTCTTTTTGGCTAATTATATAGTATTCTTCTTTACTTCTTTTGAACCAATTTTTCATTTTTGGTATATCTAATATTTTTTCTACACTTAAGTCTAATTCTTTTCCTTTTATTTGTTCAAATATATTTTCATCAAATATTACTTTTTGTTCCGTAGATTCTTCATCTTGGTATTCTTCTTGGGTTATTATATTTATTTCTTTTTCAGTCATCTATAAATTCATTGTCTTCATTATCTGATTCTAGTATTGATTCTAATTCATTTTCTGATAATTCATATATACTATCATTACTTTCTAATTCATAGTCTATATATTCCATTTGTACGTATTCTTCGTCGTTTATTATTATTTCTGATACTTGCTTAGTTCTTTGATTTTTAGGTATTTTACAATCTTTTGCTAAATGTCATAATTTTCCACAATTATAACAGTTACATTCTGATAATTTTTCTTAGGTCGGTATTGTCTTTTGTTATTAAATTTCTTTACATAATATCTTCGCCTAGGTCTTTTATACTTAAATTTTGACTTATACTTTTTGTATTTTTTAATTTTATTAAGCTTTTTATTATAGTATCTTTTATTGCATCCAAACTGGGGTGTTGTTTTATCTTTACAACATGCCAAGTTTTTTATTAATGTTTTTTCCATTTTAATTTCTTCTTTATGTTTTTCACATAATTCTGCGAACCAATTTTGTAGGTATTTAATTCTTGCTCCTAAAGTATCTTGTAATGCTGCATTGTTCCAATCTTTTAATATTTTTGAACTAAATGGTTCTGGTAACTTTGAAAAATATAATTTTCTTATTTCTTTACTTTCCTCTACACTATATATTCCTTTGTAGTAAAATTCTTTAAATGCACATGTATATTCGTCTATATAACACATATTACATATTGCTAATTTTGACATTAAATTTCTATTTAATATTTTTTCTCTATGTTGTTCTACTATTTCTGTTTTTGCACTACCAAATTCATTTCTTATAGTTGTTTCATATTTATGTAGAATTTCTATAGCTGTTGTAGCTTTTTCACCATTAAGTTTTTTATCACTTCTTAATACTCCTAAGGCATCTTTATTTAT
Organism: Nicotiana noctiflora; assembly: GCA_032618575.1. Taxonomy (NCBI): domain Eukaryota; kingdom Viridiplantae; phylum Streptophyta; class Magnoliopsida; order Solanales; family Solanaceae; genus Nicotiana; species Nicotiana noctiflora. The sequence goes on from JASVEL010008860.1 coordinate 52,895, forward strand.
ATTTTGTAACCATAATTTAGTTGTTCATATTATTGTTCTTTCTATGTATTCTGGTACATCTGATATTCCTATTTTATTATCTATAATCTGTTTTGTCATGTATCCTACCCATAACTGTATTGTTTTATTAATGTCTTTTACACAGTCTAAATCTAAGAAATTATGTTGTATTGTTGTTGGTATTTGTGTTAGAATCCATTTTGTATATTTTGGTTCTTTATCACTTCTATATGTTTTCTTAAAATTATTTTCGTAATTTATATAACTTTTTTGCTCTGTTTGTGTATCTTTTGTTCCTGATGTACTAGGTTTTTCATCTATTATCGCATTTATTTCTATACGATCATTTCTACTTTCTTCATTTTGTTCGACTTGTGCTATATTTTCTAAAATTTCCGTATATGTTTCGCTTGTTTCTGAATAATTTTCTAAATCACTATTATTATTTGGTTCATTTATTTCTTCTGTTCTAATTATTTCTAATTTTTCTTCCTGTAATTGTTCTTTGAACTTATTTATCTCAAGTTGTATTTTATTTTCTTGTTCCTTTTCTTTTTGTCTGATTTCATATAGTTCTTTTAACATATTTAATTCTTTTTCTAATTCTATTATTTTAGCATTTTTTGTTTCTTCTATCTGTTTTATTTCTATTTTTGATTGTTGTTTAATTTTTTCTATCTCATATTTTCGGTCTATTTCTTCATTTTCTCTTGTAATCCTAACTAAAGCAGTTAAGCTATCTTCTAATTTTAGTGATTCTTTTTCTAACATTAGATATAAGTTATCTCCTATTTTCTTATATTTTCTTCCTATATTAGAAAATACAATTTTTATTTTTAGTCCTTCTAGGTTTTCATATGTTTTTTTGTCTACTGTAAATTCTTCTTTATTCATCTTTTAAGTTGTATTATTAGTTTCCATTCTAATGCTGAGATTATATCTATAAGTTGTTCTAATCTTTCATTATTATTTTTAGAGATTTTTAAATAATTAAATTCACAATATAAACCATATAATTCATTTTTAATTCTATCTGCTTCTTTTAATCTATTAATCTTATTATTACTATTTTCACTTTTACTACTTTCGGTTGTAGCTCTGATACCAATTTGGGGTGTGGGGTCGGGTTTGATTGTAAATCAGGATTTTATCACTTAAAGTTAGAAGAACAGACTTGTGACACCACGATTTGGTTGGGATTGTATTCGTGTATCTCATTTCTACACTTCTTGATTTGTTATGAAAACAGGCTAATTACATCGATTAATGGTTTGGGTCGTAACACACATGGGCTAATATTTAAGGTGCATCTAAAACTTACCATCATTTTGGAGTTACTTTGACATATATTAATTTACAAGAGATGGGGTAACTTAATTATGTTCATTTATCTTTAAGCCATGGCAAAATTAATTAGCCGATAAATATGCCGAAGGGATTAAGTACAATTACAGTATGACACCCACCATAGACCAACGTAATCTCCTATACTTTACTACTAATCAATATATGAAACTAGATTAAAATCTATTGCATGAATAAAATAGATATGAACATGACAAGTTAATCACTGAAAGATAAGAGACTAAAATGGAGCTAATCTAAACTACGACGAAATGGAAACCCAATATTTTATTGAATAAATTCCTTCTTAGCTTAATTTCCATTAATTACCTCTACAAGACAGGTTTAGTACTAAAAGGACTAATTCATGCAGTAAACAAGAAGAGCAGAAATATTAATACAAGTTAATTAATGAGGTTAATCATATGAACTTTCAAAAGATAAATAAAAAAATGAACCAATCTTGAAACATATTCGAGAGAAGACAAATCAAACTAAGCATACTCAGATGCAAACTCAAATATATCACAATAAAAAGTTATAATGAAACAAAGTGACTCAAAATATTGATAGGACAATAAAATAGAAATAGAAATGGACCTTGGTATAAATGATCATGCACTGAAATTATAGCAACTCAACGGCTACAACTTCTCAGTTGTAGTCTTCGAACAGCGAAAGCCTCACGCTGTCGAGTGAAACTCTAAGCGAAGCCTGCCTCGTCGGATGCCGGAAAAATTCGAACTCGACTCACAAAGTCTGTCTAAACTTCGGTAGTTTTTGAGATGTTTTGGCTATTTTATGTGTAAAAAGGACTGGTTTCAGGTTGCGTAAAAGAGCCTGCCTTTTTCAGATTGTTTTTATTCTTTTTTTTTTCACATAGTCAAGACCCTATATATATTGATGTGTATGTGCTTGATAGTTTATATGAAGCAAATGGGGGAGTGGGGATTAGAGTGCATATGATCGTGTGTGCGTGTGTGAGAAATGTGAGTGAAACTAGGGGAGTGGGGAAGGACGTGACAGATGGTGGGAAGTTGAGATTTGTGTGCTAAATTTTGTGAGATAAAGTTTGATATAACAAACAAACGAAATTTTACCACCTATAGAATATGTTAAGACCTAATTATAACATATAAATACCTTTTCAAAATTTTACATAATATAATAACCTTTTCTATTTTTGTAGCAAAAAATCAAAATTTAATGATTTCCTATATTTAAGCCTTATTTTTCTTAATCCAGTATAACTCCCCATAATATTTTATTTTCTCTTTCATCTTAATACATTTTTTCTTAAAACTTCCCAAACACACTTATTCTGTATCTCTCAAATCACTCTCCTCCCCCAGTATACTCTTCTCGTCTCCACACTTCATCCGACATCCAATTTCTGCCATTGTTGAGGGTTTAACTTTCTTCATCAAATTTCTATAGAAATACCAGTATTAACAGGTATATTAAATTGTTGCAATAAATTTAACAAGATACAGCTTCATCCAAGTTCTGTTAAACTCAACTGTTAGCAGCATATGTATACACATGTATTCGAATGTATTAAATTGCATTTCAGAAAAGTTTTTAAATTCAAGTTCTCTTAAACTCAACTGTTAGCAGCATATGTATACACATGTATTCGAATGTATTAAATTGCATTTCAGAAAAGTTTTTAAATTCAAGTTATGTAAAACTCAACTGTTGATTTGTAATGCTCTGTTTTTTCTCGTTAATTGAGTCAAAATAGAGCAGATTTCGTATGGATTTCGTTTATTTAAGTTAGTTAACTAAAATAGTGGAAATCAAATTTTTTTGGATATCCTTCCGTTTTTATCTTATTCAAATTTCCCAGATTTGCGCTTACCCGTTACTATTTTCACGCTAAATACATGTTAATACACTTAAATACAGTTTGGCATTTATAGCAATCCCAGTTTATGCGGCGGATCTTAATGTTGTATTATTAAATACAACTTGTTTAATACACTAAATACATTATAGAATACGGTAAAACATTCCTATATCATGTAATATTAGAAATGGTTTCTATTTATTGCTAATTAGCTCTTTATGAATGCTCTTTATGAAAAATTCTCTATAACAAATTTTATGTCTTTTAACGTAACACTAGTATCCGTACCCGCACGATGTGCGAGAAATTATAAAATTTAAAAATAATGAGAAATATTACTTGAAATGGTAATGAAAAGTGATAAAAAATAATTTGTTATTAGTTAATGAAAGTAACAACCTCTACTTCTTAAAACATATTTGGAACAAAAAAATAGTCACAATCTTTAAGACTCTGCAATATAAGTAAATCATTATCTCTGTTCAATTAGCTTGAATTTATTACATAAAATAAAATAAAATAATGAGCTTTACGAACAAAGCATTATCTTGAAACTCCATCTTAATCTAGAATATAAATCTAAGTAAATGCAAACAACTCACTTTTCACAACAAATTTCATTAAATTGTTTGCTTTCTCTGGCTAGAAAATTTATCTGACAAATGATTTATGTTATGATCAAAGATCGAACTTCAAAGATCAAACTTTGGATAAACTTGTATGATGTCTGTCTTCCACACCCAAAGTTGTTGCTTATCGATGTATGACTTTACACTTTCTGAATTGTTAACTCGATGCTCAAAACTTAACAAAAATATTATAACAATGATGAAGATAGAATCTCGCAAAAAACTACGGGCAATGTTACATTCACATATGTAAGATCATGCCTAAACTAATTGAAAGGGTAATGTTTCTTTGCATTTAGAGTAGTGCAAATTATGAATTTTAATTCATGTAGTTTAATCATTCCTAATACTTTATGAGTTTTAATGAGAATATTTTATTTTTAAAAATAACCTCACCTGCTAAGAATAAAGGCTAAACCGATATGAAGAATCGTAGAAAAAAAAATCTTCCTTTCACTATTTAAATCGAGGAAACAAACAAAAACTTAAGAAATTCTTTTTTGTGTTTTAAAGATTTTAAAAAAGGGAAAAGTTTTATGTATTACATTGATAAAACAATGTGTATATATATAAGAATAAAGGCTAAACAGATATGAAGAATTCTAGAAAAAAATCTTCCTTTCACTATTTAGATCGAGGAAAAAGGGAAATTTTTATGTATTACATTGATAAAAAAAAGTATATATATATATATATATATATAATTTCTTTTTATCAGCATTCACACATGAAAGGAAAATGTCAAAAACAGATGGGAGTACATCACCTGAGATGCATAATTTTAAAATGATGATCAGATGCTTAGCAATTTACTCATCGAACAACGAAAAATCACAATAACGATTTTGGATGCAATTTTCCCCGACAAATTTTTCGGTGAAAGAAAAAATGGAACTATACGTTTTTTCTAATCCAATATATGCAAGAGGAGAAATTCAGTTAGTTTTTAAAAGGAAGGGGAGTGGAGGAAGTGTAAGTAGTTGGTGGTTTTTATTGTTAGTTTCTATTGCTTGATTTTTAAAAAAAAATGTCTAATTCAATTAGTTTTTAAAAGGAAGGGGAGTGGAGGAAGTGGAAGTAGTTTGTGGTTTTTATAAAATGGTAATTTCTATTTCTACTTTCTAATAATTTAGAGCAATGTCTTAAAATGCCAAGTGTCTTTTTCGGATTTTGCCACTTGGCTTCATGAGGGGCTTTTGTCTTCTGCTTTTAATTATAGATAGATACATATAAATAATTAAATAAAATATTTTATTATTTTAAATAAAAATATGCTCTATATTTTCATAAAACTCCAACTTGAAACTACTCCCAAATTTTAATTGGCAATGTTTTATTTTTTAATTTTATTTTTTATTTAAAATAATTTTAAAACACTCACTTTGTTGGAGCTTTGTTTTAAAAATCAATACTTAGCGTCTTATTGTTATACCACTTGGCATCATATAATTATTTATTTTACTTTTTGTATATACCACACACACACGTGTGTATATATATATATATATATATATATATATATATATATATATATACACACACACTACACACACTCACACATATTGAAACTACTACTCTCCAATTTAAAATTTCAAACATTTATTTCTTAATTTTCATTTTTTAAAAACTCCAAATTGAAACCACACCCAATTGAATAGGTAATTATTTCGTTATTTTTATTTTATATCTTTAAATAAATTAAAACTTCAACTTGAATAGATATTTTTTTTGTTAGTAAATATTTCGCTTTTTTACTATAGCTAATTTAACTTTTTTTTTGTTTTTTTTTCGTTTTAAAACAACTTTAAACTGCTCCCCAATTCAATTGAGTAGTTATTTTTTTATTTATATTTTTGTTTTTTAATATAGCTATTATACTATATTTATATTTATAATTCAAATAGAGTAAATATATATATATATATATATATATAGAGTAACCAATTAATTAAAAACTTTAAGAAGGTTGTTTTTAATTAAAAAGGTAGTTTATTTTGTCTTAATAATGCCTTTTTAAATTATTAATATTTTCATTTTTTTATTGTAGCTAATTTAATTTTTCTTATTTTTTAATTTTAAAATAACTTTAAAAATTCAACGTGAAACTGCTCCCCAGTTTGAATGAGTAGTTTTTTTTTTCTTTTGTATTTTTAATATAGCTAATCATAATATAACTATATTTATTAATTCAAAGAGAGTAATCAATTAATTCAAAATTTAAGAAGTTTTTTAGTTAAAAAGTTAGTTTATTTTATCTTAATATTGCCACTTGGCTTTTGTGGTTATGCCACTTGTTTTAATAATGTATTTTTGCCTCTCCTTTTATTATATATAGATACAAATAATTAAATAAAATATTTAATTATTTTAAATAAAATGTGCTCTATAAAGATCAAAAATTTAAAATTATTGTATTTATTACTATTTCGTAAATATAACAGCCACTTCGTAAAGATGTTGTTTTTATTTTGCATGTGGTTAGGTGTCACGACCCGGATTTCCCACCATCGGGGTCATGATGGCGCCTACTAAATGGAATCTAGGCAAGCCAAATATTAATTACATCTCCATTAATTACCAACTTCTTATTATTAAAAACATATAAATTACAAGCGGAATAATCAAAATTAGCGGAAGACTTAGTCAAATATGATAAAGAAAACCCAAACATGATACACTACCCAAGACCGGTGTCACAATACTCACGAACTTCTAAGAATAATACACATAATTGTCTGAAAGAAAATACAAGCTGTTTATCTCGATTACATGAGATAACAGAATGAAAAGCATAGATAGAAGAGACAACGGGTCCTGCGGACGCCTGCAAGGCTACCTCGTAGTCTCCGAAGTTGAAAAATCCACAAGTCTCTACTGCCGCTGCTGCTGTCCGTAGCCTGTATCTGCGCAAAAAGAGCGCAGAGTGTAGTATCAGCATAACCGACCCCATGTGCTGGTAAGTGCCTGGCCTATCCCAGCGAACTAGTGACCAGGCTAAGGCCAGTCACCCACTTAAACCTGTACAATTGCAATATAGACATATATATATACAATACATTTATAAGGAAATACTCTGCTCTGAAATAACAATCAATAACTCACGATATCCAGAATAATCTAATCAACATAATAAATTTTACTTCCATGTCTCAATTCCTCTCTCATTTCATATCTCGTGGAAGGCGTACCACCCACTCCCAACTATCACTGTAATTATATCTTGTAGTAGGCGTACCACCCGCTCCCAAATATATCAATAATTATATCTTGTGGTAGGCGTACCACCCGCTCCCAAATATATCAATACTTATATCTTGTGGTAGGCGTACCACCCGCTCCCAAATATATCAATACTTATATCTTGTGGTAGGCGTACCACCCGCTCCCAAATATATCAATAGGCTTACCGGCAACTATGGCCAATGCCAAGATTAAAAATCACTTTGTGGTCGGCGTACCACACGATCCCAATTCATAAAATATATATATTACCGGCATTTAGCCAATAATCTCTATATCAACAATATTTATAATTACCGGTTTTAAACCAATAATTTATAATAATTTCAATAATTTACCTTTATTACCGGTATAACACCAATAACTCTTATTCAACAATTTATTCATAACTAAATTCATATTCCTACAAACTAGGATAGAACAAACACTTACCTCGAAAGTTCACGAACGATTCAATCCGTAGCAATGCCTTTTCCTTTCGAATTTGACTCCAATCCAACCGTATCTATACACAATTGATTTCATATCATCAATTCTACTTAACAAACTAGTTCATATTGCTAAATATGATTTTTACAACATTCTGCCCGGAATAGTAAAAATCGACCCCGGGCCCACATAATCGAAACTCAAGTTTCGAACCAAAATTAGTTCACCCAATCCTCCATGAGTTCAAATATACAATTTGTTCTTAAGTTCGACTCCAAAACGAGGTCTAGATTGCAAATTCATTGAAAGCCCTAACTATACCCATTTCTCAAGATTTTCAACCAATTTACACATGTTTAAGCCTAAGAATTTGATTGACGTTGATGAAAAATGAAGAAGACGAGTTAAACAATACTTACCCAATGAACTTGATGAAGAAATGCCTCAAAGATCGCCTAAGGGCTGTGGAGAAGAAAGGTTTTTGTGAAAAATGGGATAAAATCCCGTAAGTGTTCTGTTTTGGGTATTAATTCACTGGGCGGAAATTTACCCTACGCGATCGCGTGAATTGGGCTGCGATCGCGTAGAGGAAAGACTGGCCTCTTATGCGATCGCGTGCAAAAGGTTGCGATCGCGTGGAGAAAAGATTGGAAGCTACGCGATCGCGTGAGGGTTGCTGCGATCGCGTAGAGGAAACTCACCGGGCAGCCTATTTGGCCTATGCGATCGCGTGAACATGACTGCGATCGCGTGGGGAAGAACTGGAAGCTACGCGATCGCGTGAGGGATGCTGCGATCGCGTAGAAGAACTGGCCACTGCTGTGCGATCGCGTAGAACAAAATCCCTCTGCAGAAACAGCAGAATTTCTACTGTGTTTTCAAATCCAAAAACACCCCGAACCACCTCCGAAACACTCCCGAGCCCTCGGGGCTCCAAACCAAATATGCACACTAACTCAAAAACATCATACAAACTTGCTCGCGCGATCAAATCGCTAAAATAACATCAAAATCAATGGATTGAGCCTTAAAACTCAAGAATTCTTTCAAATTTCATAATTTCCAAAATTTCCAATTTAAGGCCGAAATGCGTCAAACGACGTCCGTTTTCAACCAAACTTTACAGAAAGCGCTTAACCAATATATATGACCTGTACCGGGCGTCGGAACCAAAATACGAGCCCGATACCAGTACTTTTTAATCAAAATTCAGTTTCATTTTCCTTAAACATTTTCGGAAAACAATTTAACAGAAAAATTCTTTTACCGGGGTTCTAGACCTCGCATTTTAATTTCGGACATATGCCCAAGTTCCATATTTTTCTACGGATTTTTTGAAATAGTCAAATCACGGATCCGGGTCCGTTTACCAAAAATATTGACCAAAGTCAACCATATCAATATTAATATCAAAATTCAACTTTTTCACATATTTCACATATTTCAACATAAATATTTTCCCAGCTTTGTGCCCGGACTGTACACGCAAATCTAGGCAACTATAAATGAGGTTTTCAAGACCTCAAAAGCTCGGAATGATTAATAAAACAAGTGATGACCCTTTGGGTCGTCACAATCTCCACCTCTAAAACAACCATTCGTCCTCGAACGGACAAAGGAAAGAAGTATCTGAGTCAGGAAACAAATGTGGGTAGCGGCTCCGCATATCCGACTCGGACTCCCAGGTCGATGCCTCAGGAGGCTGACCTCTCCACTGAACACGCACAGAAGGATAACTCTTCGACCTCAACTGTCGAACCTGCCGGGCTAGAATGGCTACCGGCTCCTCCTCGTAAGATAGATCATTGTCCAATTGGACAATACTGAAGTCTAACACATGTGTGGGATCGCCGTGGTATCTCCGAAGCATAGATACATGAAAAACTGGATGCACGGCTGATAAGCTAGGCGGCAAAGCTAATCTGTAAGCCACCCCTCCCACTCTGTCTAGAATCTCAAATGGGCCAATATACCTAGGGCTGAGCTTGCCCTTCTTCCCAAACCTCATCACACCCTTCATAGGCAACACTCGGAGCAATACTCGTTCGCCAACCATGAAATCTACATCTCTAACCTTATGATCCGCATAAGTCTTCTGCCTAGACTGAGCTGAACGCAATCTCTCCTGAATAGTCTTGACCTTATCCAAGGCCTCCTGAACTAAGTCTGTACCCAACAACCGAGCCTCTCCCGGTTCAAACCATCCAACCGGTGATCGACATCGCCTACCATACAATGCCTCATACGGAGCCATCTGGATGCTAGATTGGTAACTGTTATTGTAGGCGAACTCTGCTAATGGCAGAAACTGGTCCCACGAGCCTCCGAAATCAATAACACGGGCTCGAAGCATGTCCTCTAGAATCTGAATAGTCCTCTCGGACTGGCCATCCGTCTGAGGATGAAATGCTGTACTCAACTGAACCTGGGTGCCTAACTCCTGCTGGACCGCTCTCCAGAACCGCGAGGTAAACTGCGTACCCCGATCAGAGATAATAGATACCGGCACTCCATGGAGACGAACAATCTCCCTAATGTAAACCTCCGCTAACCTCTCCGATGAGTAGGAGACAGATACTGGAATAAAGTGTGCTGACTTGGTCAGCCTATCAACAATGACCCAAATAGCATCAAATTTCCTTCTAGTCAAAGGAAGTCTAGTAACGAAATCCATAGTGATCCGCTCCCATTTCCACTCGGGAATTTCAATCCTCTGGAATACACCACCAGGTCTCTGGTGCTCATATTTCACCTGCTGACAATTTAGATACCGAGCGACATACGCAACGATATCTTTCTTCATTCTGCGCCACCAATAGTGTTGCCGTAAGTCCTGGTACATCTTCGCGGCGCCTGGGTGAATAGAATACCGCGAACTGTGGGCCTCTGCTAAGATTAACTCTCGAATCCCTTCGACATTGGGCACACAAACTCGACCCTGCAATTTCAATATCCCATCATCATCTAGATTTACCTGTGTGGCACCTCCCCGCTGTACCGTATCTCTCAACTCACGCAAATGAGGATCATCAAATTGCCTCTCACGGATACGCTCTAATAAAGAAGAACGAGCGACCGTGCAGGCTAACACCCTGCTAGGCTCAGAAATGTCCAATCTCACGAACCGGTTGGCTAATGCCCGGACGTCTAGAGCAAATGGTCTCTGACTGACCGGAATATATGCAAGACTACCCATGCTGGCAGACTTTCTACTCAATGCATCGGCCACCACATTGGCCTTACCTGGGTGATATAAAATAGTAACATCATAGTTTTTTAGCAACTCTAGCCACCTTCTCTGTCTCATATTCAACTCTTTCTGCTTAAACAAATACTGAAGACTCTTATGATCGGTGTATACTTCACATGCTACACCATACAAATAATGCCTCCGGATCTTCAATGCGTGAATAATCGCCGCCAATTCTAGATCATGCACTGGATAGTTCTTCTCATGAATCTTCAACTGCCTCGAAGCATAGGCAATAACCTTGCCATCCTGCATTAACACTGCACCAAGCCCAATACGGGAAGCATCACAATAAACAGTATAAGGTCCCGTACCTGTGGGTAAAACCAATACCGGTGTTGTGGTCAAGGTTGTCTTGAGCTTTTGAAAGCTCGCCTCACATTCATCGGACTATTCAAATTGAACACCCTTCTGGGTCAATCTGGTCAGTGGGGTTGCAATAGACGAAAATCCTTCTATGAATCGGCGATAATAGCCCGCTAACCCCAAGAAACTCCGAATATCTGTGGCTGATGTCGGTCTAGGGTAGTTCTTGACTGCCTCAATCTTCTTTGGATCAACCTGAATACCTCCTGCTGTCACAATATGACCCAGGAATGCAACTGAATATAGCCAAAATTCACACTTTGAAAATTTTGCATATAGTCAGCTATTTGTTTTTTCAGAGTCTGCAAAGCCACTCTAAGATGCTGCGCATGGTCCTCCTGACTGCAGGAATATATTAATATGTCATCAATGAAGACTATTACAAACAAGTCTAAATAAGGCCGGAACACCCGATTCATTAATTCCATAAAAGTCGCTGGAGCATTTGTCAACCCAAAAGACATGACCAGAAATTCATAATGTCCATACCGAGTGCGGAACGCGGTCTTAGGGACATCAGATGCCCTAATCTTCAGCTGATGATAGCCAGATCTCAAATCTATCTTTGAAAATACCTTGGCACCCTGGAGCTGGTCAAATAAATCATCAATTCGCGGAAGTGGATATTTATTTTTGATAGTCACCTTGTTTAACTGTCGATAGTCAATGCACATTCTCATCGAACCATCTTTCTTCTTTACAAATAATACAGGTGCACCCCACGGCGAAACACTGGGCCTAATGAAACCCTTTTCAAGTAAATCCTACAACTGTTCCTTCAATTCTTTTAACTCTGGCGGAGCCATACGGTATGGGGGAATGGAAATGGGCCGAGTGTCTGGAGCCAAGTCAATGCAAAAATCAATGTCCCTGTCGGGCGGCATACCTAGCAAGTCTGAAGGAAATACTTCAGGAAATTCGCGAACCACGGGCACATAGTCAATAGAAGGAATCTCAGCACTGGAATCACGGACATAGGCCAAATAAGCCAAACACCCTTTTTAACCATTCGCTGAGCCTTAACATAAGAAATAACATTACGGCTAGTATGACCTGAAATTCCTTTCCACTCTATACGAGGCAAATTCGGCAAGGCTAAAGTCACAGTCTTGGCATGGCAATCTAAAATAGCATGATACGGAGATAGCCAATCCATGCCTAGTATAATATCGAAGTCCACCATATTTAGGAGTAATAAATCAAGCACGGGTCTCGAGACCCTCAATTACTATAATACATGACCGATGAACTCGATCAACCACAATAGAGTCGCCTACCGGTGTAGACACATGAACAGGAACACTCAATGGATCACTGGGCTGAATCAAGTATGGTGCAAAATAGGAAGACACATACGAATATGTAGACCCAGGGTCAAATAATGTTGATGCCTTTCTAACACAAACCAAAATAATACCTGTAATGACGGCATCAGAAGACTCAGCCTCTGGTTTGGCGAGAAGTGCATAACATCGGGGCTGTGCCCCACCACCCTGAGCAGTATCTCTAGGACGATCAGCTGCTGGCTGGTCTCTACCTCTATCGGTCTGAGCTCCACCTCTATGACCTCTACCTCCACCTTTATGTCCTCTACCTCCGCCTCTAGCCGGCTGGGCAGGCTGTGAGGGAACTGGGGCCTGAATCATGGCACGAGAACTCTGCTGGTGAGATCTGTCAGGAGCTCGAGGGCAATACCATGCAATGTGCCTAAGATCACCGCACGTAAAACAAGCCCTCGGCTGCTGAAAATGGCGAAGTGGTGGTGCACTGATAGGCTGCTGATCAGAGTAGCGTGGCTGAGAATTACGATCACCTGAAGCATCGTGAGAAACCTGAAGAGCTGACTGATAAGGCCTAGGAGGATGGCCTCTATCATAAAAATCTCTATCTCCGGACGAGGTACCACTGAATCTACCCGAATTACGAGATCTCTTATCTGATCCATGTCTCGCTCCCTGCGACAGAGCCATCTCGATCCGGCGGGCTGCATTAGCCGCCTCCTGAAAAGTGATTTCAGTTCCTGCCCCCATAGCCATCTGTAGCCTAATTGGCTGATTCAAGCCATCAATAAACCTCCTCACTCTCTCCCGATCTGTGGGAAGTATGATAATAGCATGACGAGCCAGGTCCTACGAACCTAGTCTCGTACTGAGTGACAGACATAGATGTCACGACCCCAAATCTGGTCGTGATGGCGCCCAGCACATTGTTAAGCCAGCCTGACCAATCAATATCGACAACGGAGCTAGAAGCTCTCTTTAATCCATTTAAGCATATTAATTTACAAAAAAACAGTGATACATATAACGAAAACGGGAAACCAAGTCCCATAATACATCAACTCCCATAGACCAAGGGTCAAGAGTCATGAGCCTCTACCTGAACATGAGTGTATAAAGGTTTACAAGATACCAAGTGCGGAAAGAAAAGTCAATACAAAATCAAAACAGTAAGAAGGAATATCGGGTCCTGCGGACTCTGCAGCTACCTCGTATATCCCACAGATGTCGCCTCGCACAGCTACTGGATCACTGCTGAGAGGTACCTGGATCTGCACGCAAGGTGCAGGGAGTAAAATGAGTACTGCCAGACTCAGTGGTAATAAACAAGGGTAAGACAGCGCAAATAAGAAATCCGCAATAAAGCACTATGTAAAACTATAATCGGCTACCCTGTCATAGAATCAATATTCACTGTACCTGTACTAACAAATACCAATAAATAGCATAATAGCTAGCAGATGTAGCTAAATGCAATTCAATGCATGATATGACCGCTACGGCGCGTAGCCCGACTCCAATTTTGGGTACCCGTGCTCACTGTGGGGGTTCAGACTCCAGAGGGGCTCCTACAGCCCAAGCACATCTCATAGAGATATTCTCGCGGCGTGCAGTCCGATCCAACATATATCCTGCTGCGGCGTGCAGCCCGATCCACTACTAGTCAGCTAATATGCAGATACAGCCTCGCAGGCTCAAAAGTAGTTTTTGAAAACTCTTTTATCATTTTTCAGTTGGAAAACAGTAATATCAAGTTCTAGAGATTGGAATTAGCATAATAACAAAAATAGCTGCGGACTAGTAGTAAACTAGCATGTCTATATGATAAGACAATGATAACGATCCTCGCGGGATCCAATAATTGGCTCACGGCCCACAAGTATACTCAACCGCCCAAGAAGGGGGTTCCTCGGCTCAAGAGTGGCCATTATCACAATATATATATATGCAACCATCCGAGAAGGAGGTTCGACGGTCGACCCCGCACTCACAAGAGAGTACGTGTCTCGCCGCTATACAGCGTCACAAAGTGGTATACCGGGGTTTCGAACCCGCTGGTCATCACCCACATCTATTACTCACCTCAATACGGCGCGACGACTATTCCGCAATGCCCTTGCCACGAGAATCAAGCTCCGCACGCGTAGAATCTGATCAAATACAGTAGAAACACAACAAATTAGGCCAATGGGACTACACCCAATCAATACAACTCAATTTACATCAAAATTCCCAAAGTTGTCAAAACCCGACTTTCGGTACGCTTATCGAAAAATCACGAAAGTCACATATTCGGAACCCTCATCTCAATACGAGTCTAAGCATATCAATTTTACCAAATTCGGACTCCATTTGCCCATTCAAAACCTTGATTTTCTAAAGTTCAAGCCTAGGGCTAAATCCTCCATAAATTACCCCAAATTCCTCCATTTTCATGATATAATTGCATAATATTACCAATACTAATCATAGTTTAAGTCCATAGTTGATTACCCGATGATTTCCCTTGAGTTCCTCTTCAAAATCGCCCAAATCGCCTCTAAAGCCGAGACCCAAATGTGTGAAATGTTCTGAAATTTTTTCTAACTTCTGATACACTTAACTTACAGTGATTTTCGCTTCTGCGGGGAAATTTCCGCTCCTACGAGCCCGTATCCGCGACCAAAGGGTCGCTTCAGCGATTCCAGGCCTAGCCGGCCAATTCCGCTTCTGCGAGAAAAGGACCGCTTATGCGCGTCCGCTTTCGCGATGAAACGTCCGCTCCTGCGAAGACATCCGCTTCTGCGCACCGGAGTCCGCTCCTGCGGACTCGCCCAGGCGGTCAAGTGTCCGCTTCTGCGGACCTTCCCATTTTCTTCTCGTCCGCTTCTGCGATCACTGGCTCGCACCAGCGACGCCGTTTCAGCGGAAAGGATTCCGCTTCTGCGATGCCAAGCGCTCCTGCGCTCCTCAGTCCGCTCTTGCGGACTCGCCTCCGCGCCCACATTTCCGTAGGGGCGAAAATGACAGAACCAGAATACTTCAACCTGCAATTTCCATGATTTTCTTCCGTTTAACCATCCGAAAACACCCCGAGGCCCCGGGACCTCATCCAAACACACCAACACATCTTAACACCTTATTCGAACTTGCTCCAATCCTCAAAACACGTCTAATAACACCAAAACCCATAATTCACATCAAATTCAAGCCTAAATTCCTTAAAACATTCCGAATTACACATTCAATCAAAAACCCAACCAAACGACGTCCGAATGACCTGAAATTTTGCAGGCACGTCCAAAATCACCTAACGGAGCTACTGCAACCGTCGGAACTCCATTCCGACTCCCGGATCAAAATCTCACCTACCGTTCGGATTTCGCCAAAATTCAACCTTAGCCAATTCAAGCCTATTTCTACACCGGGCCTCCAAATTCAATTCCGATCGCTCCCCTAAGTCACAAATGACCTTCCGGAACTAACCGAATCATTAGAATCCGATTCCGAGCCCTCTAACCCAATAGTCAACTCCGGGTTGACTTTCCTTATTCAAGTTTCCTTCACAAAGGCTGTATGCCTCATTTCCAATCCCAATCACTCCTAACTCACCCGATAGACTCTAACACTGATATAAAAGCATAAAACATACAATTTCAACATAACGGGGTGGTAATTCCCGTGACGACGAGCCGGGTCATCACATTCTCCCCCTCTTAAGCAAACGCTCGTCCTCGAGCGGGTCAAGAAACATACCTGAAGTCTCAAACAAGTGAGGATATCTGCTCCGCATCTCCCACTCGATCTCCCAAGTGGCCTCCTCCACGGGTCGACCTCTCCACTGAACCTTAACTGATGCAATCTCCTTAGACCTCAATTTTCTCACCTGACGTCCCAAAATAGCAATAGGCTCCACATCATAGGATAGATCACCATCAAGCTGAATGGTGCTGAAATCTAATACATGAGACGGATCTCCAACGTACTTCCGGAGCATAGACACATGGAATACCGGATGAACGCTGGATAAGCTGGGCGGCAAGCCAACTCATATGCCACCTCTCCAACTCTCCTAAGTATCTCAAAAGGACCAATGTACCTGGGACTCAACTTTCCTTTCTTCCCAAACCTCATGACACCCTTCATGGGTGAAACCTTCAACAATACTCTGTCACCAACCATGAAAGACAACTCCCGAACTCTACGGTCCGCATAACTCTTCTGACGAGACTGTGCTGTACGAAGCCTCTCCTGGATCAACTTTGCTCTATCTAGAGCATCCCTGGACTAACTCAGTCCCTATCAATCTAACCTCACCAGGCTCAAACCATCCCACGGGGGATCTACACCGCCCGCCATACAATGCCTCATACGGGGCCATCTGAATACTCGACTGATAACTGTTGTTGTAGGCAAACTCAGCAAGTGGTAGGAACTCATCCCACGAACCACCAAAATCAATTACACAAGCTCGCAACATATCCTCCAAGATCTGAATAGTGCGCTCAGACTGTCCGTCTGTCTGGGGGTGAAATGCTGTACTCAACTCAACCCGTGTACCCATCTCTCGCTGAAATGCTCTCCAAAACTGAGAAGTGAACTGAGTACCCCTGTCGGATATGATAGACACTGGAACTCCATGCAACCGAACAATCTCTCGAATAAAGATCGCCGCCAACCGCTCCGATGAGTAGGTAGTACTAACTGGAATGAAGTGAGCTGACTTGGTCAGTCTATCCACAATCACCCATACGGAATCAAACTTCCTCGCCGTCCGAGGGAGTCCAGTAACAAAGTCCATAGTGATCCTCTCCCATTTCCACTCAGGAATAACAATGCGCTGAAATACACCGCCGGGCCTCTGATGCTCGTACTTAACCTGCTGACAGTTGAGGCACCGTGCTACATGTCTGACAATGTCCATTTTCATCTTTCTCCACCAATAGTGCTGTTTCAAATCTTGATACATCTTCGCGGCTCCTGGATGGATAGAATACCGCGAGCTATGGGCCTCCTCCAGAATCAACTCACGAAGGCCATCAACATTGGGCACACATATCCGCCCCTGCATCCTTAATACGCCGTCACTATCAATGGTGACATCTCTAGCGTCATCATGCTGAACTCTGTCCCTAAGGACAGCCAAATGTGGATCATCATACTGGCGCTCACGAATACGATCATATAGAGATGACCGAGATACAACACAAGCCAATACCCTGCTGGGCTCCAAAATATCTAACCTCACTAGCCGATTGGCTAGCACCTAAACATCATAAACAAATGGCCTCTCCTCAGCTGGAATATATGCCAAGCTCCCCATACTGACCGCCTTCCGGCTCAAAGCATCGGCCACCACATTGGCCTTCCCCGGATGATATAATATAGTGATGTCATAATCCTTAAGCAACTCAAGCCACCTCCGCTGTCTCAAATTAAGGTCTTTCTGTTTGAACAAGTGCTGGAGACTACGATGGTCGGTATACACCTCACAAGACACACCGTACAAATAGTGCCTCCAAATCTTCAAAGCATGAACAATGGCGGCTAGCTCCAAGTCATGAACATGATAGTTCTTCTCATGTGGCTTCAACTGCCGAGAAGCATAAGCAATTACCTTTCCTTCCTGCATCAACACACAACCTATCCCCACTCTCGAGGCATCACAATAAACGGTATATGAACCCGAAGTTGATGGCAATACTAACACTGGAGCTGTGGTCAAAGCTGTCTTGAGCTTCTGAAAGCTCTCCTCGCACTCATCCGACCACACGAATGGTGCACCCTTCCGGGTCAATTTAGTCAATGAAGAAGCAATGGATGAAAATCCCTGAACAAACCGGCGATAATATCCCGCCAAACCAAGAAAACTCCCGATCTCTGTAGCTGAGGACGGTCTAGGCCAACTCTGCACCGCCTCTATCTTCTTGGATCAACCTGAATACCATCACGAGACACCACATGTCCTAGAAATGCTACTGACTTGAGACAAAACTCGCACTTGGAGAATTTAGCATATAGCTTCTCCTCCCTCAATCTCCGCAACACAATACTCAAATGTTGAGCATGCTCCTCTTGACTACGGGAGTAGACTAGAATGTCATCAATGAACACAATCACAAATGAATCCAAATAAGGCCTGAACACACTGTTCATCGGATGCATAAATGCTGCTGGGGCGTTGGTCAGCCCAAAAGACATCACAAGAAACTCATAATGACCATATCGGGTCCCTGAATGCAGTCTTCATAATATCCGAGTCCCCGATCTTAAGCTGATGATAGCCTGAACGAAGATCGATCTTAGAAAACACCCTCGCACCCTGTAACTGATCAAACAAATCATCTATGCGCGGTAGAGGGTACTTGTTCTTCACCGTCACTTTGTTCAATTGCCTATAATCAATACACATTCGCATGGAACCATCTTTCTTTTTAACAAATAATACCGGCGCACCCACGGAGACACACTAGGGCGGATGAAACCCTTATCCAGAAGCTCTTGAAGCTGCTCTTTCAGTTCTTTCAACTCAGCTAGTGCCATTCGATAAGGAGGAATGGATATAGGATGAGTGCCCGGCACCAAGTCAATGCCAAAATCAATATCCCTGTCCGGCGGCATGCCCGGCAGGTCTGAGGGGAATACATCTGGGAAATCCCTCACAATAGGTACAGAATCAATGCTAGGAGACTCAGATCCCACATCTCTCACAAAAGCTAAGTACGATAAACACCCTTTTTCAATCATTTTCTGAGCCTTTAAGAACGAAATAACACGGCTAGGGACGAAATCGGTCGAACCCCGCCACTCAATCTGAGAAATACCAGGAATGGCCAACGTAACTGTCTTAGCATGACAGTCCAATATAGCATGGTACGGAGACAACCAGTCCATACCCAATATAACATCAAAGTCCACCATCCCCAACAATAACAAATCTGCCTGGGTCTCCAGACCCCCAATAGATATAACACAGGATCTACAGACATGATCCACAACAATCGTATCACCCACGGGGGTGGATACATGAACAGGTAAATCAAGACTACCACGAGTTGCACCCAAGTAATGTGCAAAATAAGAGGACACGTAAGAATATGTGGACCCTGGATCAAATAGAACAGAGGCATCTCTGTGACAGACAAAAATGATACCTGTAATCACTACATCGGAGGCAACTGCATCACGCCTGTCGGGAAGTGCATAGAACCGTGCCTGGCCTCCACCAGATCTCTCCTCGCCCCTGGGGCGACCACGAGAAGATTGACCTCCACCTCTACTAGACTGAGATGGTGCTGAAGATGAGGGCTGATCCCTCTGCTGAGTCCTGTCCCTACGGAGTCGAGGGCACTGTCTCCTCATGTGGCCAAACTCACCACACTCATAACATGCACCTGGTGCTGGAGAAGTAGGTGCTGCACTCTGGGCTGGGAGGGCACTAAGTGATGACTGACCCTGCTGAAACCCCTGTCGACCACGACCATAAGAACCTCTGCTCTGTTCAGGGTGGCCTGAATGAGAAGGTCTAGATGAGCGACCTCTGCTCTGCTGGGAATGCCCTCTAGATGGAGCACCACTGAAACTGCCAGAACCACGAGGCCTCTTGGCCTCCCACTCCTTTCTCTCTCGTCGACGATCCGCCTCAATGGAGTGTGCCATATCAACAACCTGCTCAAACGATGATGACAGAACTCGCTCGCCGGTCATAAGAATACGGATAGAGTAGTTGAGGCCATCAATGAACCTCCTGATCCTCTCCCTATCAGTGGGGATCATCCATGTGGCATGCCTAGCCAACCGAGTGAATCTAAGCTCATACTGGGTCACAGACATGTCGCCCTGAATCAACCACTCGAACTGGCGACGTAGCTCCTCGCGACGAGACTGAGGTACATATTTCTCTAGAAAGAGAGTAGAGAACTGCTGCCATGTGAGAGGTGCCGCTCTTGCAGGCCTACGCCTCTCAAACTCCTCCTACCAATCAAATGCGGGACCAGTGAACTGAAATGTAGTAAATGAAACTCCGCTGGACTCAAGAATACCAGCCGTACGCAGCATCTTCTGACACTTATCCAAGAAACCCTGGGCATCCTCGCCCTCAGCGCCACTGAAATGGGGTGGCTGAAGTCTACCAAATCTCTCAAGACGACGCTGCTCGTCGTCGGGCATAGCCTGAATCATATGCTCTGGAGATGGAGCTGGTGCTGCTGGAGGAATAACCGGTGCAACCACCTAAGCGGGGACCGCTTCTGGCGTCTGAAGTCCCTAAACAACCGGCTCTGGTGTGCGATCTGCAGGGGTCTGCTGACCACCCCCTGACTGAGATGTAGCTACAGCAGTGGTAGCTGAAACTACCTGAGCCAAACCGGAACACACTGATAATATCTGAGCAAGAGTCTCCTGAAGACCAGGAATAGCAATAGATATAGTCTGGCCCTGAACTGGGGCTGCTGGAGCATCAACCACT
Organism: Nicotiana noctiflora; assembly: GCA_032618575.1. Classification (NCBI taxonomy): domain Eukaryota; kingdom Viridiplantae; phylum Streptophyta; class Magnoliopsida; order Solanales; family Solanaceae; genus Nicotiana; species Nicotiana noctiflora. The sequence continues at coordinate 73,728 of JASVEL010008860.1, forward strand.
GGGGGCTGCTCCTGAACTGGTACAACGGGCGGGTCAGCTGGCACTGCCTCAGCTGCCCTACCTCTACCTCTAGCACGACCGCGCCCACGGCCTCTAACAAGTGGCAATGGAGGTCGTCCACCTCGTCCCGATGCTCGCGTTCTCGCCATCTGCAAGAGAATAGAATATAGAAGTTCAGTTCTCAGAACAACAAGATCGCACGACAGAGTTCAAGAAAAGTGAAGTTTTCCTAAAGGTTCGCGGCCTCCCGAGGATAAGTACAGGCGTCCCCGTACCGATCCACAAGACTCTACTAACCGGCTCAAGACTCATGAGGCCTAGTAAACCTAGGCTCTGATACCAACTTGTCACGACCCCAAATCCGGTCGTGATGGCGCCCAGCACATTGCTAAGCCAGCCTGACCAATCAATATCAACAATGGAGCTAGAAGCTCTCTTTAATCCATTTAAGCATATTAATTTACGAAATAACAGTGATACATATAACAAAAACGGGAAACCAAGTCCCATAATACATCAACTCCCATAGACCAAGGGTCAAGAGTCATGAGCCTCTACCTGAACATGAGTGTATAAAGGTTTACAAGATACCAAGTGCGGAAAGAAAAGTCAATACAAAATCAAAACAGTAAGAAGGAATATCGGGTCCTGCGGACTCTGCAGCTACCTCGTATATCCCACAGATGTCGCCTCGCACAGCTACTGGATCACTGCTGAGAGGTACCTGGATCTGCACACAAGGTGCAGGGAGTAAAATGAGTACTGCCAGACTCAGTGGTAATAAACAAGGGTAAGACAACGCAGATAAGAAATCCGCAATAAAGCACTATGTAAAACTATAATCAGCTACCCTGTCATAGAATCAATCTTCACTGTACCTGTTCCAACAAATACCAATAAATAGCATAACAGCTAGCAGATGTAGCTAAATGCAATGCAATGCATGCTATGACCGCTACGGCGCGTAGCTCGACTCCAATTTTGGGTACCCGTGCTCACTGTGGGGGTTCGGACTCCGGAGGGGCTCCTACAGCCCAAGCACATCTCATAGAGATATTCCTCTGCGGCGTGCAGTCCGATCCAACATATATCTCGCTGCGGCGTGCAGCCCGATCCACTACTAGTCGGCTAATATGCAGATACAGCCTCGCAGGCTCAAAGTAGTTTTTGAAAACTCTTTTATCATTTTTCAGTTGGAAAACGGTAATATCAAGTTCCAGAGATTGGAATTAGCATAATAACAAAAATATCTGCGGACTAGTAGTAAACTAGCATGTCTATATGATAAGACAATGATAACGATCCTCGCGGGATCCAATAATCGGCTCACCAACCCACAATATACTCAACCATCCAAGAAGGAGGTTCAACGGCTCGAGAATAGCCAATAATACGAGTATCAACAGGTCGGACTAATATATAGTCTCCAGTTCATGATCGACCCCGCACTCTCGAGAGAGTGCGTGTCTCGCCGCTATACAACGTCACAAATTGGTATACCGGGGTTTCGAACCCGCCGGTCATCACCCACATCTATTACTCACCTCAATACGGCGCGACGACTATTCCGCAATGCCCTTGCCACGAGAATCAAGCTCCGCACGCGTAGAATCCTGATCAAATACAATAGAAACACAACAAATTAGGCCAATGGGACTACACCCAATAAATACAACTCAATTTACATCAAAATTCTCAAAGTTGTCAAAACCCGACTTTCGGTACACTTATCGAAAAATCACGAAAGTCACATATTCGGAACCCTCATCTCAATACGAGTCTAAGCATATCAATTTTACCAAATTCGGACTCCATTTGCCCATTCAAAACCTTGATTTTCTAAAGTTCAAGCCTAGGGCTAAATCCTTCATAAATTACCCCAAATTCCTCCATTTTCATGATATAATTGCATAATATTACCAATACTAATCATACTTTAAGTCAATAGTTGATTACCTGATGATTTCCCTTGAGTTCCTCTTCAAAATCGCCCAAATCGCCTCTAAAGCCGAGACCCAAATGTGTGAAATGTTCTGAAATTTTTTCTAACTTCTGATACACTTAACTTACAGCGATTTTCGCTTCTGCGGAGAAATTTCCGCTCCTACGAGCCCGTATCCGCGACCAAAGGGTCGCTTCAGCGATTCCAGGCCTAGCCGGCCAATTCCGCTTCTGCGAGAAAAGGACCGCTTATACGCGTCCGCTTCCGCGGTTAAACCTCCGCTTCTGCAAAGACATCTGCTTTTGCGCACCAGAGTCCGCTCCTGCGGACTCGCCCAGGCGGTCAAGTGTCCGCTTCTGCGGACCTTCCCATTTTCTTCTCGTCCGCTTCTGCGTAACACCGTTCGCACCAGCGACACCGCCTCAGCGAAACAATACCCGCTTCGGCGAACACAAGCGCTTCTGCGCTCCTCAGTCCGCTCTCGCGGACTCGCCTCCGCGCCCATATTTCCGCAGGGGCGAAAATGACAGAACTAGAATACTTCAACCTGCAATTTCCATGTTTTCTTCTGTTTAACCATCCGAAAACACCCCGAGGCCCCCCGGACCTCATCCAAACACACCAACACATCTTAACACCTTATTCGAACTTGCTCCAATCCTCAAAACACGTCTAATAACACCAAAACCCATAATTCACATCAAATTCAAGCCTAAATTCCTTAAAACATTCCGAATTACACATTCAATCAAAAACCCGACCAAACAACGTCCGAATGACCTGAAATTTTGCAGGCACGTCCAAAATCACCTAGTGGAGCTACTGCAACTGTCGGAACTCCATTCCGACTCCCGGATCAAAATCTCACCTACCGTTCGGATTTCGCCAAAATTCAACCTTAGCCAATTCAAGCCTATTTCTACACCGAGCCTCCAAATTCAATTCCGATCGCTCCCCTAAGTCACAAATCACCTTCCGGAACTAACCGAATCATCAGAATCCGATTCCAAGCCCTCTAACCCAATAGTCAACTCCGGGTTGACTTTCCTTAATCAAGTTTCCTTCACAAAGGCTATATGCCTCATTTCCAATCCCAATCACTCCTAACTCACCCGATAGACTCTAACACTGATATAAAAGCATAAAACATACAATTTCAACATAACGGGGTGGTAATTCCTGTGACGACGAGCCGGGTCGTCACAATAGAACCCTAATGAAGACGCTCAAATTGTCTGCGCATAACCTCCCGCTGAGTTGCTGGAAGGAAATTCTCCAAGAATAATTCTGCAAACTGCTCCCAAGTCAAAGATGACGATCCTGCTGGCCTGGTTAGACAATAATCTCACCACCAAGTCTTGGCGGAACCAGATAACCGAAAAGTAGCAAAATCCACTCCATTAGTCTCCACAATACCCATAGTACGGAGAACTTCGTGGCAGCTGTATAGGAAATCCTGTGGATCCTCTGAAGGAGTGCCACTGAATGTGGTAGTGAACAACTTGGTAAACCTGTCCAATCTCCACAACGCGTCAGCAGACATGGCTGCACCATCATTAGACGGAGTCGCAATAATAGGCCGAGCCGCCTCAACTGGCTGAATCACAGGATCCTGAGCCTGGGGAATTACTGGCGCCGGAGTGCGCGTAGCAGGAGTCTGATTACCTCCTCCAGCCTGAGAAGTGGCTGGTGCTACCGGTAATAAACCTGCTCTGGTGATATGATCCATAAAACCAGCTATCCGGACCAAAGCATCCTGAAGATCCGGTGAAAATAAAGCTCCTCCTGGGACCTGAGCTGGGCCTACTGGAGCTGCTGGGGCTGGAACTTTCTCCTCGATATGAACCTGAGGTTCTGCCACTCGTGGTGCTGCTCGGGGCTGAGCTCTGCCCCTACCTTGTCCTCTAGGACGACCTCGACCTCGGCCTCCACCCCTAGCAGGAGCTGCCTGTCACGCCCCAAATCGAGGGACATGATCGGCGCCTGACCGGGTTGCCCTAGTCAAGCGGACCTGGGTGCCTTTCATTCCCACGAGTTAACCCTGTATTGATTGTTTCTCATTAACCAAATATTTTACCAATAATGACTGATTTCATAATGCATAAACATAACCATGTGATTAATTCACTAACAAGTTCATAATTTATATTTACAACGCCCCATACATATACATAGGCCACAATCCCACAGTTTACATGTCTATGGAGCCTCTAGGATACAAAAAGGAAAATACAATACTTGCCGGTAACAAGTCTCCGGCTATACCTTACAAAACCAAAATGAAATCTAAACCAAGTGGCATGAACCACGCAAGGCCCCGAGGAAGAAAGGGGCTCACCAAAACGGGCAGTGGAAGGAGAAGGATACTACTGCCGATGAGCTGAAGTGCCCGCTACTGATCCACCTACAATCATGACACGAATGTAGCGCCCCCGGCAAAAGGGACGTCAGTACACTTGAATTGTACTGGTATGTATGGACAAACTTTGTCCCAAGTAAACTCAAGCCATTAAATTACATCAACAATTAATTAAGCCAGAGCCAACCATGTTTCCACATTTTCCTCATTTCAAATAATTCTCACACAAAGCACTTTCTACGATCAACCAATTTAACAATAACCAATCAATCACGTAAAGCACAAGTAGTCAAACAAAGGGGCAATCGGTGCCCCACAGGTTGCAAACTCTCCTGCTGTCTCCTTTCACAATTTCACATTATTGATTTTTGTATCAATTTTCAATAGCGATTTCGATCGCTTTCCATCCTTATTGCCCCCGACCACCCTTATTACCTCGGCCACCCTTATCACCCCAACCCACACCTTATTTCCCCACGTTGCGGCGCGCAACACGACCCCGCCTTACAATTGAAAACACAACAATTTCAAACAGCAGATAAGGTACTACACACAATTTCAACAAGTTCAAATAAGCAACTTACACATTGGTTCATGTTCTCAATTTCTTCTCAAGCCAATATCAAAACCAAGTTACAAGTATTCCAAAATCAAAAATACCCACATAATCATGTTCAACAATTTACCACAATTAAGGTGTTTCAAATTCCTTCCACAATAAGCCAAATATGCCATCACAATGGTTGTTCCCAATTCTTTACCAATCTCGATTTCCTTTTTATCTTTCAATTCATATTTCATACCACACCACACGTAGTTCAACATCAATCAAATGCTCAACAAGGAAATCAAAGAATTACGTAAAATTTCTCAATTTGACACATGCCAAAACAATTCGCACACATTTGGGCGATTTTACAAGAATCAAAATTAGCCATACATACCTGGTGATGAGTTTTCTTCCGTTAACTTCATACTTTATGCTTACCCACACTATCTTACTCTTGCCAACCTTGTTCTTGAAGACTCTTACTTCTACTCACTTCTTTTTACTACAAATCAAGTTCAATAATCATGCATGAGTGTAAAAATTCTATTTTCAAAAGATATTATATGCAAACCTCTCTTTACCCAATTTAAAACTGAAAATCAAAGAAAATAGTTAGGTTTTTTACCTTGAAAAGATTGGGGAAGTTGAATCCTTGCCCTAGGATCCCTTGGAATTAAGATGATTGGAACAATCTTTGAAGATGAAATATTTCTCTCTCTAAAAACCCTACCTTCTCTCTCTAATTTTGGTAAGATGATATGATAAAATGAAGAAGAAAGGTGTTATATTAAAGAAGAGATCGGGTCAAAATGTTACAAAAATCTAGGTCGGGGTCAATTATGCGGTGCACTATGCGACCGCAGAATCAACATGCGGTCCGCATAGTGACCGCAGAATTGCCCCAAATTTTATACAGGTTCTGTTAAGGAATGCGGCCAGAATGCGGTCCGCATGCTTGATCTGCGGTCGCAAAGTGCACCGCAGATTTGACATGCGATCGCATATCGACCGCACTTTTGACACGATTTTTGGGAAACTCTCTCGAACGTTTTGCGGCAAGAATACGGTCCGCATGTCAGGTTTGCGATCGCATTCTTGACCGCATATTGGACACTTTTCGGAAAAATTAATTCTCTACATTTTTGAAACTTAAATCACTACCAAGGGTCCGAACCGCGGCGAGCTTGCGAGGTTTTATGCACAAAATTTTTACGGGGCCTTACACTGCCGCTGCTGGGACCTCGGGCTGCTGGTCAGTAGATGAGGATGCACGTGTCCTTACCATCTGCGGAAGAACAGAGTAGAAGTTCAATTAACATTTAAAAGATCAAGTCGCACGACCGGAAAGAATAAAGGGAATATTTTCCTAACTCCGTAGCCTCTGGAGGATAAATACAGACGTCTCCGTACCGATCCTTCAGACTCTACTAAGGTTGTTCGTGAGTTGTGAGACCTATGCAACCTAGTGCTCTGATACCAACTTGTCACGACCCGGATTTCCCACCATCGGGGTCATGATGGCGCCTACTAAATGGAAGCTAGGCAAGCCAAATATTAATTATATCTCCATTAATTACCAACTTCTTATTATTAAAAACATATAAATTACAGCGGAATAATCAAAATTAGCGGAAGACTTAGTCAAATATGATAAAGAAAACCCAAACATGATACACTACCCAAGACCGGTGTCACAATACTCACGAACTTCTAAGAATAATACACATAATTGTCTGAAAGAAAATACAAGGCTGTTTATCTCGATTACATGAGATAACAGAATGAAAAGCATAGATAGAAGAGACAACGGGTCCTGCGGACGCCTGCAAGGCTACCTCGTAGTCTCCGTAGTTGAAAAATCCACAAGTCTCTACTGCCGCTGCTGCTGTCCGTAGCCTGTATCTGCGCAAAAAGAGCGCAGAGTGTAGTATCAGCACAACCGACCCCATGTGCTGGTAAGTGCCTGGCCTATCCCAGCGAACTAGTGACCAGGCTAAGGCCAGTCACCCACTTAAACCTGTACAGTTGCAATATAGACATATATATATATATATACAATACATTTATAAGGAAATACTCTGCTCTGAAATAACAGACAATAACTCACGATATCCAGAATAATCTAATCAACATAATAAATCTTACTTCCATGTCTCAATTCCTCTCTCATTTCATATCTCGTGGTAGGCGTACCACCCGCTCCCAACTATCACTGTAATTATATCTTGTAGTAGGCGTACCACCCGCTCCCAAATATATCAATAATTATATCTTGTGGTAGGCGTACCACCCGCTCCCAAATATATCAATACTTATATCTTGTGGTAGGCGTACCACCCGCTCCCAAATATATCAATACTTATATCTTGTGGTAGGCGTACCACCCGCTCCCAAATATATCAATAGGGTACCGGCAACTATGGCCAATGCCAAGATTAAAAATCACTCTGTGGTCGGCGTACCACACGATCCCAATTCATAAAATATATATATTACCGGCATTTAGCCAATAATCTCTATATCAACAATATTTATAATTACCGGTTTTAAACCAATAATTTATAATAATTTCAATAATTTACCTTTATTACCGGTATAACACCAATAACTCTTATTCAACAATTTATTCATAACTAAATTCATATTCCTACAAACTAGGATAGAACAAACACTTACCTCGAAAGTTCACGAACGATTCAATCCGTAGCAATGCCTTTTCCTTTCGAATTTGACTCCAATCCAACCGTATCTATACACAATTGATTTCATATCATCAATTCTACTTAACAAACTAGTTCATATTGCTAAATATGATTTTTACAACATTCTACCCGGAATAGTAAAAATCGACCCCGGGCCCACATAATCTAAACTCAAGTTTCGAACCAAAATAAGTTCACCCAATCCTCCATGAGTTCAAATATACAATTTGTTCTTAAGTTCGACTCCAAAACGAGGTCTAGATCGCAAATTCATTGAAAGCCCTAACTATACCCATTTATCAAGATTTTCAACCAATTTACACATGTTTAAGCCTAAGAATTTGATTGATGTTGATGAAAAATGAAGAAGACGAGTTAAACAATACTTACCCAATGAACTTGATGAAGAAATGCCTCAAAGATCGCCTAAGGGCTGTGGAGAAGAAAGGTTTTTGTGAAAAATGGGATAAAATCCCGTAAGTGTTCTGTTTTGGGTATTAATTCACTGGGCGGAAATTTACCCTACGCGATCGCGTGAATTGGGCTGCGATCGCGTAGAGGAAAGACTGGCCTCTTATGCGATCGCGTGCAAAAGGTTGCGATCGCGTGGAGAAAAGATTGGAAGCTATACGATCGCGTGAGGGTTGCTGCGATCGCGTAGAGGAAACTCACCGGGCAGCCTATTTGGCCTATGCGATCACGTGAACATGACTGCGATCGCGTGGGGGAAGAACTGGAAGCTACGCGATCGCGTAGAAGAACTGGCCAATGCTGTGCGATCGCGTGGATGAGGCCGCGATCGCGTAGAACAAAATCCCTCTGCAGAAACAGCAGAATTTCTGCTGTGTTTTCAAATCCAAAAACACCCCGAACCACCTCCGAAACACTCCCGAGCCCTCGGGGCTCCAAACCAAATATGCACACTAACTCAAAAACATCATACAAACTTGCTCGCGCGATCAAATCGCTAAAATAACATCAAAATCAATGGATTGAGCCTTAAAACTCAAGAATTCTTTCAAATTTCATAATTTCCAAAATTTCCAATTTAAGGCCGAAATGCCTCAAACGACGTCCGTTTTCAACCAAACTTTACGGAAGCGCTTAACCAATATATATGACCTGTACCGGGCGTCGGAACCAAAATACGAGCCCGATACCAGTACTTTTTAATCAAAATTCAGTTTCATTTTCCTTAAACATTTTCGGAAAACAATTTAACAGAAAAATTCTTTTACCGGGGTTCTAGACCTCGGATTTCAATTCCGGGCATATGCCCAAGTTCCATATTTTTCTACGGATTTTCCTGAAATAGTCAAATCACAGATCCGGGTCCGTTTACCAAAAAATGTTGACCAAAGTCAACCATATCAATATTAATATCAAAATTCTTCAACTTTTTCACATATTTCACATATTTCAACATAAATATTTTCCAACTTTGTGCCTGGACTGTACACGCAAATCTAGGCAACTATAAATGAGGTTTTCAAGACCTCAAAAGCTCGGAATGATTAATAAAACAAGTGATGACCCTTTGGGTCGTCACATTAGGACACCACTACTTATAAATTGTTACTTTTTCTTCCTATTCTATGACAGTTACTTAAACGAAGTTATTTAATTATTTTAATTTTAATTCTAATAAAATATAACTAATAACTAATTATTACTCCTAATAATTACTTCTTGTCCTAAAACTAACACATGTCATTTTCTTATGCTGCAATTTGTCACAATTCTATATCAAACTTTCTTCCTTTTAATAATATATAGATATAGATTTTTTTTAAATTAAGTTTTTTTGTCTTTTATTTTAAAAGATAAATTAAACTATAAATATAAGAAGATTAACCAACATTTCTTACAATATAATAAAAAAAGATTAAATATTTAAATGGGCTTTAAATAATACTAAAAAAATACCATAAATTACTTATTAAAAATCTAATGAAATGAAACCAAATATATATATATTTTTAAAATTTTTCTTCTTCTCTTTACAAATAGAAATAAAATTTGTATTATAAGTATGTAAATATTTTTTGTAGTTTTTTATTTTCTTAAATAAAACCTATTAAAAGTAAGATAAAAATTAAAAATATTAAGATTTAGACCTAAAAGAAATATTTACACTAAAATAGTTTAGAATTCAGGTGTGGTAAAAAATTAGTTGTTCACAGTGCCTGAGCGAAAATTTAAAATGCAGAAAATATTCCCTTGTTATAATGTGGGCGCCTGATGCAGAAATTAAAAATGCAGAAAATATTCCCTTGTTATCCAGGTGGGCGCCTGATGCGAAAATAAAAAATACAGAAAAGATTCCCTTGTTATCTAGTTGGGCGGCTGATGGAGAAATTAAAATGCAGAAAAATATTCCCTTGTTATCTAGGTGAGCGCATGATGCAGAAATTAAAAATGCAGAAAAAATCTCGTTAGCCAGGTGGGCGCTTGATACAAAAATTAAAAATGAAGAAAATATTCTCTTGTTATCCAGGTGGGCGCCTGATGCAAAAATTAAAAATGCAAAAAAATATTCCCGTGTTATCAAGGTGGGCGCCTGATGGATGTGAGGCGTGATTTCCCCCTAAGCAATAAAATTCCAAAATTAAATAAATAATATTTTTATATGCAATTACATGTCTATTTGAAATAAGATGCATTTGTGTGTGTGAATAATTTAAAAATGAAAATAAGAAAAAAAAATATAGTTTAAGTATAAATATCACAATTAAAGGAATTAAAAGAAAATTAACAAAAAATACAATAATACCGAAAACAAAAGAAAAATAGTAGAAAAATGTCAAAAAATATCAGAAAAATTGGAAAAATAGGAAATAAAAGATAATTTGAATAATTAAAAAAAATACAAAAAAATACAACAAGAAAATACATAAAAATAATTAAATACAAGGAAAATACAAAAATACAATAAAATTGGGCTAGAATTTGAAAATACTAGCCCAAATACATAGTGGCCCAAATTAAAAAAAGAGGCCCGGTCCAGTTTCTAGTATAAGAATCAATCTAAGCCGTTCATATAGCTGATCTATCGGCTGAATTCAAATCTCTATTTAAAATAAAACGATACAGTTTTATGAATTAATCTGAGCCGTCCATTTAGTAAGATCTGACGGAGATGAGTAAGTCTCCACTTAAAACCAAACGTTGTCGTTTTGGGGCATTCAATCCTGGCCATTGATCATCAATGATCTAACGGCCAGGAACTCATCAAACGTAACGAGTATATAAGGGTCCGATCTCTTCAGAGACCTGCCATTCTCATGTATCTCTAACCCTAGCTGCCTCTGTACCTCGTCTCCTTCTTCTTCTCCAAGCTCACCGGCCATGGAGACTGTCTACTCTCCACATCAGGCTCCGGCCATTTCCGACCCCAAAACCTCTCTTTTATTGCTTATCTACCCCAGACCACCATAGACCACCCAAGAAAACCCAAAAAACCCCAACTTCTTAAAATTCCGGTCATCGGAGTTCTTCTCTGATGACCACAAAACTATGAGACCGGTTCCCAAATCAACACCATAGAGCCACCATCTCCTGATCTACCACCCCACATAAGCCACTTCCCTCGAATCTCACCCCAATTTCTCGAATCTACGAGAACAAGTCGCCGGAACCCTAACTCCGGTCGACTCGAAATCAAACCCCAAAACCAAAACCCCTCTCCTTAACACCCTAAACTCATCTTTGTTAAAAAAGACAATAAAAGACTTCAACTTAAAGTTTGAGAAGAAACTGGAAAAAGATAGAAAAAGAAAAGAAAAAAAGAACAAGAAAAAGAAAAGAAAAATGGGGAAAAAAGCTCAGGAGACAAATCCTGCAAGCTAAGTTCCCACCCCTTTTATTCCTGTCTTTCTGTTTTAATTTGATTTATGTGTTTGTGTTCTTCTCTCTTATTTTCTGATTACATGTTAGAGTTCACATGATTTCTCTTCATCTTCTCTTTGATTCTATTTCGATTCTGCATGCTTTTATGTTTAAGTTTTGTTTCTTTGATTTAGTCGTTTAACCAGTTGCATGTTTTAGTTTAGTTTTCTTTCCTTGAAATAATTTATGTTATAACATTGTTTCTTTCTTAGTAACATACTTCTTTGGTCTCTTTGATAATCTTGCCTATTACACTTAATTAAATATACTCAAGTATTTTAGGGTTTGTGTTAGTCTTTGACATGAGAGATATTCTGATTATGTCTTTTGTGTTAAATTGATATGCTATGCTTAAAAGTCTGAATTATGAAGTTGTTTGATTGAAATTCAACAATATTCAAATTTCCCCTCTAAGTTTTGGTTAAATGGCAAATGATTCTGATTTTGTGGTTGTGTGTGCAATTTAATGTGAAAGGGCTGTATCTATAATAATTTCATGTTATTTGACTGCTATTAAGCCTAATGTGCATATGGGATATTGGTTATAGCTGTAATAGAGAAGTATTAGATAATTTGCTAAGTCTGAAAGTATGTCAAATAGTTTAATAGGCTAAAATTGAAAATAACATAAAATTGGTTACAATTGAAATAAGTAATAGAGTGGTCAGTATTGAAACTGGCCAACTCTGTAATTCTTTAGGTTTAAATTCAAATGGCTAGCTCTGAAAATGGCCAATTTTGTAATAATCAGACTTAAATCTAGAACTGGCTAAGGTCTCAACTAATTCTAAGTGGCCAGTGAATAGTAATTGTCTAATTTTGCAAAGCCAAGTCCAAATAGTTGACTGGCTTAAAAGGTTAGACTAAGGTAAATAAGCCGGCTAGTCCTGCAAATCAACTATAATACATAAAATGAAAAGAGAAGAGGCTAAAATTGAAATAAAATTAATACCTAATCTGGCCAAGTCATAAAGACTGATATAACAACTGGCCAGTAATTAAATAAAACTGCAACAGAAAACCTAGACCTTAGATAGGTCGGGTAAATAGAGATTGCCATTAATGGTATAATAAGAATATAAAATGGCATAATTGTGGATTTAATAAAGCTTATAAGGACATTTAAGACATTTAGGCCTATGATTTCTGCAATATTGGTCAAAACTAAGGGTATAATAGACCCAAATAAAAGGCAACTCAGTAAATAACCTTAGCAAGTGGGGGTATACTAGTAATACACCCCAAATAGAATCAAATAGAACCTTCCAGTACATGCTGGAAGGCAAATTCAAATCTGAAAAAGGTATTGAAGTGTGACAATTAAAAGAATTCAAGGGAGGAAATCAGAAATAACTTTTCAAATTCCCCCCCAAATTTTTCACTAACTCCACCTATAAATAGACCTCACTAAAGCCTGATTAAGGGCTCGATTTTTGAACAAAAATTTAAAGACACATTAGATATAGATACATAGAGCAATTCTGCCTAGGTTAGTCGAAGCTTATTTCTGGAAGCTGTAGGAAATCTATTACTGTTTTACTGGTTTTCTACTAGTCTTTTGCTGGATATTGCTTTGCTATTTCTGGGATTCAAACTTGATTGCTGAGATTCATTTGTGTTGCTGTGATTCAATATCTTCCATTATTGTTGCATTGTCTCGTTGTGATCTACCTGCTATTTCCTGCCTTCATCTTCCACTAGACTCATTGGTTTTTGTTGCTGAATGAGGTACATGGCTTGAACCATGTAATTGCAATTGGAATTGAAGAAATAAACCATCTATTTGCTACAAGTTTTCATTACTGATTTCTGGATCTGTTTTCATTTTTGTAGTTAGATTATTACTTAGCTGAAATTGTAATTTGTGTAGGAAATATTGTAATTGACTCATATGAGATATACCTGGAATAATGTAATAGTGTAATAAATAGAGTAGTATAGTAGTGGTAATCATAATCACTTAGATAATTAGAATATGTTAATAATTAAACCTGATACAAAGTAAATATGCAAACAAGTAAGTAATTAACAACATTAACATGCAGTAGCTAGCTTAATTCGGTGATATTTAGATTAATCTGAACAATATTAGTAGTAAACGAAACACTGCGGTTAAAATGAAGTCACATATCACATGTTAATATTGTTTAATGTTTAATCATTTAGTTAGTTTTCTCTGAAATCTGCAAGTAATTGAGACTAGCATGTTAATAATGATACTGATTAGCTTTAGATATGAAATAGTTAGATTCGTTAGTTTAAAAATAGCTATCAAACATAAAAACAAAAACAGCATGTTAATTAGATTTAATTCACATTGAACATTTAAAGTTAGAGTTCATTATTGTAATTCTGTACCTCACTTTCTTCTTATTGAATAAAATAGTTTAAGTTCTCTTATCTTCTGAATATCAATCCTTTGTGCATACAATGCGTTCCGATTTATATTACTATTCTCTGATGATATCTGATCTGGGCCTAATGAACTACGAAGGCCTAGAATCATGTGAAAACGATACTGGGCTTCTGCTGAAGCGTTTGAGCAAGTTCCTTTGTTTTCAGCACCCAGGAATACAAATCGATATGTAATAAGACCAAAGTCTAGGCCCCGTGTAAATAAAAATAAGGCCTGGATTTCAAATCTGAAATAATGAACTAGGGGAAAAACAAAAATAGAAAAACATAGTATATGCATATTAGGATTGGACAATAAAATTAAATTGGGATGAGCCTCGCATTGAAAACCAAATAGCGGGGCCCCCAAATAAACGAATAAATTATACATATTAGACTCGGGAAGGTTGCTAGACAATTTCACAACCTTTCCAAAATATTAAAAAAGCCGATAGACGATTTTAGGTACGACTTAAAATATACTTTCCCTAATACGAGTGAACATTTGATGTGACTCAAATCGTAAATCCCGGCGAAGCCGAAACGTGCTAAAGGTCACAGGCGTACTGGTTGCGGTGTGACTCGAAATACGTTTTTGCGACATCATAATTCGTAAAAATATTAAAGTTGAAACACATACATATTGTTAAAAGGCATGTAATAAATCATATAAAACCGAGAATGACAGTTGAGCGACCGTGCTAAAACCACGGAATCCGGGAGTGTCTAACACCTTCTCCCGGGTTAACAGAATTCCTTATCCGGATTTCTCGTTGCGCAGACTGATAAAAACAGAGTCAAATTCCTCGGATTCGGGATTAACCGGTGACTTGGGACACCATTATTTTCCCAAGTGGCGACTCTGAAATTGTAAATAAAATCCCAAACCGATTGTCCTTTATTTGGAAAAACTCCTTCCTCGTTGTTATTATATCCTTCCCGGGGTATTCATAATATTGAGGTATACCTTATTCTCTTGATCGGGAATTGAAAAAGGGTAGTAAAAAGGGAGGTGTGACAGCTCTGGCGACTCTGCTGGGGACAAGTAACCCAGAACTTCGGTTCAGGGTTTTAGAATTCGAGATCATTAGAATTGCCGTTCTCGGTATTATTTGACTTTGTTACATGCTTTGACCAACATGCTACGTATTTTATCGCTTTGATATTATGTGGATTGTATATATAAACTGTGCCAAAAACCCTTCTCTTCTTCACCTCCAGGGATGTGCTTACTGGTTGAGACTCCCCTTTCTGTTAAGTTATACCCAAAATAAGAAACAGAGGCCGGATAAGTTACAAAGCCGAATGACCCCGCGGGTCACCGGTACGTAGCCCCCTCCTCGATCCGAGTTGTCCCCTCGGGTACATGGTCTAGAATTCTATGAAACTATAAGATATTAAACATAGGTCTAGGACAATTATTTGCATCATAACTGACCTAGGGGACTCAACACAGGGGTTGGGTCCGTTTAGGACAGGTGACCCGGTAATTAAAGACCGAGCATATAATATGTTGCATTTTAATTCTCTTGGATCATTATGCGGACCGGCAAAATTCCCGAGAAAACGAAAGAGAATATTCTGGAAAAACAAAGAGAGAGATATTAAGATATTAGCAAAAGAGTTGTTAGAAATTTGAAAAGAAAATCTGAAAAATAGTAAAGGACATTGTTGTTAAAATAATTGGTCAAATAATCTGACTGAACTACGCATGTTTGATTCTCGCCATTAGGTGGGATATGTAGGCAACCCTTGAACGGGTCCAACCACCCTTTTAGAAAATGACCAAAAAATATTTTTAGTTTGAAATAATCGAGGTGATCGCTATTTTTGAAAATAGCCGAATGTTCCGAAAGGACGCCGGAAGGCTGTTGTGGAAAAAATGGCCACTTCGAAAATCATGTCTTTGTCTTTTTCAAAATAAAAACCTAAAAATGAAAATGGATTTGAAAAAAAAAATATTTTTCCTTTTTTCTGAATAAAATCGCCTTTAATAAATGTGCAGGATAAGCACAATACAGAACGAACCCTTCACTTTAATGAACAAAATCCCTTTGGAGCTAAGGTTATCGTGGAGAGACATGGGACAGGAAGGACAAGATTGGGTCAAATGTTATTTGAAGGACCTTACGGGATTGATGGACATAATTCCCCGTGGCGATATAATTCGAGCACTTGTCACATGATGGGATCCTGCACATAATGTCCTACATTTCTCGGACTTCGAACTCACTCCTACTCTTGAGGAAGTTGCTTATTATATAGGAAAAAATGAGGTTCCCCTAAAATAGAAATACCCGGTGGCTCCGAGAGCAATAACGGTGCACCGATTCCTCGACTCTCTGAAGATTGATCGGAACGTCCACAATGAGGATTTGGCTAATGGGTTTTGATCCTTAAATTTCATCTAAAGTAGATATGGACATGTCGGGGGTTTCAATGACCATACGAACAAACTCTATAGTAGTCAAACCGAGCCAAATGGGAAGAACATCGACAATTCACCTTTCTGGTGGCGTTTCTTGGGGTAAACATATTCCCAAGAAAGGATGGGCACATTAATACAAGATTCGTCAGGGTGGCCAGCACTTTGCTCGTACAAGATAATAGTACCTTGGCGCCAATGATCATAGCCGATATCTACTGTGCCCTTACAATATGTAAAGCAGGGCACAACTTCTTTGAGGGATGCAACCTGATTCTGCAAATTTGGTTGATAGAACATTTATGCCGTCATCCTTCGTTCTCAAGATATGGGCCATCTGAAAGAACGTGCCTTGAAGAATTCTATACGAGAACAAAAGAAGTTAAGCTGCCAGAGGAAGCTAAAGGTTGGATTTCATACTTACGATCATTGACCGATAGCCAAATCGATTGGGCATACGGATGGATGCCCCTCGATGAGGTGATATACATGTCAATAGAAGGGTCACATGTCTTGATCATGGGCCTAAAAGCATCCATCCTTATGCACCATACAGGGTACTACGACAGCTTGGAAGATATCAAGTTATACCGAAAGATGGGGACCTCAGTTTACAAGCAATAGAGATTAGTCCGGACAGGCAATTCCTGGAAGCAAAGATCCGACATATTTGGAATGAGTGTCAAAGTTTGAATGTAGACACTTGTGTGGAAAATAGAGCTTAGGGAGAAGTATCGCCACGGTCTGCAGCATGGTATCATCGGGGTATTGAGCATAATAGACCATTGAAAAGGCCTCACATTCAAGATTTGGCCGAGCAGTCTAAGGAATACATAAATTGGGTGGCCAAATGAAAATGAGTATAGAGCCAAGATCAGTTTGCTAGAGAAGCAGTTTCGAGATCTCCAATTCGAGAGCAGTTTAAAGGCAGCATCTGACGAAGGAGAAAAGAACCTGCTGAGAAAAGAGAATGAAATCTTAAAGGCTCAAGTTGCAAAAATGAAAATTGCATCCGAGACCCCAGTCCGCCTAGCCCGAGATGAGAAATTGATTGAAAATCTTCGGTGCAAAGTGAATGACTATAGCTTCGATCCTGATAAAGAAGAAAAGGAGTTAGTCAGGGTGCGGAAACAACTGGCCAGAGATTCCGAGGAAAGACCTAGGATAGTTCAGCAACTACAAGATAAACATGAAGTTGAGGTAGCTCGATTGAGAAAGAAATTCATTACAGCCGCAGTCAAAAGTAGCAAGCTAATCAAAGAGTTTTAAGAAGAAAGAGAACATTGTTACATAGCTATGGCTCGATAAGAATTTGAGTTACAACAACTACAGAAAGGGAACCAAGAAACCTTAGATACTCGCACCAAATACATCAGCAGGCTGCTTCAAGAAAAAGGGGTCATTCGAGAAAGAATCGTCAATATTGCTCAGTACATCACCAAAAAATGTCAATTGTGTGAAGATATGTCCCAGGTAACATTTGCATCAACCGTAAAGTTCTTTGTAAAGCAAGTGATGTCTGACCTAGATAAACTCCAAAGTGGATTGCCATATAGGCCCGCGGCAAGACCGAACGACGTCTTCCGGGCATTAGGAGCATTAATGTACTCATAGGGCATGCATTTTGTATATGTATTAATAGCACAACATCATTTTGTAATTAATATTTTTGAGTATCAATGAAAAAGTTCAAAAGAAGTTGTTGTCAATCTTTTTCCGCTTTATACCAATTGTCTGGACGATAGGCAAATATGTAGGAACGAAAAAGCAAAATTGAAAATGAAAGAAAAATATAGAAAGAAAAAAAAGAGAAGAAAAAGAAAAAAAAATAGAAAAAAGGAAAAAAGAGAAAAAAGAAAAAAAAGAAAAAGAGAATGAAAAAGAATAAATGAATGTTGATTCAAAAGGAATAAATGCCGGAATGATGCATAATGATCAAGGGCAAAAGTTGTGATTATTAATTGTTACATCTTACCCCTTTATGTACTAACTATTAACAAGTGTTGTTGTTGATGAGTACCAGATTTCAGCTGGCAACTGGCATTCTGGCACATCATCATTACAACACACGATCAAAAGCTATGTGTAAGGCTGTGACTCAAGAGATTGAAACTACAATCATGGACCCAGTACAGGAAGAAGAGGTTGTGGATGTTGCGGGTATGACAGAGGAGATGTATAAGCTAAAGTAGCAAATGTCAGAAATGTACCAAGCCTGGTCCTTGGGTAAACCTTTGGCCACATATCCAGCCAATCCAGCATATGTCCCTCACGCAAATCCTAATCCTGAACCACCTACCATGAACTCATCCTCCACGTACCCAAATTACCAACACTACTATGCCACAACTTCACAGGCACCACCACCACCGTCCAAACAGATTCCACCTCAACCATCACAGGTCGCCCCGGTATATGTGGCACCACTACTTGTTGCTCTATATAAATCGTCAAGAGAACCAGTGTTCCACGTGAAAGACGCACATTACTATTCGCCAGAGCCGACATTCAGGTAGCATGACTCCTATACCCCACTTATGGAGATGACGGAAGAAAAGCCCGTCAGGAAGTTGGATCAAGAAGAAATGGCACGGAAGATGAGAAGTTTAGAACAATCTTTCCGTAACATATAAGGGCTTGGAGGCTAAGTGAGCGTCGCATATAAAGATTTGTGTTTGTTTCTAGAAGTGCAGCTCCCGGTTGGATTCAAACTACCTAAGTTCGACATGTACGATGGACACGGGGATCCGGTAGCCATCTCAGGGGTTATTGTAGCAAGATGCATGGTGCAGGGGGAAGAGATGAACTGTTGATGGTGTATTTTAGCCAGAGTCTGAGCGGTTCTGCGCTAGAGTGGTATACACGTCAGGATCACACCAGATGGTTCATCTGGGATGATCTAGCTCAGTCATTTGCTAACCACTTCAAGTACAACTTGGAGATAATACCAGACAGGCTGTCGCTTATAAAGATGGAAAAGAAGCCCGGGGAAAGTTTCCAGGAATACAGCTTTAGATGGAGGGAACAAGCAGCACGAGTGGATCCTCCTATGAAGGAAACAGAAATGGTGGATTGTTTTCTGCAGGCCTTAAAGCTTACTTACTATGGTCACCTGGTATCAGCTATTGGTAAAACCTTTAATGAAGTGGTGAAAATGGGGAGTTTCGTAGAGGAACAATTGAAAACCAATAAAATCATGAGCTTTTCGGCTATCAAAGCCACGAACCAGGCAATACAAACCGGAAATGGGGGATCTATCGGTAAAAAGAGGAAGGAAGAGGTTGCATTTGTTGAAAGTAGACCGTGGTCTTGGGGCCAAAATACACATCGTCCATACCAATCATACCCACTAACACCCTACAACCCACCTCCACCATATTATCCACCCACTACCTCATATTACTCCGTCCCACATGCTCAACATTACCTACCGCCTCGACATGTATGGCAAGCCCAAACCCCACAAAATGTCTACCACACACAAAATACTTACCCACCTTCCAGAACATATAAAAATCCAAATAGACCCAGCTTCCGTCCAGATCCGGAGGTGAGAAACAGAGCCCAAACAAAGAAAACATTCACTCCACTAAGGGAGTCTTACACCAATCTTTATCATCGCCTGAAGGAGTTGGGGATGCTAAGCCCTATTGAGCCAAAACTTCCAAACCCACCACCCAGAAACATTGACCAGTCTGTCAGATGTGAGTATTGCTCTGGGGCGCCGGGGCACGATACTGAAAAGTGTTGGCACTTGAAATCTGCTATATAGGAGCTCATTGACACTAGGAGGATTGAGGTGAAAGCTCCAGAAACTCCTAACATTACTCAAAATCCATTACAAGCTCATCATGAGACGCACATGATAGAGTTAGAGCAAGGAGAAAGCAGAAAGAAACCATCCCAATTGGTGATGATGATAAAAACCAATAGCAAACTGGAAAAAAAGGTTGAGAAAGAGAAAGCGACAGCTGAGTTACCAGTGAAAAAGCCGCTAGTGGTTGAAAGTATGAAAATTGTGGTGCCAGGACCAAAACCGTTGTTGGCAGTGAAAGGAGCATATGTGGAACCTGTAGTCATTAAACTGGTGGTGTAAATGCCAGTGGTAGACACTAAAGCCATACCTTGGAACTATAACAAAGTCACAGTGATGTACAAGGGAAAGGAGGTTACAAGAGAGGTCAATGAAACACATGGCCTAACTCGTTCCGGGCGATGCTTTGCCCCGAAAGAGTTAAGAAAAACGAAGGTGGTGAAGGAGAGTCGTGTGAAGACAGTGGTTTTTGAAGAAGAAGCAGAAGAGTTTTTGAAAAAAGATAAAAGTTCAAGACTATTCGATAGTAAAACGGCTGAGAAAGACGCCTGCACAAATTTCATTGCTTCAAGAACAAAATGTTTGAGACAAACAAGATAACATTCTCGGATAGTGAACTGCCAATTGAAGGGACGGAACACAACAAAGCTCTTTATCTCACCGTCAAAAGTGAAGAATCTGTGGTTACTCGGGTCCTAGTAGACAATGGGTCAAGTGCAAACATTTGTCCACTCTCAACTCTGGGAAAACTGAAGATTAGTCCTGATAGAATCCATCGAACACTGTGAGTGTGCAAGGCTTTGACAGAGGTAGAAACAATACCTTGGGAGTCATTGTGCTGGAAGTCACCATTGGACCGATAGACTTTACCATGGAGTTCCAGGTGTTAGACGTCACTGTTTCTTATAATTTATTATTGGGACGTCCGTGGATCCATGTGGCCAAAGCTGTACCATTTTCCCTACACCAGATGGTAAAAGTCGAATGGGAACAGCAGGAAATTACAGTGCACGGAGATGAGGATGCTTGTAACACCATAATGCCTTTTAAGGAAACCGAAGGGGACAAGGGCCCATGGGTTTATCAGGTGACAGATGTTGTGGTAGTTAACAAGATATCCGAAGGGGAGAGCATGCCAATTCCTGCAGTGGCACCTACAGCAGTAATGGTGGCTAAAGAAATGATCAGAAATGGGTTAGCACCTGGAAAAGGTTTGGGGATAGCTTTACAGGGGATAACACAACCTGTCCACTTGCTGGGAAATAATGATACCTTTGGCTTGGGCTTTAAACCTACGTATACCAACATCCAAAGAGCCAAAAGAATAAAGAAGAAAAGTTGGACCCTCCCGAAACCAATTCCAAAATTATCCGACACCTTAACTAGGCCTGGTACACAAAGACATTTGACAACTGCTGTGTCGAGATATGCTAAATAAGGCCAGATACGGAGCTTCGCGTTAGGTTTGAAATGCTGTTCGAGGATGTAAACATGTTGGAGATGGGTGAGGGGACGAGTAAGATGGACGTCCAGTTCGTGGGACCCAGCGCTGCACTTAATAATTGGGAAGCTACTCCTCTTCCGATTAGGAGGGAGTTGTGGTAGTTAGCTTTCAAAAATACTTCATCTTTCCCAAAGCTGTTTTATTTTGTAATCCCCAAACCCCACTGAAATCAAATATATCCAACCTCTGTTATCTTTTTGAAAAATATCAATGAAATGCAATTTCTTCTTCTTTCTTCACTTTTGCCTTATATTTACTTTTTCTTTTTGTACAGTTCAATATTCGCTGATTCTGATGATATGTCATGCATGAAGGATTCCCGGCCCGATCTTGACAATCGAATAGTTATACAAGAGATTGAAAATGAAAGTGAAATAGAATATGAAGATGAGGAAACACTGGATGAAATCAGTAAAGATTTGAATCAATATGAGGAAAAGCCCAAATCGAACTTAAATGAGACAAAATCTATTAATCTGGGGAGTGAGGATAACGTCTGGGAAACAAGGATCAGTGTACACCTAGAGGCTTCCCTAGAGAAGAGCTAATAAAGTAATTACATGAATACAAAGACATATTTGCCTGGTCCTATGATGACATGCATGGAGTCAGCACTAATCTGGTGGTACGTAAATTGCCCATTTATCGAGAATGCTGGCCGGTAAAACAGAAGTTGAGAATGTTTAAAATGGACATCAGCGTGTAAATAAAAGAAGAGGTTAATAAGCAGTTTGAGGCAAAGGTCATACGAGTTACTAAATACCCCACCTGGTTAGCAAATATTGTGCCAGTCCCGAAGAAAGACGGAAAAACCAGGGTGTGTGTTGACTAAAGAGACCTCAACAAGGGTAGTCTAAAGGATGATTTTCCATTGCCGAATATCCATATATTGATCGATAATTGTGCGAAGCATGAAATTGGCTCTTTTGTAGATTGTTATGCAGGTTATCATTAGATCCTAATGGAAAAAGAAGATGTAGAGAAAACAGCTTTTATCACGCTTTGGGGAACATATTGCTACAGAGTGATGCCGTTTGGGCTAAAGAATGCTAGAGCTACTTATATGAGGGCAATGAACAAAATGTTTCACGATATGATGGACCGAGAAATTGAAGTGTATGTGGACGATGTCATCATAAAGTCCAAAAAGCAATGTGATCATGTCAAAGACTTGAGGAAGTTTTTCTAGAGGCTCCGAAGATATAATCTTAAGCTCAATCCAGCAAAATGTGCTTTCGAGGTGCCTTCAGGGAAGCTATTGGGATTTATAGTGAGCCGGCGAGGCATTGAACTATATCCATCAAAGATAAAAGCAATTCAGAATTTGCCTCCGCCGAAGAACAAGAAGGAAGTAATGAGCTTACTAGGCAGGCTGCACTATATTAGTAGGTTCATTACTCAGCTGACATCAACGTGTAAGCCTATTTTAAAATTGTTGAAGAAAGATGTAGCGGTGAAGTGGACCGATGAATGTCAATAAGCCTTTGATAAGATTAAGGAATATTTGGCTAATCCTCCAGTGTTAGTTCCTCCAGAGCCGGGAAGACCTTTGATCTTGTATTTGACAGTGCTAGACAACTCTTTTGGCTGTGTACTAGGGCAGCATGATGAGACTGGAAAGAAAGAACATGCTATATATTACCTCAATAAAAAGTTCACATCTTACAAAGTAAAATATACTCAATTAGAAAGAACATGCTGTGCATTAACCTGGGTTGCTCAAAAACTGAAGCACTACTTGTCCGCTTACACCACATATCTGATATCACAGTTAGATCCTTTGAAGTATATATTTCAGAAGCCCATGCCTACAGGAAGACTTGCTAAATGGCAGATTCTGCTCACTGAATTTGACATCATTTATGTAACACGTACGACAATGAAGGCGCAAGCAGTTGCAGATCATCTAACAGAAAATCCAGTGGATGATGAATATGAGCCGCTAAAGACATATTTTTCGGATGAGGAGGCAATGAATGTTGAAGAAATAGAGCAAAGTGACAAGCCAGGTTGGAAAATGTACTTCGAAGGGGCCGTGTCACGACCCTAGTTCACCAATTGTAAACATGTCGTGATGGCACCTAGTCCCCACGACTAGGTAAGCCTAACACGTTGCGGAATATACAAGTTATAAATACTTAAATAAGAAACAACGGAAAATAGCATAAAAGATATGTAATCCGTGCCGCTTGGCACATACATCCATCACACAATGAATAAAACACTACCAAGATCCGGAACACCAAGGTAACACAGACAAAAAGGGAAATACAACTGTGGCTCTATGTGTAAAGAGTATCTAACAACGACATGAAGAAAAATGTCAACTAGTATTACTAGAATAGAAGGGAAGCCTCCGGATCCGCGGACGTAGCAGATCATACCTCGAAGTCTCCCAGAAAGCTGCGGAATCACCTAGTACGAGCCTGTCCTGATGTACCTGGATCTGCACAACAAAAGTGTGCAGAAGAGTAGCATGAGTACACCACGGCGGTACTCGGTAAGTGCCAAGCCTAACCTCGATGGAGTAGTGACGAGGAAGGTCAGGGCCCTACTGAGAAACAATAATAATATGATGATAACAAATAAACAGTTTAAAAGATAATAACAATCATAAGATGATTACCGCAACTGTCTACAATTAAGCTAACAACAAATAATCAACTCAATAAAACAAATCCAGGACCTGTGGGAATTGAACCCACAGTCCCATTCTCAGTACCTCTGGGTCTCCGGGAATCGAACCCGCAGCCCATGTCTCAATAATATCTCAATAACTCGGGATCTCCGGGAATCGAACCCGCAGTCCCTACCAATAAGTCAGGATCTCGGGAATCGAACCCGTAGTCCACATTTCAATAATCTCTTGATCTCGGGAATTGAACCCGTAGTCCATATTTCAATAATCTCGGGATCTCGGGAATTGAACCCGTAGTCCATATTTCAATAATCTCAGGATCTCGGGAATTGAACCCGTAGTCCATATTTCAATAATCTCAGGATCTCGGGAATCGAACCCGTAGTCCATATTTCAATAATCTCAGGATCTCGGGACTCAAACCCGTAGTCCATATTTCAATAATCTCAGGATCTCGGGAATCGAACCCGTAGTCCATAACCAAAGCAAGTAAAGGAATACACAGAGAGAAGTATAATATGCTTAACGATAACTTCGCCGATGAACAGCGCCAGTAATTACCAAGAAAACTTAAGTAAGTCAATTAAGCAACTAGACAGTTAGATTCTATCGAATGATGCTTTTCTAACTATTACCGGGTAGGAATATCGAATTTAACAACTAAGAACAGGAATATCACTCATTGAACATTTTGAGTAAAGTATGTGTTCAACAATCAGCGCATGTACACGCCCGTCACCTCGCGTACAAGGCATTTAAAGTATCACAATAATATCCTAGGGGTGAAAGTCCCCCACACGAGGTTAGACAAGCCACTTACCTCGACTCCGGTACAAAACCGCTATGAAACAACTCTCTTGCCGCGAATGTCGGCCTCCACAAGTGTAGAATCCCCGATGATTTCCCGATGATATCCCAGCGTTTCCCCTTCAAAATCCTAATAACTCAAAATACACCAAAACCCACAAGTTGCCAAAACCCGACTTTCGGTACGCTTATCGAAAAATCAGGAAAATTATATATTCGGGTTCCTTATCTCAATACGAGTCTAGGCATATAAAATTTATCAAAATCGGACTCCATTTGCCCACTCAAATCAGAGATTTTCTAACATTTAGGCCTAGGGCTTAAACCCACCTTTAATCTCCCAATTTCAGTGAAATAATCACGGATTTCATGATAAACCAACGAATTAAGGTCAAGAAACTTACCCCCGATGATTTCCCGATGATATCCCAGCGTTTCCCCTTACAAATCCTCTCTTGGAGCTCAACAATGGCAATTTTGGTGTGTTAGGCCGCGACTGAAATGTTCTGGACTTAAAGTCACTGCCAGGCCATTTTACTCTATGCGATCGCAACACTGGGCTTGCGATCGCGATGCACAAAATATGGTCGGCCTAATTTTTCCTCTACGTGATCGTGTGACCCTGGACGCGATCGCAGTGAACAACTCATCAGTACTACGCGATCGCAAACGTACTAACGCGATTGCGAAGAACAACCTCGTCCGGCTCCCCAACTACCCTACGCGATCGCATGCTCCCTCACGCGATCGCACTGCTTCCGACCAATACCCTACGCGATCGCATGAAACCACTCGCGATCGCACCGGTGCAACCTCCAGACTTACGCGATCGCAGGCGTTACTTCGCGATCGCAGAGCTCAAGATTTCTCCCTTACGCGATCGCATGGCAATCTCCGCGATCGCGGAGAGCAAAATTGTTCTGCAGTTATTGCAGCAGAACAGCAGTGCCTTTTGGCACAAAATGGTCCGTTTGGACCCCCGAATTCATCCCGAGGCTCCCGGGACCCCAAGAAAACCACCAATATACTCCAAAACACGATATGAACTCGTTCAACTCATAAAAACACGTCTAACAACATCAAAACCCATAATTCACATCGAATTCAAGCCTAAATTTCTTAAAACTTTCCGAATTGCACATTCGATCTAAAACTCGACCAAACGACGTCCGAATGACCTGAAACTTTGCGGACATATCCAAATTCACATAACAAAGCTACAGAAATTGTCGGAATTCCATTCCGACCCCCGGATCAAAATCTCACCTATCGTTCGGATTCGCCAAAATATCAACCTTCGGCATTTCAAGCCTAATTGAGCTACGAACCTCCAAAATACATTCCGAACGCCTCCCAACCCCGAAATCACCTAACGGAACTAATGGAACCATCGGATTTCCGTTCTGAGATCGTCTTAACACTGTTCCGGCTACGGGCCATTTTCTAGCTTCAAAGCTCTTATTTAGGGACTAAGTGTCCCAAAATGCTCAAATTTTTAGAACCGACTCTCCCGGCAACCCACAATAGCAGAAATGAACTTGGGGGAACAGTTAAATTAGGGATTGGGCGAAATTTTCTAAAACGACCGGTCGGGTCGTTACATCTTCCCACACTTAAAGATTCGTTCGTCCTCGAACGAGCATAGAAAACATACATGGAGTAGTGAAAAGATGAGGGTACTGGCTGCGCATATCCTGCTCGGTCTCCCAAGTCGCCTCCTCGACCGGCTGGCCCCGCCACTGAACCTTTACCGAAGCGATGTTCTTTGACCTTAGCTTTCTGACTTGCCTGTCTAGAATGGCTACTGGTTCCTCAACATAAGACAAATCCTTGTCTAGCTGAACGGATGTGAAATCCAACACATGCGACGGGTCACCATGGTATCTCCGGAGCATGGAGACATGAAACACGGGGTGAACTCCGGCTAGGCTGGGAGGTAAGGCTAACTCATAAGCAACCTCCCCAACACGCCTCAAAATCTCAAAAGGGCCAATAAATCTAGGACTCAGCTTTCCTTTCTTCCCAAACCTCATAACACCCTTCATGGGCGAGACTCGAAGCAGAACCCGCTCGCCAACCATAAAAGCCACATCGCGAACCTTCTTGTCCGCATAACTCTTCTGTCTAGACTGGGCTGCACGAAGTCTGTCCTGAATCACCTTGACCTTGTCCATAGCCTCCCGAACCATATCAGTACCTAGCAACCTGGCCTCGCCCGGCTCAAACCAACCCACGGGAGAACTGCACCTCCTACCATATAGGGCCTCGTACGGTGCCATCCGAATACTAGACTGGTAGCTGTTGTTATAAGCAAACTCCGCCAGTGGCAAGAAGTGATCCCATGAACCTCCAAACTCAATCACGCACGCACGGAGCATATCCTCCAAAATCTGAATAGTGCGCTCGGACTGCCCATCAGTCTGGGGGTGAAAGGATGTGCTCAGCTCCACCCGAGTACCTAACTCCTGCTGTACAGCTCTCCAGAACCGTGAAGTGAACTGAGTGCCTCTATCTGAAATGATGGAAACTGCAATACCATGCAGCCGAACTACCTCCCTGATATAGATCTCCGCCATTTGCTCCGATGAATATGTAGTTCTCACCGGTATAAAATGGGCGGACTTGGTCAGCCGATCCACAATGACCCAGATTGAATCGAACTTCCTAACAGTCCGTGGAAGTCCAGATACAAAGTCCGTGGTAATGCGCTCCCATTTCCACTCGGGAATCTCAATCTGCTGCATCAATCCACCCGGATGCTGATGCTCATACTTCACCTGCTGGCAGTTGAGGCATCTGGAAACATAATCAACTATATCCCTTTTCATCCGCCTCCACCAGTAATGCTGTTTCAAGTCCTGATACATCTTTGCGGCACCCGGATGGATGGAATACCGCGAACTATAGGCCTCTGCTAGAATCAGCTCTCGAAGATCATCTACATTGGGCACACAGATACGCCCCTGCATCCTCATGACTCCATCATCCCCGATGGTAACATCTCGAGCATCACCACACCGAACTCTATCCTGAAGGACAAGCAAATGAGGGTGGTCGAACTGACGCTCCCTGATGCGGTCAAATAGAGAAGACCAAGAAACCACACATGCTATAATCCGGCTGGGCTCCGAAAGATCCAGTCTAACAAACTGTCTAGCTAAAGCCTGAACATCCATCGCCATAGGCCTCTCCGAAGCTGGTAGATATGCTAAACTCCCCAAACTCTCTGCCCGACGACTCAAGGCATCAGCAACCACATTAGCCTTGCCCGGATGATAGAGAATAGTAATATCATAGTCCTTCAGTAGTTCCAACCATCTCCTCCGACGCATATTCAGGTCCTTCTGCTTAAGCAAGTGCTGCAAGCTCCGGTGATCAGTGTAGATCTCCGAAGGAACCCCATATAAATAATGACGCCAAATTTTCAAGGCGTGAACAATGGCAGCTAGCTCCAAATCATGAACAGGGTAATTCTTCTCATGCACCTTCACCTGTCTCGACGCGTAGGCAATCCCCTACCGTCCTGCATCAATACCGCACCGAGTCCAACTCGTGAGGCATCATAATATACAGTATAGGACCCCGAACCTGTAGGCAACATCAATATAGGGGCCGAAGTCAAAGCTGTCTTGAGCTTCTGAAAGCTCGCCTCACACTCGTCTGTCCACTGAAAAGAGGCACCCTTTTGGGTCAATCTAGTCATAGGTGCTGCAATCGAAGAGAACCCTCTACGAAACGACGGTAATAGCCCGCCAAACCAAGGAAACTGCGAATCTCAGTAGCGGAGGAGGGTCTGGGCCAACTCTGCATGGCCTCCACCTTCCTCGGATCTACTTGAATACCATCCCTCGACACCACGTGGCCCAAAAATGCCACTGAACTCAACCAGAATTCACATTTAGAGAACTTGGCATAAAGCTGCTTCTCCCTCAGAATCTGAACCACTATCCTCAGATGCTGCTCGTGCTCTTCCCGACTCAGGGAATATACTAGAATATCATCAATGAAAACAATCACGAACGAGTCCAGATATGGCGAGAACACACTGTGCATCAAATGTATAAAGGCTGCTGGGGCATTAGTCAGCCCAAAAGACATCACGAGGAACTTGTAGTGACCATACCGAGTCCTGAAGGCAGTCTTCGGGATATCCGGCTCCCGAATCTTCAGCTGATGATAACTAGAGCGCAAATCAATCTTAGAGAACACCTGTGCGCCCCGTAGCTGGTCAAATAAATCATCAATACGTGGCAAAGGATACCGGTTCTTCACTGTAACTTTGTTCAGCTGACGATAGTCAATACACATACGCATAGAACCGTCCTTTTTCTTCACAAACAATACAGGAGCACCCCAAGGTGAAACACTGGGTCGAATAAAACCCTTGCCCAATAACTCCTGTAACTGATCCTTCAACTCCTTTAACTCGGGAGGAGCCATACGGTACGGTGGAATAGAAATGGGCTGAGTGCCCGGCAACAAGTCAATAGCAAAGTCAATATCTCTGTCGGGCGGCATACCCGAAAGATCAGCTGGAAATACATCAGCAAAGTCACGTACCACATGAACAGAATCAATAGAGGGAGTGTCAATACTGACGTCCCGCACATAGGCTAGATAAGCGGCACACCCTTCTCAACCATACGCTGAGCTCTGAGAAAAGAAATAACACGGCTGGGGGTGTGATCTAGGGCATCACTCCACTCAATACGTGGAATGCCTGGCATAGCCAGCGTCACGGTCTTGGCGTGACAATCAAGAATAGCATAATGGGGCGACAACCAGTCCATGCCCAGAATAATATCAAAATCGACCATCCCGAGCAACAATAGATCCGCTCTGGTCTCAAAATCACAAATGGTAACCAAACACGACCGATATACGCGGTCCACAGCCAAAGAATCACCCACCGGAGTGGAAACATAAATGGGGGCACTCAAAGAATCCCGAGGCACACCCAGATGAGAAGCAAAGTAAGAAGACACATATGAAAAAGTGGAACTAGGGTCGAATAGAACCGATGCCTCCCTGTGACTAACCATAATAATACATGTGATAACAGAATCAAATGCAACAGCCGCGGCGCGATCGGGAATAGCATAGAATCTGGCCTGTCCCCCCTCTCGAGGGCGGCCTGTGGAACCCTGACCCCCGCCCGCGGATGGGCTGGGCGGGTGGAGTGGCGGCTGGGGCTAGAATGATAGCTGCGCGGCCACGAGAACCCCGCGGATGCTTGTGATGACCGATAAGGGGCTCCTCTCCGCGCTGGAGCACTCCCAACCGGTTGGCGAGTATCCCCGCACTCAAAACAAGCTGCGGGAGGACGCGGTGGCCGTGACCGACCGGCCTCACCCCCGCTAGTCGGACCCCTGAAGGACCCCGCGCGGGAGGTGCACTGGAAGCGGGGGAGCATAATAAGGCTGCTGAGGTGCTTGGAAAACACGGAGTACTACCGGCTGGGGGCAATGCCAAGTGAACTGGTCGACCGGAATAACCCCTGCCAAAACGACCGGCCGATGAAGTGCGGGCACCAGAGAAATGGCCCGACTCGCGAGACCTCTTGGCCTCTCTCTCTCTCCGCTCTCTAGGGAGCATACTCTCGATCCTCTTGGCAATGCTAACTGCCTGCTGATAAGATATCTCTGTCTCAAGCTCTCTGGCCATGCCGGATCGGATAGGCGGAACAAGGCCCTCGATAAATCTCCGCACTCGCTCCCGAACCGTGGCTACCAAAGCCGGTGCATGCCTGGCTAGGCGGGTGAGACTGATAGCATACTCCGATACTGACATGGAGCCTGTCGCAACCGCTCAAACTCCGAGCGCCAAGAATACCTAAGGCTCCGTGGAACAAACTCCCTTAAAAACGGATCCGAAAACTGCGTCCAAGTCAATGAAGCGGACTCCTCCTGGACTATCCGACTCGTACGTGCGCCACCAATCATAAGCGGCCCCACGAGACTGAAAAGCAGTGAAGGAAACCCCGCCGGTCTCCACAATCCCCATAGTACGAAGAATACGATGACACTCCTCTAGAAAACCCAATGCATCATCCGAAGCCAAACCACTAAACACTGGAGGGTCATATTTCTTGAACCTCTCCAATCTACGCTGCTCGTCCTCAGAGGCAGCTGGTCCACCTCCGGGCTGTGCTGGAGCAGCAGGAGGCATAACAAAAATATCTGGAACCTGTCCCACTGGCACACGCTGCTCCGGTGTAACGGCTGCGGGAGTCTGGGCCCCTCCCCCGGCCTGAGATGCGATGAGAGGAAGCAGTCCTGCCTGAGCTAAAGTGGTATACATACTCATGAACTGGGCCAGGGTCTCTTGTAGTGCTGGAGTAGTAGCAGCTGTAGTCGGTGTACCAGGTGCCTGCGCTCCAACCTGGTCTACCTGTGGCACCTCAGTGGCAGCGCGCGCGGGTGTTGTGGCTGCACCTCGGGCGTGTCCTCGTCCTCTACCTCGGCCCCGGCCTCTGACGGCGGCAACAGGGGGCGCGGGTACCCTGATCATCGCGAGTAGCTCGTGTCCTCACCATCTGTGAGAGAATAGAAAGCAATAGTTTAGATTTTTGATGCCAAGAATGTCGCACGACAAGGAATCCAAAAGAAATGAAGAGTTTCCTAAACAGTTACATAGCCCCTCATAGATAAATACAGACGTCTCCGTATCGATCAGCGAGACTCTAAGTAACCGGTCTATGTCCCGTGACTCCTATGAACCTAGAGCTCTGATACCAACTTGTCACGACCCTAGTTCACCAATTGTGAACATGTCGTGATGGCACCCAGTCCCCACAACTAGGTAAGCCTAACACGTTGCGGAATATACAAGTTATAAATACTTAAATAAGAAACAACGGAAAATAGCATAAAAGATATGTAATCCGTGCCACTTGGCACATACATCCATCACAAAATGAATAAAACACTACCAAGATCCGGAACCCCACGGTAACACAGACAAAAAGGGAAATACAACTGTGGCTCTATGTGTAAAGAGTATCTAACAACGACATGAAGAAAAATGTCAACTAGTACTACTAGAATAGAAGGGAAGCCTCCGGATCCGCGGATGTAGCAGATCATACCTCGAAGTCTCCCAGAAAGCTGCGGAATCACCTAGTACGAGCCTGCTCTGATGTACCCTGGATCTGCACAACAAAAGTGTGCAGAAGAGTAGCATGAGTACACCACGGCGGTACTCGGTAAGTGCCAAGCCTAACCTCGATGGAGTAGTGACGAGGAAGGTCAGGGCCCTACTGAGAAACAATAATAATATGATGATAACAAAATAAACAGTTTAACAGATAACAACAAAATTTCCAAAATAACAACATTTACTGAAACTGTCTACAATCAAGCTAATAACAAATAACCAACTCAAATAAACAAATCCAGGATCTGTGGGAATTGAACCCACAGTCCCATTCTCAGTACCCCAGGATCTCGGGAATCGAACCCGTAGTCCATATTTCAATAATCTCAGGATCTCGGGAATCGAACCCGTAGTCCATATTTCAATAATCTCAGGATCTCGGGAATCGAACCCGTAGTCCATATTTCAATAATCTCAGGATCTCGGGAATTGAACCCGTAGTCCATATTTCAATAATCTCAGGATCTCGGGAATCGAACCCGTAGTCCATATTTCAATAATCTCAGGATCTCGGGAATTGAACCCGTAGTCCATATTTCAATAATCTCAGGATCTCGGGAATCGAACCCGTAGTCCATATTTCAATAATCTCAAGATCTCGGGAATCGAACCCGTAGTCCATAACCACAGCAAGTAAAGGAATACATAGAGAGAAGTATAATATGCTTAACGATAACTTCGCCGATGAACAGCGCCAGCAATTACCAAGAAAACTTAAGTAAGTCAATTAAGCAACTAGACAGTTAGATTCTATCTAATCATGCTTTTCTAACTATTACCGGGTAGGAATATCGAATTTAACAACTAAGAACAGGAATATCACTCATTGAACATTTTGAGTAAAGTATGTGTTCAACAATCAGCGCATGTACATGCCCGTCACCTCGCGTACAAGGCATTTAAAGTATCACAATAATATCCTAGGGGTGAAAGTCCCCCACACGAGGTTAGACAAGCCACTTACCTCGACTCCGCTACAAAACCGCTATGAAACAACTCTCTTGCCGCGAATGTCGGCCTCCACAAGTGTAGAATCTGATAAAAATCAATACAATCACATCAAAATAGGTCAATTGGGCATTACCCAATCAAAATAACTCAAAATACACCAAAACCCACAAGTTGCCAAAACCCGACTTTTGGTACGCTTATCGAAAAATCAGGAAAATTATATATTCGGGTTCCTTATCTCAATACGAGTCTAGGCATATAAAATTTACCAAAATCGGACTCCATTTGCCCACTCAAATCAGAGATTTTCTAACATTTAGGCCTAGGGCTTAAACCCACCTTTAATCTCCCAATTTCAGTGAAATAATGACGGATTTCATGATAAACCAACGAATTAAGGTCAAGAAACTTACCCCCCGATGATTTTCCGATGATATCCCAGCGTTTCCCCTTAAAAATCCTCTCTTGGAGCTCAACAATGGCGGTTTTGGTGTGTTAGGCCGCGACTGAAATGTTCTGGACTTAAAGTCACTGCCAGTCCATTTTACTCAACGCGATTGCAGCACTGGACGCGATCGCAGTGAACAACTCATCAGTACTACGTGATCGCAAACGTACTAACGCGATCACGAAGAACAACCTCGTCCGGCTCCCCAACTACCCTACGCGATCGCATGCTCCCTCACGCGATCGCACTGCTTCCGACCAATACCCTACGCGATCGCATGAAACCACTCGCGATCGCACCGGTGCAACCTCCAGACTTACGCGATCGCAGGAGCTCAGGATTTCTCCCTTATGCGATCGCCTGGCAATCTCCGCGATCGCGGAGAGCAAAATTGTTCTGCAGTTATTGCAGCAGAACAGCAGTGCCTTTTGGCACAAAATGGTCCGTTTGGACCGCCGAATTCATCCCGAGGATCCCGGGACCCTAACTAAAACCACCAACATACTCCAAAACACAATATGAACTCTTTCAACTCATAAAAACACGTCTAACAACATCAAAACCCATAATTCACATCGAATTCAAGCCTAAATTTCTTAAAACTGTCCGAATTGCACATTCGATCTAAAACTCGACCAAACGACGTCCGAATGACCTGAAACTTTGCGGACATATCCAAATTCACATAACTAAGCAATAGAAATGGTCGGAATTCCATTCCAACCCCGGATCAAAATCTCACCTATCGTTCGGATTCGCCAAAATATCAACCTTCGGCATTTCAAGCCTAATTGAGCTACGGACCTCCAAAATACATTCCGAACGCGCTCCCAAACCCCGAAATCACCTTACGGAGCTAATGGAACCATCGGATTTCCGTTCCAAGATCGTCTTAACACTGTTCCGGCTACGGGCCATTTTCTAGCTTCAAAGCTCTTATTTAGGGACTAAGTGTCCCAAAATGCTCAAATTTTGAGAACCGACTCTCCCGGCAACCCACAATAGCAGAAATGAACTTGAGGGAACAGTTAAATTAGGGATTGGGCGAAATTTTCTAAAACGACCGGTCGGGTCGTTACAGGCCGTCAACAATAAAGGAATTGGAATTGGAGCAGTATTTATTTTAGAAACGGGTCAGCACTATCCCGTTACCGCTCAGCTTCGATTTTTCTGTACCAACAATATGGCCGAATATGAAGCATGTATATTGGGATTGAGGATGGCAATAGATATGGGTGTTCAAGAGATTTTGGCCATTGGTGACTCGGATATTTTGATACATCAAATTCAGTGAGAATGGAAGACAAGAGATTTGAAATTGATACCTTATCAGCATTGTCTACATGAATTGTCTGAGAGATTTCAATAGAGTTCAAACACATCCCAAGAATGCACAATGAAGTAGCAGATGTTCTGGCCACATTATCCTCTATGTTACATCATCCGGATAAAGCTTATATTGATCCACTTCAGATACAGGTGTATGATCAAAATGCTTACTATTTTGCAGTGGAAGAAGAGCTAGATGGAGAACCGTGGTATCATGACATCAAGGAATACTTGAAGACAGGAAAGTACCCAGAACAAGCCACTGGAGATCAGAAGAGAGCTGTAAGACGCTTAGCAAATGGCTTTTTCCTTAGTGGAGGGATTGTATATAAAAGAACACCAGACTTGGGTTTGCTAAGATGTGTGGATGCACAACAAGCTGACATGATTATGACTGAGGTACATGCGGGAGCTTGCGGACCTCATATGAGTGGGTATGTCTTAGCAAAGAAGATATTGAGAGAAGGATATTATTGGCTCACCATGGAACGGGACTGTATTAGGTATGTGAAGAAATGCCACCAGTGTCAAGTACATAGAGATTTGATTCATTCCCCACCTTATGAATTGTATACGATGTCTGCACCTTGGACATTTGTTGCCTGGGGCATGGATGTCATCGGACCAATAGAGCTTGCATGTAACGACCCGACCGGTCGTTTTAGAAATTTACGCCCCAATCCCTAATTTAACTGTTCCCCTAAGTTCATTTCTGCTATTGTGGTTTGCCGGGAGAGTCGGTTCTGAAATTTGGAGCATTTTGGGACACTTAGTCCCTAAATAAGAGCTTTGAAGCTAGAAAATGGTCCGTAGCCGGAACAGTGTTAAGACGATCTCGGAACGGAAATCCGATGGTTCCATTAGCTCCGTTAGGTGATTTCGGGGTTGGGAGCTCGTTCGGAATGTATTTTGGAGGTCCGTAGCTCAATTAGGCTTGAAATGCCGAAGGTTGAAATTTTGGCGAATCCGAACGATAGGCGAGATTTTGATCCGGGGGTCGGAATGGAATTCGACAATTTCTGTAGCTTCGTTATGTGATTTTGGATATGTCCGCAAATTTTCAGGTCATTCGGACGTCGTTTGGTCGGGTTTTTGATCGAATGTGCAATTCGGAAAGTTTTAAGAAATTTGGGCTTGAATTCGATGTGAATTATGGGTTTCGATGTTGTTAGACGTGTTTTGAGGATTGGAACAAGTTCGAATAAGGTATTAGGATGTGTTGGTGTGTTTGGATAGGGTCCCGGGGGACTCGGGATGAATTCGGGTGATTAAACGGCAAGAATCTTAAAAACTTGCAGCAGGCTGGTGCCTGCCTTCTGTAGTATTCGCTTCTGCGGAGCTTGGACCGCAGAGGCGAGTCCGCAGAAGTGACTTTTGCTCCGCAGGAGCGAGTTCATGGGAGGCCGGCCTAGTTCGCAGGAGCGGACTTTGGATCCGCATAAGCGGCATCGCGGGTGCGAGAATGGGACCGCAGGAGCGGTCAGGAGATGGATTGGGGAGTTCCGCAGAAGCGGTTGAGTCTTCGCTTAGGCGTGTCCGCAGAAGCGGACTCGTATTCGTAGGTGCGGAAATATCCGCAGGAGCGGCCTCGCGGAAGCGGCCCTGGGCTCGCAGAAGCGGATTGGGCCAGCAAGGCCTAGTATTTTGTAGAAGCGACAAAATGTCGCGGAAGCGGATCCGCAGAAGCGGAAAATTATCCGCAGAAGCGGAAATCGACCTGGGTTTAATGAGCAGTAAGGGTTAAAATTTAAGAAACATTTCCAAACTTTGAGAGCTCGGCTTAAGGTGCGAATTGGGCGATTTTGAAGGAGAATTCGAGAGGTTTCTTCGGGTAATCAATTATGGACTCCAATTATGATTGTTGTTGATAATATTATGCAAGTTTTTCATGAAAATGGAGGAATTTGGGGTAATTAATGGGGGTTTTTCACCCTAGACCAAAACCTTTAGAAAACCTTTGATTTGAATGGACTAACGGAGTCCGATTTTGATAAATTTTATATGCACGGACTCGTATTGAGATAAGGAACCCGAATATATAATTGTCGTGATTTTTCGATAAGCGTACCGAAAGTCGGATTTTGGCAACTTGTGGGTTTTGGTGAATTTTGAGTTAATTTGATTGGGTAATGCCCAATTGGCCTATTTGATGTGATTCTATTGATTTTTATCAGATTCTA
Organism: Nicotiana noctiflora; assembly: GCA_032618575.1. NCBI lineage: Eukaryota > Viridiplantae > Streptophyta > Magnoliopsida > Solanales > Solanaceae > Nicotiana > Nicotiana noctiflora. The sequence goes on from JASVEL010008860.1 coordinate 110,814, forward strand.
CACTTGTGGAGGCCGACATTCGTGGCAAGAGGGTTATTACTTAGCGGTTTTGTACCGGAATTGAGGTAAGTGGCTTGTCTAACTTCGTGTGGGGGACTTTCACCCCTAGGATATTATTGTGATACTTTAAATGCCTTGTACGCGAGGTGACGGGCGTGTACATGCGCTGGTTGTTGAACACATACTTTACTCAAAATGTTCAATGAGTGATATTCTGTTTTTAGTTGTTAAATTCGATATTCCTACCCGGTAGTAGTTAGAAAAGCATGATTAGATAGAATCTAATTGTCTAGTTGCTTAATTGACTTACTTGAGTTTTCTTGGTAATCGCTGGCGCTGTTCATCGGCGAAGTTATCATTAAGCATATTATACTTCTCTCTGTGTATTCCTTTACTTGCTGTGGTTATGGACTACGGGTTCGATTCCCGAGATCCTGAGATTTTTGACATATGGACTACGGGTTCGATTCCCGAGATCCTGAGATTTATTGACATATGGACTACGGGTTCGATTCCCGAGATCCCGAGATTATTGACATATGGACTACGTGTTCGATTCCCGAGATCCTGAGATTATTGACATATGGACTACGGGTTCGATTCCCGAGATCCTGAGATTATTGACATATGGACTACAGGTTCGATTCCCGAGATCCTGAGATTACTGAAATGTGGACTACGGGTTCGATTCCCGAGATCCCGAGATTATTGAAATGAGGACTACGAGTTCGATTCCCGAGATCCTGACTTATTGGTAGGGACTGCGGGTTCGATTCCCGGAGATCCTGAGTTATTGAGATATTATTAAGACATGGGCTGCGGGTTCGATTCCCGGAGACCCAGAGGTACTGAGAATGGGACTGTGGGTTCAATTCCCAAAGATCCTGGATTCGTTTATTTGAGTTGGTTATTTGTTGTTAGCTTGATTGTAGACAGTTGCAGTAAACATCGTAATGTTGTTATTTCGAAAATTGTTGTTATTATCTGTTAAACTGTTTATTTTGTTATCATCATATTATTATTGTTTCTCAGTAGGGCCCTGACTTTCCTCGTCACTACTCCATCGAGGTTAGGCTTGGCACTTACTGAGTACCGCCGTGGTGTACTCATGCTACTCTTCTGCACACTTTTGTTGTGCAGATCCGGGTACATCAGAGGAGGCTCGTACTAGGTGATTCCGCAGCTTTCTGGGAGACTTCGAGGTAGGATCTGCTACGTCCGCGGATCCGGAGGCTTCCCATCTATTCTAGTAGTACTAGTTGACATTTTTCTTCATGTCGTTGTTAGATACTCTTTATACATAGAGCCACAGTTTTATTTCCCCTTTTTGTCTGTGTTACCGTGGGATTCCGGATCTTGGTAGTGTTTTATTTATTGTGTGATGGATGTATGTGCCAAGCGGCACGGATTACATATCTTTTATGCTATTTTCCGCCGTTTCTTATTTAAGTATTTATAACTTGTATATTCCGCAACGTGTTAGGCTTACCTAGTCGTGGGGACTGGGTGCCATCATGACATGTTCACGATTGGTGAACCAGGGTCATGACAAGTAGGTATTAAAGCTCTAGGTTCATAGGAGTCACGGGACACAGACCGGTTATTTAGAGTCTCGCCGATCGATACGGAGACGTCCGTATTTATCTACGAGGGGCTATGTAACTGTTTAGGAAAAATCTTCATTTCTTTTGAATTTCTTGTCATGTGATGTTTTGACACCAATTCTTAACTTCTGTCTTCTATTCTCTCACGGATGGTGAAGACACATGGTACACGCGAGGATCAGGCACCCGCGCCCCCTGCTGTCGCCACCAGAGGCCGGGGCCGGGGTAGAGGCCGGGGCTGGGGTAGAGGCCCAGGATGCGCCCGAGGTGCAGCCACAACACCCACGCGCGCTGTCATTGAGGCACCACCGGTGGATCAGGTTGGGCTGCTACTACTCCAGCACTATAGGAGACCCTAGCCCAGTTCATGAGTATGTATACCACTTTAGCTCAGGCAGGACTGCTTCCTCTTGTCGCAGCTACATCTCAGGCCAGGGGAGGGGCCCAAACTCCCGCGGCCGTTACACCGGAGCAACGTGTGCCAGTGGGACATGTTCCAGATGTTTTGGTTATGCCTCCTGCCGCCCCAGCACAACCAGGAGGTGGACCAGCTGCCTCTGAGGACGAGCGGCGTAGATTGGAGAGGTTCAAGAAATATGACCCTCCAGTGTTTAGTGGTTTGGCTTCAGATGATGCATTGGGTTTTCTAGAGGAGTGTCATCGTATTCTTCGTACTATGGGGATTGTGGAGACCGGCGGGGTTTCCTTCACTGCTTTTCAGTTTCGTGGGGCCGCTTATGATTGGTGGCGCACGTATGAGTTGGATAGTCCAGAAGAGTCTGCTTCATTGACTTGGACGCAGTTTTCAGATCTGTTTTTGAGGGAGTTTGTTCCACAGAGCCTTAGGGATTCTTGGCGCTCGGAGTTTGAGCGGTTGCGACAGGGCTCCATGTCGGTATCGGAGTATGCTATCAGTTTCACCCGCCTAGCCAGGCATGCACCGGCTTTGGTAGCCACGGTTCGGGAGCGAGTGCTGAGATTTATTGAGGGCCTTGTTCCGCCTATCCGATCCAGCATGGCCAGAGAGCTGGAGACAGATATATCTTATCAGCAGGCAGTTAGCATTGCCAAGAGGATCGAGAGTATGCTCCCTAGAGAGCGGAGAGAGAGAGAGGCCAAGAGGTCTCGTGAGTCGGGCCATTTCTGTGGTGCCCGCACTTCATCAGCCTATCGTTTTGGCAGGGGTTATTCCGGCCGACCAGTTCACTCAGCATTGCTCGCAGCCGGTAGTACTCCAGGTCTTCCAGCACCTCAGGAGCCTTATTATGCTCCCCCAGTTTCCAGTGCACCTCCTGCGCGGGGTCCGTCCAGGGGTCAGACTAGTGGGGGTGAGGCCGGTCAGTCACAGCCACCGCGTCCTCCCGGAGCTTGTTTTGAGTGCGGGGATACTCGCCACCTGGTTAGGGAGTGCCCAGGCGTAGGATGGGAGCACCTCACCAGTCTTCGCAGCATCAGCGTGGCTCTCATGGTCAGCAGGCTATCATTCCAGCTCCAGCTGCTATTCCACCTGCCCAGCCAGCCAGGGGCGGGGGTCAGGGTTCTAGAGGCCGCCCTCGAGAGGGGGGACAGGCCAGATTCTATGCTATTCCTGATCGCGCTGCGGCTGTTGCATCTGACTCTGTTATCACAGGTATTATTATGGTTAGTCACGGGGAGGCATCGGTTCTATTCGACCCTGGTTCCACTTTTTCATATGTGTCTTCTTACTTTGCTTCTCATCCGGGTGTGCCTCGGGATTCTTTGAGTGCCCCCATTTATGTTTCCACTCCGGTGGGTGATTCTTTGGTCGTGGACCGTGTATATCGGTCGTGTTTGGTTACCATTTGTGATTTTGAGACCAGAGCGGATCTATTGTCGCTCGGGATGGTCGATTTTGATATTATTCTGGGCATGGACTGGTTGTCGCCCCATTATTCTATTCTTGATTGTCACGCCAAGATCGTGACGCTGGCTATGCCAGGCATTCCACGTATTGAGTGGAGTGGTACTCTAGATCACACCCATAGCCGTGTTATTTCTTTTCTCAGAGCTCAGCGTATGGTTGAGAAGGGGTGTGCTGCTTATCTAGCCTATGTGCGGGACGTCGGTGTTGACACTCCCTCTATTGATTCTGTTCATGTGGTATGTGACTTTGCTGATGTATTTCCAGCTGATCTTCCGGGCATGCCGCCCGACAGAGATATTGACTTTGCTATTGACTTGTTGCCGGGCACTCGGCCCATTTCTATTCCACCGTACCGTATGGCTCCTCCTGAGTTAAAGGAGTTGAAGGATCAGTTACAGGAGTTATTGGGCAAGGGTTTTATTCGACCCGGTGTTTCGCCTTGGGGTGCTCGTGTATTGTTTGTGAAGAAAAAGGACGGTTCTATACGTATGTGTATTGACTATCGTTAGCTGAACAAGGTTACAGTGAAGAACCGGTATCCTTTGCCCCGTATTGATGATTTATTTGACCAGCTACAGGGCGCACATGTGTTTTCTAAGATTGATTTGCGCTCTGGGTATCACCAGCTGAAGATTCGGGAGCCAGATATCCCGAAGACTACCTTCAGGACCGGTATGGTCACTATGAGTTCCTCGTGATGTCTTTTAGGCTGACTAATGCCCCAGCAGCCTTTATGCATTTGATGCACAGTGTGTTCAGGCCTTATCTGGACTCGTTCGTGATTGTCTTCATTGATGATATTCTAGTATATTCTCGGAGCCGGGAAGAGCACGAGCGGCATTTGAGGATAGTGCTTCAGATTCTGAGGGAGAAGCAGCTTTATGCCAAGTTCTCTAAATGTGAATTCTGGTTGAGTTCATTGGCATTTTTGGGCCACGTGGTGTCGAGTGATGGTATTCGAGTAGATCCGAGGTAGGTGGAGGCCGTGCAGAGTTGGCCCAGACCCTCCTCCGCTACTGAGATTCGCAGTTTCCTTGGTTTGGCGGGCTATTACCATCGTTTCGTAGAGGGGTTCTCTTCGATTGCAGCACCTATGACTAGATTGACCCAAAAGGGTGCCCCTTTTCAGTGGACAGACGAGTGTGAGGCGAGCTTTCAGAAGCTCAAGACAGCCTTGACTTCGGCCCCTATATTGATGTTGCCTACAGGTTCGGGGTCCTATACTGTATATTGTGATGCCTCACGAGTTGGACTCGGTGCGGTATTGATGCAGGACGGTAGGGTGATTGCCTACGCATCGAGACAGCTGAAGGTGCATGAGAAGAATTACCCTGTTCATGATTTGGAGCTAGCTGCCATCGTTCACGCCTTGAAAATTTGGCGTCATTATTTATATGGGGTTCCTTCTGAGATCTACACCGATCACCGGAGCTTGCAGCACTTGCTTAAGCAGAAGGACCTGAATATGCGTCAGAGGAGATGGTTGGAACTACTGAAGGACTATGATATTACTATTCTCTATCATCCAGGCAAGGCTAATGTGGTTGCTGATACCTTGAGTCGTCGGGCAGAGAGTTTGGGGAGTTTAGCATATCTGCCAGCTTCGGAGAGGCCTATGGCGATGGATGTTCAGGCTTTAGCTAGACAGTTTGTTAGGCTGGATCTTTCGGAGCCCAGCCGGATTCTAGCATGTGTGGTTTCTCGGTCTTCTCTATTTGACCGCATCAGGGAGCGTCAGTTCGACGACCCTCATTTGCTTGTCCTTCGGGATAGAGTTCGGCGTGGTGATGCTCGAGATGTTACCATCGGGGATGATGGAGTCATGAGGATGCAGGGGCGTATCTGTGTGCCTAATGTGGATGATCTTCGAGAGCTGATTCTAGCAGAGGCCCATAGCTCGCGGTATTGCATCCATCCGGGAGCCGCGAAGATGTATCAGGACTTGAAATAATATTTCCGGTGGAGGCGGATGAAGAGGGATATAGTTGATTATGTTTCCAGATGCCTCAACTGCCAGCAGGTGAAGTGTGAGCATCAGCGTCCGGGTGGATTGATGCAGCAGATTGAGATTCCCAAGTGGAAATGGGAGCGCATTACCATGGACTTTGTATGTGGACTTCCACGGACTGTTAGAAAGTTTGATTCCATTTGGGTTATTGTGGATCGGCTGACCAAGTCCGCCCATTTCATACCGGTGAGCACTGCTTATTTATCGGAACGACTGGCGGAGATCTATATCAGGGAGATAGTTCGGCTGCATGGTATTCCAGTTTCCATCATTTCGGATAGAGGCACTCGGTTCACTTCACGGTTCTGGAGAGCCGTACAGCAGGAGTTAGGTACTCGGGTGGAGCTGAGCACAGCATTTCACCACCAGACTGATAGGCAGTTCGAGCGCACTATTCGGATTTTAGAGGATATGCTCCGTGCGTGCGTGATTGAGTTTGGAGGTTCATGGGATCACTTCTTGCCGCTGGCGGAGTTTGCTTATAACAACAGCTACCAGTCTAGTATTCGGATGGCACCGTATGAGGCCCTATATGGTAGGAGGTGCAGGTCTCCCGTGGGTTGGTTTGAGCCGGGCGAGGCCAGATTGCTAGGTACTGATATGGTTCAGGATGCTATGGACAAGGTCAAGGTAATTCAGGACAGACTTCGTGCAGCCCAGTCTAGAGAGAAGAGTTATGCGGACAAGAAGGTTCGCGATGTGGCGTTTATGGTTGGCGAGCGGGTTCTACTTCGAGTCTCGCCCATGAAGGGCGTTATGAGGTTTGGAAAGAAAGGAAAGCTGAGTCCTAGATTTATTGGCCCTTTTGAGATTTTGAGGCGTGTTGGGGAGGTTGCTTATGAGTTGGCCTTACCTCCGAGCCTAGCCGGAGTTCACCCCGTATTTCATGTCTCCATGCTCCGGAGATACCATGTTGACCCGTCGCATGTGTTGGATTTCACTTCTGTTCAGCTAGACAAGGATCTGTCTTATGTTGAGGAGCCAGTAGGCATTCTAGACAGGCAAGTCAGAAAGCTAAGGTCAAAGAACGTTGCTTCGGTAAAGGTTCAGTGGCGGGGCCAGCCGGTCGAGGAGGCGACTTGGGAGACCGAGCAGGATATGCGCAGCCAGTACCCTCATCTTTTCACCACTCAAGGTATGTTTTCTATGCTCGTTCGAGGACGAACGAATCTTTAAGTGTGGGAAGATGTAACGACCCGACCGGTCGTTTTAGATAATTACGCCCCAATCCCTAATTTAACTGTTCCCCTAAGTTCATTTCTGCTATTGTGGTTTGCCGGGAGAGTCGGTTCTGAAATTTGGAGCATTTTAAGAGACACTTAGTCCCTAAATAAGAGCTTTGAAGCTAGAAAATGGTCTGTAGCCAGAACAGTGTTAAGACGATCTCGGAACGGAAATCCGATGGTTCCATTAGCTCCGTTAGGTGATTTCGGGGTTGGGAGCGCGTTCGGAATGTATTTTGGAGGTCCGTAGCTCAATTAGGCTTGAAATGCCGAAGGTTGAAATTTTGGCGAATCCGAACGATAGGCGAGATTTTGATCCGGGGGTCGGAATGGAATTCCGACAATTTCTGTAGTTTTGTTATGTGATTTTGGATATGTTCGCAAATTTTTAGGTCATTCGGACGTCGTTTGGTCGGGTTTTTGATCGAATGTGCAATTCGGAAAGTTTTAAGAAATTTAGGCTTGAATTCGATGTGAATTATGGGTTTCGATGTTGTTAGACGTGTTTTGAGGATTGGAACAAGTTCGAATAAGGTATTAGGATGTGTTGGTGTGTTTGGATAGGGTCCCGGGGGACTCGGGATGAATTCGGGTGATTAAACGGCAAGAATCTTAAAAACTTGCAGCAGGCTGGTGCCTGCCTTCTGTAGTATTCGCTTCTGCGGAGCTTTGACCGCAGAGGCGAGTCCGCAGAAGCGACTTTTGCTCCGCAGGAGCGAGTTCATGGGAGGCCGGCCTAGTTCGCAGGAGCGGACTTTGGATCGCGGAGGTGGTCACGCAGGAGCGGGAGTGGACTATTTGGTGGCCCTCCGCAGGAGCGGACTTTTGTCCGCATAAGCGAAGTCGCAGAAGCGACTGTGCTTCCGCAGAAGCGACTTTTGAGTAAATGGCCAAGTGTCGCAGAAGCGACCATATGCCCGCAGAAGCGGAATCGCTGAAGCGACCTAGAGACCGCAGAAGCGGAATGGTCCAGCCAAGCCTGGGCTTCGCAGAAGCGACAAAATGTCGCGGAAGCGGATCCGCAGAAGCGGAATTTCGTCCGCAGAAGCGGAAATCGCAGAGAGTTAATTATATCGGAAGTTAGAAATTTCAGAAACATTTCCAAACTTTGAGGGCTCGGCTTAAGGTGCGAATTGGGCGATTTTGAAGGAGAATTCGAGAGGTTTCTTCGGGTAATCAATTATGGACTCCAATTATGATTGTTGTTGATAATATTATGCAAGTTTTTCATGAAAATGGAGGAATTTGGGGTAATTAATGGGGGTTTTTCACCCTAGACCAAAACCTTTAGAAAACCTTTGATTTGAATGGACTAACGGAGTCCGATTTTGATAAATTTTATATGCACGGACTCGTATTGAGATAAGGAACCCGAATATATAATTGTCGTGATTTTTCGATAAGTGTACCGAAAGTCGGGTTTTGGCAACTTGTGGGTTTTGGTGAATTTTGAGTTAATTTGATTGGGTAATGCCCAATTGGCCTATTTTGATGTGATTCTATTGATTTTTATCGGATTCTACACTTGTGGAGGCCGACATTCGTGGCAAGAGGGTTATTACTTAGCGGTTTTGTACCGGAATTGAGGTAAGTGGCTTGTCTAACTTCGTGTGGGGGACTTTCACCCCTAGGATATTATTGTGATACTTTAAATGCCTTGTACGCGAGGTGACGGGCGTGTACATGCGCTGGTTCTTGAACACATACTTTACTCAAAATGTTCAATGAGTGATATTCCTGTTTTTAGTTGTTAAATTCGATATTCCTACCCGGTAGTAGTTAAAAAAGCATGATTAGATAGAATCTAATTGTCTAGTTGCTTAATTGACTTACTTGAGTTTTCTTGGTAATCGCTGGCGCCGTTCATCGGCGAAGTTATCATTAAGCATATTATACTTCTCTCTGTGTATTCCTTTACTTGCTGTGGTTATGGACTACGGGTTCGATTCCCGAGATCCCGAGATTATTGAAATATGGACTACGGGTTCGATTCCCGAGATCCTGAGATTATTGAAATGTGGACTACGGGTTCGATTCCCGAGATCCGGAGATTATTGACATATGGACTATGGGTTCGATTCCCGAGATCCTGAGATTATTGACATATGGACTACGGGTTCGATTCCCGAGATCCTGAGATTTATTGACATATGGACTACGGGTTCGATTCCCGAGATCATGAGATTATTGAAATGTGGACTACGGGTTCGATTCCCGAGATCCCGAGATTATTGAAATGAGGACTACGGGTTCGATTCCCGAGATCCTGAGATTATTAAAATGAGGACTACGGGTTCGATTCCCGGAGATCCTGAGTTATTGAGATATTATTGAGACATGGGCTGCGGGTTCGATTTCCCGGAGACCCAGAGGTACTGAGAATGGGACTGTGGGTTCAATTCCCACAGATCCTGGATTCGTTTATTTGAGTTGGTTATTTGTTGTTAGCTTGATTGTAGACAGTTGCGGTAAACATCGTAATGTTGTTATTTCGGAAATTTTTGTTATTATCTGTTAAACTGTTTATTTTGTTATCATCATATTATTATTGTTTCTCAGTAGGGCCCTGACTTTCCTCGTCACTACTCCATCGAGGTTAGGCTTGGCACTTACTGAGTACCGCCGTGGTGTACTCATGCTACTCTTCTGCACACTTTTGTTGTGCAGATCCGGGTACATCAGAGGAGGCTCGTACTAGGTGATTCCGCAGCTTTCTGGGAGACTTCGAGGTATGATCTGCTACGTCCGCGGATCCGGAGGCTTCCCATCTATTCTAGTAGTACTAGTTGACATTTTTCTTCATGTCGTTGTTAGATACTCTTTACACATAGAGCCACGGTTGTATTTCCCCTTTTTGTCTGTGTTACCGTGGGATTCCGGATCTTGGTAGTGTTTTATTCATTGTGTGATGGATGTATGTGCCAAGCGGCACGGATTACATATCTTTTATGCTATTTTCCGCCGTTTCTTATTTAAGTATTTATAACTTGTATATTCCGCAACGTGTTAGGCTTACCTAGTCGTGGGGACTGGGTGCCATCATGACATGTTCACAATTGGTGAACTAGGGTCGTGACATTGCATCTTCTAATGGACACAGATTTATCTTGGTCGCGATTGACTATTTTACCAAATGGGTGGAGGCAAAGACATTCAAGGCGGTGACGAAGAAGGCCGTGGTGGATTTCGTGCATGAAAACATCATATGCTGATTCGGAATTCCTAAAGTAATTATCAAAGACAATGGGGCAAATCTTAACAGTCACCTCATGGCGGAAGCATGTCAGAAATTTAAAATCCTGCATTGTAACTCTACACCTTACAAACCAAAGGCAAATGGAGCGGTAGAAGCTGCAAATAAGAATATAAAGAAGATTCTCAGAAAAATGGTGGAAGAGTCTAGACAATGGCATGAGAAGTTACCTTTCACTCTTATAGGTTATCACACGACAGTACATACTTTGATTGGTACCACACCCTATTCATTGGTGTATGGAAAAGAGGCTATTATTCCTGCAGAAATTGAGATACCATCTCTTCGAATCATAGCCGAGGCTGAGATCGATGATGATGAATGGGTAAAAGCCCGTTAGGAACAATTGAATCTGATTGATGAGAAGAGGTTAGCAGCAGTTTGCCATGGGCAATTATATCAACGGTGAATGGCTAGAGCGTGTAACAAGAAGGCACGTCCTCGGAAATTTGAAGTAGGACAATTGGTATTGAGGCGTATCTTGCTGCATTGGGCTGAAGCGAAAGGCAAATTTGCACCAAACTGGCAAGGACCGTTCATGGTATCATGGGTGTTGTCTATTAGAGCCCTATATCTGACAAATGTTGAGGGAAAATGCGTATAGACTACTATCAAGTTAGATGCAGTCAAGATATATTATGTATGATTCCTTTCCATTTGTATAATTGTATTTGTTGTGATTTTGGAATTGAAATGATGAAGGCATTTTATTCTCTATCCAAACACTTTATCCATTGATACACCGTTGAGCCTTGTTCGATCTATTCTTTCATATCCCTCTCTCGGAATTGCTTATGATACAAAAAGAAAAGTAGAAACATGAAAAATGGAGAATGATACAAAAAAAAAAACAAAAGCAAAATGCAAGCAAAAGAAAAAGATAAAGAAATTGGGAAAAAGTCAAACGAAACCATGAATTAATGGCGTAGTCCGAACTACATCTGACTTGTTCCCAAAAGGGTACGTAGGCAGCCTTACTGAGGTTCAGTCACAATAAAGGAAAAATCCAAACAAATCCCCCACATATTGAAACTGGGGCAGAAGTTATGTTTTATAATTCTGAGAGTTGTAAATATTTTTAAACCCTCGAAAATTTTTGAACCTTTATATCCTTCTTTCTTAACCCATCCAAAAGCCACATTACGGTCCAAAGAAAGACCTTCTAATCAATTTCAAGAGAATAACCATACAATGAGAATAAAGGAAGAACGGGGCATGGACAACACCAGTGGCTCAGAAAACAAAAGACAAAAAGAAGAAAAAAAAAATATATATATATATATATAAAAAAATTAGAGTCTCATCGGTAAAAACCTTAACCGGCACCGTGAGGCGATGATGAGGTTGTGAGAAATAAAATGAGAGTCTTATCAGTGAAAACCTTTACCGGCACTGTAAGGCAATAGTGAGTTTTGAGAGAAAATAAATGAGAGAGTCTTGTTGGTGAAAACCTTTAATGGCACCACAAGGCGACTGTGAGGATTGTTTTGGAAAAAAGGAAAACAACAAAAATAAGATCGGTTTGGGTTGAAAGAAAGTTGGAGTTGAAATAATGTCAACTCGATTGAACAGACTGGGTCGGAATTTAAATACATGGCATGGTCAAAGGAATCAACCAACATACCCAGATAAGTTCTGTCACTTCTCCAAATCATCCTTACCCTTTTAAATTCATTCGTCTCTGCATTTCATTGATTAAAAAACCAATTTGTCCATTGAAAGCTAACTATCAACTTCTCATGATAAGAGGTGAAATAACGCTGGATCAGAGAAAGAGGAAATAAAGAAAGACGGCGATCAGAGCCGAAGAAAATAAAGAAAAAGGAGAAAAACAAGGAAAATACAAAAAGAGTTTACAAAGGAAGTCAACTGAAAGGCCGCACAGCAGAAGAAAAGCAAAAAAAGATGAAGGCAATAAAAGGCAGGAGCAGTAAATGCCATTTGCCAGCAGTTTACAACTAATAAGATTGTTCTTTGATTTAGAAAGGAACAAATTGTCACTAATCACTTTAAAGTGAATGTGACCAATGTGAAAAGAAAGAAAACATAAAAAGAAAGTTCAGCAATAAAAGGAGGAATCACTCAATCAAGTAAGAAAATTCCAAAAATAACACCCCAGTTATCAAACTGAGGGAATACTTTTTCTGCATTCATTTTCATGCATCAGGCGTCCACCTGTATAACAAGGGAATATTTTTCTGCATTTTATTTTTATGCATCAGCGCCCACTTGGATAACAAGGGAATATTTTTCTGCATTGCATTTCATGCATCAGGCGCCCACCTGGATACCAAGGGAATATTTTTCTGCATTCGCATTTCATGCATCGGGCGCCCACCTGGATAACAAGGGAATATTTTTCTGCATCCGCATTTCATGCATCAAGCGCCCACCTGTATAACAAGGGAATACATTTCTGCAATTTTAATTTCTATTTAGGCGCCCACCTGTATAACAATGGAATACATTTCTGCAATTTTAATTTCTGTTTAGGCGCCCACCTGTATAACAAGGGAATACATTTCTGCAATTTTAATTTCTACATTTTTTTATTTGTGCTAGCTAACATAAGTAACATCGTAACATGAAAAGCCCACACTGGGGTAGAGGAAAAAGTTTTGTTATTTTGTTTTTGTTTTAAGCAGGTATCAATTTGAAGGCAAGGAGTACCACTGAAAATCACAAGAAGAAAGGAAGCAAGAAAAGAAAAATCAACAAAAAAAAAAGGACAGTAACATAGAAAATCAAGGAAAGAGAGACAAAGAAGAATAAGAAAACAAGAAGTAGATAGGAACCATTGTAATTCGTAGGATTATAGCTTAGAATAGCTTCTTCATTTTACACTTTTCACCCCTGGTGTAATAAGGAGTAGGTAAGTAGTCATAGCTATAGGAATGCAATAGCAAAGTCTTGGTAGTTTTAAACTACGAGACCTTCCCGAACTACACAGACCTGATTCCTGTTTAGCCCAGGATATGTAGGCAACCTCTAAGGCAGGGTGCGGTCAAAAGGTTTTCCAAAATGCTTCTCACGGAATATGCCATTGGGCAAAAATCTCTCATTACTGCTCACTTGTCTTTGCACTGAAACTCTTCATGTTCCCGAGCAAAGAGGGGCAGCTGTGAGCACGTGATTTTTGCCCTAAGCAATAAAATTCCAAAAATAAATAAATAATATTTTTGTGTGCAATTACATGTCTAGTTGAAATAAAATGCATTTGTGAGTGTGAAAAATTTAAAAATGAAAATTATAAAATTAAAAAAAATATAGGTTAAGTATAAGTATCACAATTAAAGGAATTAAAAGAAAATTAACAAAAAATAAAATAATACTGGAAATAAAGGAAAAATAGTAGAAAAATGTCAAAAAATATCAGAAAAACTGGAAAAATAGGAAATAAAAAGAATATGAATCATTGAAAAAAAAATACAAAAAGAGAAAATAAAATACAACGAGAAAATACATAAAAATAATTAAATACAAGGAAAATACAAAAATACAATAAAATTAGGCTAGAATTTGAAAATACTAGCCCAAATACATAGTGGCCCAAATTAAAAAAAGAGGTCCACTCCAGTTTCTAGTATAAGAATCAATCTGAGCCGTTCATATAGTTGACCTAACGGCTGAATTCAAATCTATGTTTTAAAATAAAACGACACAGTTTTATGAATTAATCTGAGCCGTCCATTTCGTAAGATCTGACGGAGATGAGTAAGTCTCCACTTTAAACCAAACGTTGTAGTTTTGGGGCATTTAATCTTGGCCATTGATCATCAATGATCAAACGGCCAGGAACTCATCAAATGTAACGAGTATATGAGGGCCCGGTCTCTTCAGAGACCAGCCATTCTCATGATCTCTAACCCTAGCCGCCTCTGTACCTCGTCTCCTTCTTCTTCTCCAAGCTCACCAGCCATGGAGACTGTCCACCCTCCATGGCAGTCTCCGGCCATTTCCGACCCCCAAACCTCTCTTTTCTTGCTTATCTACCCTAGACCACCATAGACCACCCAAGAAACCCAAAAACCCCAACTTCTTGAAATTGCGGTCATCGGAGTTCTTCTCTTGTCAACACAAAACTATGAGACCGGCTCCCAAATTAACACCATAGAGACACCATCTCCCGATCTACCACCCCACATAAGCCACTTCCCTCGAATCTCACCCCAATTTCTCGAATCTTCGAGAACATGTCGCCGGAACCCTAACTCCGGTCAACTCGAAATCAAACCCCAAAACCAAAACCCCTCTCCTTAACACCCTAAACTCATCTTTGTTAAAAAAGACAATAAAAGACTTCAACTTGAAGTTTGAGAAGAAACTGGAAAAAGAAAGAAAAAGAAAAGAAAAAAAGAACAAGAAAAAGAAAAGAAAAATATGGAAAAAAGCTTAGGAGACAAATCCTACAAGCTAAGTTCCCACCCCATTTATTCACATCTTTCTGTTTTAATTTGATTTATGTGTTTGTGTTCTTCTCTGTTATTTTCTGATTACATGTTAGAGTTCACATGATTTTTCTTCATCTTCTCTTTGATTCTGTTTCGATTCTGCATGCTTTTATGTTTAAGTTTTGTTTCTTTGATTTAGTCGTTTAACCAGTTGCATGTTTTAGTTTAGTTTTCTTTCCTTGAAATAATTTCTGTTATAACTCTGTTTCTCTGTTAGTAACATACTTCTTTGGTCTCTTTGATAATCCTGCCTATTACATTTATTAAATATACTCAAGTATTTTAGGGTTTGTGGTAGTCTTTGACATGAGAGATATTTTGATTATGCCTTTTGTGCTAAATTGATATTCTATACTTAAAAGTCTGAATTATGAAGTTGTTTGATTGGAATTCAACAATATTCAAATTTCCCCTCTGAGTTTTGGTTAAATGGCAAATGATTCTAATTTTGTGGCTATGTGTGTAATTTAATGTGAAAGGGCTGTATCTGTAATAATTTCATGTTATTTGACTGCTATTAAGCCTAATGTGCTTAGGGGATATTGGTTATAGCTGTAATAGAGAAGTATTAGATAATTGGCTAAGTCTAAAAGTATGTCAAATAGTTTAATAGGCTAAAATTGAAAATTACATAAAAATGGTTACAATTGAAATAAGTAATAGAGTGGTCAGTATTGAAACTGGCCAACTCTGTAATTCTTTAGGTTTAAATTCAAATGGCTAGCTCTGAAAATGGCCAATTTTGTAATAGTCAGACTTAAATCTGAAACTGGCTAAGGTCTTAACTAATTCTAAGTGGCCAGTGAATAGTAATTGACTAATTTTGCAAATCCAAGTCCAAACACTGGACTGGCTAAACTTTAAAAGGTTAGACTTAGGTAAATAAGCAGGCTAGTCCTGCAAATCAACTATAATACAGAAAATGAAAAGAAAAGAGGCTAAAATTGAAATAAAATTAATACCTAAACTGGCCAAGTCTTAAAGACTGATATAACAACTGGCCAGTAATTAAATGAAAGCTGAAACAGAAAACCTAGACCTTAGATTGGTCGGGTAAATAGCAGTTGCCATTAAGGGTATAATAGGAATAGAAAATGGCATAATTGTGGATTTAATAAAGCCTATACGGACATTTAAGACATTTAGGCCTATGATTTCGGCAATATTGCTCAAAACTAAGGTATAATAGACCCAAATAAGAGGCAACTCAGTAAATAACCTTAGCAAGTGGGGGTATACTACTAATACACCCCAAATATAATCAAATAGAACCTTCCAGCATATGCTGGAAGGCAAATTCAAATCTGAGAAGGGTATTGAAGTGTAACAATTAAAAGAATTCAAGGGAGGAAATAAGAAATAACTTTTCAAATTTTCCCCCAATTTTTTCACTAACTCCACCTATAAATAAACCTCACTAAAGCCTGATTAAGGGCTGGATTATTGAACAATAATTCAGAGACACATTAGATATAGATACATAGAGCAATTCTGCCAGGGTTAGTCGAAGCTTATTTCTGGAAGCTGTATGAAATCTATTACTGTTTTACTAGTTTTCTAATGGTCTTTTGCTGGATATTGCTTTGCTGTTTCTGGGATTCAAACTTGATTGCTTAGATTCATTTGTGTTGCTGTGATTCAATCTCTTCCATTGCCGTTGCATTGTCTCGATGTGATCTACTTGCTATTTCCTGCCTTCATCTCCCCTTAGACTCATTGGTTTTTGTTGCTGAATCAAGTACACGGCTTGAACCATGTAATTGCAATTGGAATTGAAGAAATAAACCATCTATTTGCTACAAGTTTTCGTTAGTGATTTCTCGATCTGTTTTCATTGTTGTAGTTAGATTATTACTTAGCTGAAATTGTAATTTGTGTAGGAAATATTGTAATTGACTCATATGAGATATACCTGGAACAATGTAATAGTGTATAAAATAGAGTAGTATAGTAGTGGTAATCATAATCACTTAGATAATTAGAATAGGTTAATCATTAAATTTGATACAAAGTAAATCTGCAAACAAGTAAGTAAATTAACAACATTAACATGCAGTAGCTAGCTTAATTCGGTGATGTTTAGATTAATCTGAACAATATTAGTAGTAAACGAAACATTACGGTTAAAATGAAGTCACATATCACATGTTAATATAGTTTAATGTTTAATCATTTAGTTAGTTTTCTCTGAAATCTGCAAGTAATTAAGACTAGCATGTTAATAATAATAATAATTAGCTTTAGATACAAAATAGTTAGATTCATTAGTTTAAAAATAGCTATCAAACATAAAAACAAAAACAGTATGTTAATTAGATTTAATTCACATTGAACATTTAAAGTTAGAGTTCATTATTGTAATTCTGTACCTCACTTTCTTCTTATTGAATAAAATAGTTTAAGTTCTCTTATCTTCTGAATATCAATCCTTTGTGCATACAATATGTTCCGATTTATATTACTCTTCTCTGATGATATCTGATCTGGGCCTAATGAACTGCGAAGGCCCAGAATCATGTGAAAATGATACTGGGCTTCTGCTGAAGCGTTTCAACATGCTCCTGGGTTTTCAGCACCCATGAATACAAATCGATATGTAATAAGCCCAAAGTCCAGGCCCTGTGTAAATAAAAATAAGGCATGAATTTCAAATCTGAAAATAATGAACTAGGGGAAAAATAAAAATAGATAAACATAGTATATGCATATTAGGACTGGACTGTAAAAATAGATAAACATAGCCTCGCATTGAAAACCAAATAGTGGGGCCCCCAAATAAACGAATAAGTTATACATATTAGGCTAGGAAAGGTTGCTAGACAATTTCACAACCTTTCCAAAATATTAAAGAAGCCGATAGACGATTTTAGGTATGACTTAAAATATACTTTCCCTAATACGAGTGCACATTTGATGTGACTCAAATCGTAAATCCCGGCGAAGCCGAAACATGCTAAAGGTCACAGGCGTACTGGTTGCGGTGTGACTCGAAATACGTTTTCGCGATGTCGTAATTAGTAAAAATATTAAAGTTGAAACACATACAGATTGTTAAAAGGCATGTAATAAATCATATAAAACCGAGAATGACAGTTGAGCAACTGTGCTAAAACCACGGAATCCGGGAGTGACTAACACCTTCTCCCGGGTTAACAGAATTCCTTATCTGGATTTCTCGTTGTGCAGACTGATAAAAACATAGTCAAATTCCTCAGATTCTTGATTAACCGGTGACTTGGGACACCATCATTTTCCCAAGTGGCGACTCTGAAATTGTAAATAAAATCCAGAACCGATTGTTCTTTAATTGGAAAAACTCCTTTCTCGTTGTTATTATATCCTTCCAGAGGTATTCATAATATCGAGGTATACCTTATTCTCTTGATCGGGAATTAAAAAGGGGTAGTAAAAAGGGAGGTGTGACAATGGAAAAATTAAAAATGCAGAAAAATATTCCCTCGTTATCCAGGTGGGCGCCTGAGCAAAAATTTAAAATGTCGAAAATATTTCCTTGTTATCCAGGTGGGCGCAAGATGCAAAAATTAATAATGCAGAAAATATTCCCTTGTTCTCCAGGTGGACGCCTGATGTAGAAATTAAAAATGCAGAAAATATTCCGTCAGTTTGATAACTGGGTGTAACTTTGAAAAATAAAAGGTAATACCTCCCTCGTTGTTCGGGTAGGTTCCCGATTATTGATTCTTCCATCATGGATTCTTTCCTTTATTACTTCTTCATCTTGATTGTTTCTCCCACATTGATCACATTCACTTTAAAGTGATTATTAAGAATTTGAATCTTTTGTCCCTGTCTTAATCAGTAAACAATTTTATTAGTTATAAAATGATGGTCAGCAACTGGCATTCTTGTTGGCCTTGCTTTTACCGTTTGCCTCATCTTGCTTTGTACTGCTTTGCTGTTCTTTCTTGATCGGCCTTCCAATTCTTCCTTGTAATCCCCTTTTGTTTTTCTCTTTTGTTTTTTTTTTCTCTTTTATTCCCTTTGGCTATGTGATCGCCTTGTGTTATTTTATTTTCTCCTGTCCTTTGAAGGACCCAGTATTATTTTGTCATCCAACATGAGAGGCTGGTAGTTGGCTTTTAATCGGCAACAGATTTTAAACAAATAAAATGAAATGCAATGACCCTGCATTTAGGGGTGAGGATATTTTTGAAGTAAAAGACAGAACTTATCTGGGTAGGAAGGCCGATTCCTTTGACCATGCCATGCATTTGAATATCCGACCCAGTCTGTCCAATCAAATCGTTGCTGACTTAATTTATCCTTTCATCAACCCAAACCTTTCCTGACTTTCCATCTTCCTTTCATCGGGCCATTCCTCACTTTTGCCTTATGGTGCCCGTGAGGGTTTTAACCAATAAGACTCTATCATTTTTATTTTCTCTCACCTCACATTCGCCTTATGGTGCCCGTGAGGGTTTTCACTAATAAGACTCTCTCCTTTTTTATATTTCTCCCAACTCACATTTTCCTTATGGTGCTCGTGAGGGTTTTCACCAATAAAACTCTCTCATATATATTGTTTTTTATGTTTTCTGTCGTCAAACTCCCGGGTACTATCCATGATATGTTACTCTTTATTTCCGTTGCATTTTCATTTTCTTGAAATTAATCAGAAAGTCTTTCTTTGGACCGTAATGTGGCTTTTGGATGGGTTTAGAAAGAAGGGTATAAAGGCTCAAATTTAAAATGTGGGTTCAAAAATAATTACAAATCTCAGAATCATAAAAACATAACTTCTACCCTAGTTTCAATTTTGGGGAAAGAGGGATTTTATTTCTGTCGTGACTGAACCTCATTCAGGCTGCCTACGTACCCTTTCGGGATCAGGTCATACGTAGTTCATACCCTAAGGTTTCTTCGTCATTTGACTTTTTCCCGATTTTATTCTTTTGTATATTATTTTTTTCATATCTTTTGTTTTTTCTCTTTTTTTTTTCAAAATTTTTTCTCTTTTTTCATCATTTGTTTTCATTTCAATCTTCTCTTTTTCTTTTCTTTTCATTTCGACTTCATTATTGATTCCGAGAAAGGGGTATGAAAGAATAATATAATAAGGCTCAAAAGGGGTAGCAATGGGTAAAGTGTTTGGATAGAGAAATAAAATACCTTCATCATATCAATCTCAAAATTATGACAAATACAACTGTATACATGAAAGGAATCATACATAATATCTCTTGATTCCATCAGAGTTGATGGTAGTCTCTACACATTTCCCTTCTACATCTGTCAGATATAAAGCTCCATTGGACAATATCTGGGATACCATAAATGGCCCTTCCCAATTTGGCACAAACTTTCCTTTTGCTTTAGCCCAGTGTGGTAAAATACGTCTTAACACCAATTGTCCAATTTTGAATTTCTGTGGACGTACTTTCTTGTTATATGCTCTGTCCATCCTCCGTTAGTACAACTGTCCGTGACATACTGCTGCTAATCTTTTCTCATCGATCAGGCTTAATTGCTCCAAACGGGCCTTTACCCATTCATCATCATCAATTTCAGCCTCAACTATAATCCGGAGGGAAGGTATTTCAATTTCTGCAGGTATCACTGCCTCCGTTCCGTACATCAATGTGTAAGGGGTTGCACCAATTGAAGTTCGCACAGTAGTGCGATAACCCATTAGAGCAAATGGTAATTTTTCATGCCACTACCTCGACTCCTCTATCATTTTTCGAAGAATCTTCTTCATATTATTGTTTGCAGCTTCAACTGCTCCATTTGCTTTAGGCCGATAAGGTGTAGAATTACGGTGCAAGATTTAAACTTCTGACATGCCTCTGCCATGAGATGACTGTTAAGATTGGCTCCATTATCTGTGATAATCACCTTGGGAATTTTGAAGTGGCAAATGATTGTATGTACGAAATCTACTACTGCCTTCTTTGTTACTGTTTTAAATGTCTTCGCTTCCACCCATTTAGTGAAATAATCAATGGCTACCAGGATAAACTTGTGCCCGTTAGATGCTGCGGGTTCTATCAGATCGATGACATCCATGCCCCAGGCAACAAAATGCCATGGTGCTGACATAGTATACAACTGTGACGACCCGGCCCGTCGTCACGAGAATTACCCCCCCCCCCCGTTATGTTGTAAATGCATGTTTTATGATTTTATATCCAGTGTTAGAGTCTATCGGGTGAGTTAGGAGTGAATTGGATTGAAAATGAGGCACATAGCCTTTTTGAAGGAAACTTGAATAAGGAAAGTCAACCCGGAGTTGACTATTTGGTTAGAGGGCTCGGAATCAGGTTCTGATGATTCGGTTAGTTCCGGGAGGTGATTTGTGACTTAGGGGAATGATCGGAATTGAATTTGGAGGCCAGGTGTAGAAATAGGCTTGAATTGGCTAAGGTTGAATTTTGGCGAAATCCGACGGTAGGTGAGATTTTGATCTGATGGTCGGAATGGAATTCTGACAGTTGCAGTAGCTCTGTTAGGTGATTTTGGATATGTCCGCAAAATTTCAGGTCATTCGGACGTCGTTTGGTCGGGTTTTTGATAGAATGTGTAATTCGGAAGTTTTGAAGAAACTTAGGCTTGAATCCGTGGGTAATTGGTGATTTTGATGTTTAGGATGGTGTTTTTATGATTGGAACAAGTTCGTATCATGTTTTGGGGTATGTTGGTGGTTTTCGTTGGGGTCCCGGGGGCCTCGGGGTGAATCCGGACCATCATCCGGCATTTGGAAGCAAGAAGTGACCTGCTGTAATCTGCAGATCACTGGGCAGTGTTTTGGCCTTCGCGTTCGTGAGAGAAAGGCTCGCGTTCGCGTAGGCCAGGTCCAGCATGCTTCGCGTTCGCGTGGGTTTAGGCCGCGATCGCGAAGAAGGAATTGGCGAGGCCACGCGTTCGCGTGGGAGACTACGCGTTCGCGTAGAGTAATAATCCGGAGGCTGGGAAGTTGACCTTCGCGGACGCGTGAAGGAGTGATGCGTTCGCGATGAAGAAGAGGAAAAAGGCATCGCATTTGTGTGAGTGGCATCGCGAACGCGATGAAGAAAATAGTCTGGCAGTGAAGTTAAAACCAGAACTGGACAGTCGCGGGTTTAATACCCAAAACCTCCATTTTTGAGTTCCAAGAGAAGAAATTGACGGGAGATTGCTGGGAAATCATTGGGGTTTCATTGGAGGTAAGTTCTGTGGCTTAATTACATCATTTTAACATGAAATCCTTGGTTAAATCCCTGTAAATGGAAGTTAAAGGTGTGTTTGAGCCCTAGGCCTAAATTTGAGAAAAACACTGATTTGAGTGGGCAAATGGAGTCCGATTTTGGTAAATTTTATATGCCTAGACTCGTATCGAGATGAAGGTTCCAAATATGTGACTTTTGTAATTTTTCGACAAGCGTACCGAAAGTCGGGTTTTGACAACTTTGGGAATTTTGATGTAAATTGAGTTGTATTGATTGGGTGTCGTCCCATTAGCCTAATTTGTTGTATTTCTACTGTATTTGATCAGATTCTACGCGTGCGGAGCTTGATTCTCGTGGAAAGGGCATTGCGGAGTAGTCGTCGCGCCGTATTGAGGTGAGTAATAGATGTGGGTGATGACCAGCGGGTTCGAAACCCCGGTATACCACTTTGTGACGCTGTATAGCGGCGAGACACGTACTCTCTTGTGAGTGCGGGGTCGATTGTGATTGGGGACTATGGCTTAGTCCGACTTGTTGATATTGTGTTATGACATTGGCTATTCTTGAGCCGTCGAACCTCCTTCTCGGATGGTTGCATACTATATATTGAGATATTGGCCACTCTTGAGCCGAGGAACCCCTTCTTGGGCGGTTGAGTATACTTGTGGGCCGTGAGCCAGTTATTGGATCCCGCGAGGATCGTTATCATTGTCTTATCATATTGACATGTTAGTTACTACCAGTCCGTAGCTATTTCTGTTATCATGCTATTTCCAATCTCTGGAACTTGGTATTATTGTTTTCCAACTGAAAAATGATAAAAAGGGTTTTCAAACTACTTTTGAGCCTGCGAGGCTGTATTTGCATATTAGCTGACTGGTAGTGGATCGGGCTGCACGCCGCAGCAGTATATATGTTGGATCGGACTGCACGCCGCGGTGATATTGTGCTTGGGCTGTAGGAGCCCCTCCGGAGTCTGAACCCCCACAGTGAGCACGGGTACCCAAATTGGATCGGGCTACGCGCCGTAGCGGTCATATCATGCATTGCATTGTATTTAGCTACATATGCTAGCTGTTACATTGTTTTGCTGGTACTTATTGGTACAGGTACAGTTGATATTGATTCTGTGACAGGGTATTTGAATACAGCTTTACATAGTACTTTATTGCGGATTTCTTATCTGCGCTGTCTTACCCTTGTTTATTACCACTGAGTCTGGCAGTACTCATTTTACTCCCTGCACCTTGTGTGCAGATCCAGGGTACCTCTCAGCAGTGATCCAGTAGTTGTGCGAGGCGACATTTGTGGATATTCGAGGTAGTTGCAGAGTCCGCAGGACCCGATATTCCTTCTTACTGTCTCTTGATTTTGTATTGACTTTTCTTTCCGCACTTGGTATCTTGTAAACCTTTATACGCTCATGTTCAGTAGAGGCTCATGACTCTTGACCCTTCGGTCTATGGGAGTTAAAGTATTATGGGACTTAGCTCCCCATTTTCGTTATATGTATCGCTGTTATTTTGTGAATTAATATGCTTAAATGGGCTAAAGAGAGCTTCTAGCTCCGTTGTTGAGGTTGATTGGTCAGGCTGGCTTAGCAATGTGCTGGGCGCCATCACAACCAGATTTGGGGTCGTGACAAGTTGGTATCAGAGCCTAGGTTTACTAGGCCTCGTGAGTCTTGAGCCGGTTAGTAGAGTCTTGTGGATCGGTATGGGGACGCCCGTACTTATCCTCGGGAGGCTCGCGAACCTTTAGGAAAACTTCACTTTTCTTGAAATCGTCGTGCGATCTTGTTGTTCCGAGAACCGAACTTCTATATTCTATTCTCTCGCGGATGGCGAGAACGCGAGCATCGGGACGAGGTGGACGACCTCCATTGCCACCGTTAGAGGCCGTGGGCGCGGTCGTGCTAGAGGTAGAGGTAGGGCGGCCGAGGCCAGTGCCAGCCGACCCGCCCGTTGTACCGGTTCAGGAGCAGCCCCCGGTGGTTGATGCTCCGGCGGCCCCAGTTCAGAGGGCCAGACCGTATCTATTACTATTCCCGGTCTTCGAGAGACTCTTGCTCGGATATTATCGGTGTGTTCCGGTTTAGCTTAGGTAGTTTCGGCTACCGCTACCGTAGCGACATCTCGGTCGGGGGGTGGTCGGCGGACCCACCGCAGCTCGCACACCTGACCCGGTTGTTCGGGGACTTCGGACGCCGAGGCGGTCCCCGCTCGGTGGTTGCACCGGTTATTCCTCCGAGCTGCACCGGCTCCGGCTCCAGAGCATATGGTTGAGGTTATGCCCGACGACGAGTAGCGTCGTCTTGAGAGATTTGGTAGACTTCAGCCACCCCATTTCGGTGGCGTTGAGGGCGAGGATGCCCAGGGTTTCTTGGACAAGTGTCGGAGGATGTTGCGGACGGCTGGTATTCTTGAGTCCAGCGGAGTTTCATTTACTACCTTTCAGTTCACCGGTCCCGCATTTGATTGGTGGGAAGAGTTTGAGAGGCGTAGGCCTGCAAGAGCAGCACCTCTCACATGGCGGCAGTTCTCTACTCTCTTTCTAGAGAAATATGTACCTCGGTCTCGTCGCGAGGAGCTACGTCGCCAGTTCGAGTGGTTGGTTCAGGGCGACATGTCTGTGACCCAGTGTGAGCTCAGATTTACACAGTTCGCTAGGCATGCCACATGGATGATCCCTAATGATAGGGAGAGGATTAGGAGGTTCATTGATGGCCTCAACTACTCTATCCGCATTCTTATGACCAGAGAGAGAGTTTTGTCATCATCATTTGAGCAGGTTGTTGATATGGCACGCTCCATTGAGGCGGATCGTCGCCGAGAGAGAGAGGAGCGGGAGGCCAAGAGGCCTCGTGGTTCTGGCAGTTTCAGTGGTGCTCCATCTAGAGGGCATTCCCAGCAGAGCAGAGGTCGCTCATCTAGACCTTCTCATTCAGGCCGCCCAGAGCAGAGCGGAGGTTCTTATGGTCGTGGTCGACAGGGGTTTCAACAGGGTCAGTCATCGCTTAGTGCCCTTCCAGCCCAGGGTGCAGCACCTACTTCATCAGCCCAGGGTTCTTCTGCGGCGAGGGGTTCTCTTCAGTCCCCTTCTCCAGCACCAGGTGCATGTTAGGAGTGTGGTGATTTTGGCCACATGAGGAGACAGTGCCCTCGACTCCGTAGGGACAAGACTCAGCAGAGGGACCAGCCCTCATCTTCAGTACCATCTCAGTCTAGTAGAGGTGGAGGTCAGTCTTCTCGTGGTCGCCCCAGGGGCGAGGAGAGATCCGGTGGAGGCCAGGCACGATTCTATGCACTTCCTGACAGGCGTGATGCAGTTGCCTCCGATGTAGTGATTATAGGTATCATTTCCGTCTGTCACAGAGATGCCTCTGTTCTATTTGATCCAGGGTCCACATATTCTTACGTGTCCTCTTATTTTGCACATCATTTGGGTGCGACTCGTGGTAGTCTTGACTTACCTGTTCATGTATCCACCCCGTAGGTGATACGATCGTTGTGGATCATGTCTATAGATCCTATGTTATAACTATTGGGGGTCTAGAGACCCAGGCAGATTTGTAATTGTTGGGTATGGTGGATTTTGATGTTATATTGGGTATGGACTGGTTGTCCCCGTACCATGCTATATTGGACTGTCATGCTAAGACAGTTACGTTGGCCATTCCTGGTATTTCTCAGATCGAGTGGCGGGGTTCGACCGATTTCGTCCCTAGCCGTGTCATTTCGTTCCTAAAAGCTTAGAAGATGGTCGAAAAAGGGTGTTTATCATACTTGGCTTTTGTGAGAGATGTGGGAGCCTGAGTCTCCTAGCATTGATTATGTACCTGTTGTGAGGGACTTTCCAGATGTATTCCCCTCAGACCTGCCGGGCATGCCGCCGGACAGGGATATTGATTTTGGCATTGACTTGGTGCCGGGCACTCAGCCCATATCCGTTCCTCCTTATCGGATGGCATCAGCTGAGTTGAAAGAACTAAAAGAGCAGCTTCAAGAGCTTCTGGATAAGGGTTTCATCCGCCCTAGTGTGTCCCCGTGGGGTGCGCCGGTATTATTTGTTAAAAAGAAAGATGATTCCATGCGAATGTGTATTGATTATGGGCAATTGAACAAAGTGACAGTGAAGAACAAGTACCCTCTACCGCGCATAGATGATTTGTTTGATTAGTTACAGGGTGCGAGGGTGTTTTCTAAGATCGATCTTCGTTCAGGCTATCATCAGCTGAAGATCAGGGACTCGGATATTATGAAGACTGCATTCGGGACCCGATATGGTCATTATGAGTTTCTTGTGATGTCGTTTGGGCTGACCAACGCCCCAGCAGCATTTATGCATCTGATGAACAGTGTGTTCAGGCCTTATTTGGATTTATTTGTGATTGTGTTCATTGATGACATTCTAGTCTACTCCCGTAGTCAGGAGGAGCATGCTCAGCATTTGAGTATTGTATTGCAGAGATTGATGGAGGAGAAGCTATATGCTAAATTCTCCAAGTGCGAGTTTTGGCTTGAGTCCGTAGCATTTCTGGGGCATGTGGTGGCTCGTGATGGTATTTAGGTCGATCCGAAGAAGATAGAGGCGGTGCAGAGTTGGCCTAGACCGACCTCAGCTACAGAGATCAGGAGTTTTCTTGGCTTGGCGGGGTATTATCGCCGGTTTGTTCAGGGATTTTCATCCATTGCTTCTTCATTGACTAAATTGACCCGGAAGGGTGCACCATTCGTGTGGTCGGATGAGTGCGAGGAGAGCTTTCAGAAGCTCAAGACAGCTTTGACCACAGCTCCAGTGTTAGTATTGCCATCAGCTTCAAGTTCATATACTGTTTACTGTGATGCCTCGAGAGTGGGGATAGGTTGTGTGTTGATGCAGGAAGGGAAGGTGATTGCTTATGCTTCTCGGCAGTTGAAGCCACATGAAAAGAACTATCATGTTCATGATTTGGAGCTAGCCGCTATTGTTCATGCATTGAAGATTGGGAGGCACTATTTGTACGGTGTGTCTTGTGAGGTGTATACCGACCATCGTAGTCTCCAGCACTTGTTCAAATAGAAAGACCTTAATTTGAGACAGTGGAGATGGCTTGAGTTGTTGAAGGATTATGACATTATTATATTATATCATCCGGAGAAGGCCAATGTGGTGGCCGATGCTTTGAGCCGGAAGGCGGTCAGTATGGGGAGCTTGGCATATATTCCAGCTGAGGAGAGGCCATTTGCTCATGATGTTCAAGTGCTAGCCAATCGGCTAGTGAGGTTAGATATTTCGGAGCCCAGCCGGGTATTGGCTTGTGTTGTATCTCGGTCATCTCTATATGGTCGTATTCGTGAGCGCCAGTATGATGATCCACATTTGGCTGTCCTTAGGGATAGAGTTCAGCATGATGATGCTAGAGATGTCACCATTGATAGTGACAGCGTATTGAGGATGCATGGCCGGATATGTGTGCCCAATGTTGATGGCCTTCGTGAGTTGATTCTGGAGGAGGCCCATAGCTCGCGGTATTCTATCCATCCAGGAGCCGCGAAGATGTATCAAGATTTGAAACAACATTATTGGTGGAGAAAGATGAAAATGGACATTGTCAGACATGTAGCACGGTGCCTCAACTGTCAGCAGGTTAAGTACGAGCATCAGAGGCCCGGTGGTGTATTTCAGCGCATTGATATTCCTGAGTGGAAATGGGAGAGGGTCACCATGGACTTTGTTACTGGACTCCCTCGGACGGTGAGGAAGTTTTATTCTGTATGGGTGATTATGGATAGACTGACCAAGTCAGCTCACTTCATTCCAGTTAGTACTACCTACTTATCGGAGCGGTTGGCAGTGATCTTTATTCGAGAGATTGTTCGGTTGCATGGAGTTCCAGTGTCTATCATATCCGACAGGGGTACTCAGTTCACTTCTCAGTTTTGGAGAGCATTTCAACAAGAGATGGGTACGCGGGTTGAGTTGAGTACTGCATTTCACCCCAGACAGATGGGCAGTCTGAGCGTACTATTCGGATTCTGGAGGATATGTTGCGAGCATGTGTGATTGACTTTGGTGGTTCGTGGGATGAGTTCCTACCACTTGCTGAGTTTGCCTACAACAACAGTTATCAGTCGAGTATTCAGATGGCCCCGTATGAGGCATTGTATGGCAGGCGGTGTAGATCCCCCGTGGGATGGTTTGAGCCTGGTGAGGTTAGATTGATAGGGACCGAGTTAGTCCAGGATGCTCTGGATAGAGCAAAGTTGATCCAGGAGAGGCTTCGTACAGCACAGTCTCGTCAGAAGAGTTATGCGGACCGTAGAGTTCGAGAGTTGTCTTTCATGGTTGGTGACCGAGTATTGTTGAAGGTTTCACCTATGAAGGGTGTCATGAGGTTTGGGAAGAAAGGAAAGTTGAGTCCTAGGTACATTGGTCCTTTTGAGATACTTAGGAGGGTTGGAGAGGTGGCATATGAGTTAGCCTTTCCGCCCAGCTTATCTAGCGTTCATCCAGTATTCCATGTGTCTATGCTCCGGAACTACATTGGAGATCCGTCTCATGTATTAGACTTCCGTACCATTCAGCTTGATGGTGATCTATCCTATGAAGTGGAGCCTATTGCCATTTTGGGACGTCAGGTGAGAAAATTGAGGTCTAAGGAGATTGCATCGGTTAAGGTTCAGTGGAGAGGTCGACCCGTGGAGGAGGCCACTTGGGAGATCGAGCGGGAGATGCGGAGCAGATATCCTCACTTGTTTGAGACTTCAGGTATGTTTCTTGACCCGCTCGAGGACGAGCTTTTGCTTAAGAGGGGGAGAATGTGACGACCCGACCCGTCATCACGGGAATTACCACCCCGTTATGTTGAAATTATATGTTTTATGTTTTTATATCGGTGTTAGAGTCTATCAGGTGAGTTAGGAGTGAATTGGATTGAAAATGAGGCATATAGCCTTTTTGAAGGAAACTTGAATAAGGAAAGTCAACCCGGAGTTGACTATTTGGTTAGAGGGCTCGGAATCGGATTTCTGATGATTCGGTTAGTTCCGAGAGGTGATTTGTGACTTAGGGGAACGATCTGAATTGAATTTGGAGGCCCGGTGTAGAAATAGGCTTGAATTGGCTAAGATTGAATTTTGGCGAAATCCGAACGGTAGGTGAGATTTTGATCCGAGGGTCAGAATGGAATTCCGACAGTTGCAATAGCTCCGTTAGGTGATTTCGGATATGTCCGCAAAATTTTAGGTCATTCGGACGTCGTTTGGTCGGGTTTTTGATAGAATGTGTAATTCGGAAGTTTTGAAGAAACTTAGGCTTGAATCCGTGGGTAATTGGTGATTTTGATGTTTAGGATGGTGTTTTTATGATTGGAACAAGTTCGTATCGTGTTTTGGGGTATGTTGGTGGTTTTCGTTGGGGTCCGGGGGCCTCGGGGTGAATCCGGACCATCATCCGGCATTTGGAAGCATAAAATGGTCTGCTGTAATCTGCAGATCACTGGGCAGTGTTTTGGCCTTCGCGTTCGCGAGGGCAAGGCTCGCGTTCGCGTAGGCCAGGTCCAGCATGCTTCGCGTTCGCGTGGGTTTAGGCTGCGATCGCGAAGAAGGAATTGGCGAGGCCACGCGTTCGCGTAGAGTAATAATCCGGAGGCTGGGAAGTTGACCTTCGCGGACGCGTGAAGGAGTGACGCGTTCGCGATGAAGAAGAGGAAAAAGGCATCACGTTCGCGTGAGAGGCATCGCGAACGCGATGAAGAAAATAGGCTGCAGTGAAGTTAAAACCAGAACTGGACAGTCGCGGGTTTAATACCCAAAACCTCCATTTTTGAGTTCCAAGAGAGGAAATTGACGGGAGATTGCTGGGAAATCATCGGGGTTTCGTTGGAGGTAAGTTTTATGGCTTAATTACATCATTTTAACATGAAATCCTTAGTTAAATCCCTGTAAATGGAAGATTAAAGGTGTGTTTGAGCCTAGGCCTAAATTGAAGAAAAACACTGATTTGAGTGGGCAAATAGAGTCCGATTTTGGTAAATTTTATATGCCTAGACTCGTATCGAGATGAGGGTTCCGAATATGTGACTTTTCTAATTTTTCGACAAGCGTACCAAAAGTCGGGTTTTGACAACTTTGGGAATTTTGATGTAAATTGAGTTGTATTGATTGGGTGTCGTCCCATTAGCCTAATTTGTTGTATTTCTACTGTATTTGATCAGATTCTACGCGTGTGGAGCTTGATTCTCGTGGCAAGGGCATTGCGGAGTAGTCATCGCGCCGTATTGAGGTGAGTAATAGATGCGGGTGATGACCAGCGGGTTCGAAACCCCGGTATACCACTTTGTGACGCTGTATAGCAGCGAGACACGTACTCTCATGTGAGTGCGGGGTCGATTGTGATCGGGGACTATGGCTTAGTCCGACTTGTTGATACTCGTGTTATGACATTGGCTATTCTTGAGCCGTCGAACCTCCTTCTCGGATGGTTGCATACTATATATTGAGATATTGGCCACTCTTGAGCCGAGGAACCCCCTTCTTGGGCGGTTGAGTATACTTGTGGGCCGTGAGCCAGTTATTGGATCCCGCGAGGATCGTTATCATTGTCTTATCATATTGACATGTTAGTTACTACCGATCCGTAGCTATTTCTGTTATCATGCTATTTCCAATCTCTGGAACTTGGTATTACTGTTTAACAACTAAAAAATGATAAAAAGGTTTTCAAAACTACTTTTGAGCCTGCGAGGCTGTAATTGCATATTAGCTGACTGGTAGTGGATCGGGCTGCGCGCCGCAGCAGTATATATGCTAGATCGGACTGCACGCCGCAGTGATATTGTGCTTGGGCTGTAGGAGCCCCTCCGGAGTCTGTACCCCCACAGTGAGCACGTGTACCCAAATTGGATCGGGCTACGCGCCGTAGCGGTCATATCATGCATTGTATTGCATTTAGCTACATCTGCTAGCTGTTATACTGTTTTGCTGGTACTTGTTGGTACAGGTACAGTTGATATTGATTCTGTGACAGGGTATGTGATTACAGCTTTACATAGTGCTTTATTGCGGATTTCTTATCTGCGATGT
Source organism: Nicotiana noctiflora (assembly GCA_032618575.1). Classification (NCBI taxonomy): domain Eukaryota; kingdom Viridiplantae; phylum Streptophyta; class Magnoliopsida; order Solanales; family Solanaceae; genus Nicotiana; species Nicotiana noctiflora. Next base: position 141,469 of record JASVEL010008860.1, read on the forward strand.
CTTACCCTTGTTTATTACCACCGAGTCTAGCAGTACTCATTTTACTCCCTGCACCTTGTGTGCAGATCCAGGTACCTCTCAGCAGTGATCCAGTAGCTGTGCGAGGCGACATTTGTGGATATTCGAGGTAGCTGCCGAGTCCGCAGGACCCGATATTCCTTCTTACTGTCTCTTGATTTTGTATTGACTTTTCTTTCCGCACTTGGTATCTTGTAAACCTTTATACACTCATGTTCAGTAGAGGCTCATGACTCTTGACCCTTCGGTCTATGGGAGTTGAAGTATTATGGGACTTAGTTCCCCGTTTTCATTATATGTATCGCTGTTATTTTGTGAATTAATATGCTTAAATGGGCTAAAGAGAGCTTCTAGCTCCGTTGTTGAGGTTGATTGGTCAGGCTGGCTTAGCAATGTGCTGGGCGCCATCACAACCAGATTTGGGGTCGTGACAACAACTCATATGGTGGTGAATGAATCCAGTCCCCGTGTATCTGGCATTGATGGCGTTTCCATACATATCTAATGCAATCTCTCTCCATAGTGAGCCAATAATATCCAGCCCTTAGTATTTTCTTGGCCAAAACATATCCACTCATATGAGTCCACAAGTTCCTGTATGTATTTCAGCCATGATTATAGTGGCCTGCCGTGCATGTATACATCTCAGTAAACCCAAATCTGGGGTTCTCTTGTATACAATCCCTCCGCTGAAGAAGAATCCACTCGCTAGTCGCCTTATATCCCCTTTTTGATCTCCCGTAGCTTGCACCGGGTACACCCCCATCCTCAAATATTCTTTAATATCATGGAACCATGGTTCACTATCAAGGTCCTCTTCTACCGTGAAACAATAAACATTTTTGTCATGAACTTGTATTTGCAATAGATCTATATAAGCTTTGTCCGGATGGTGCAACATGGACAACAATGTGGCCCGAGCATCTACAACTTCATTGTGCATTCTTGGGATATGCTTGAACTCTATGGATTGAAACCTTTGAGATAGTACTTGTAGACACTGTTGGGACAGTATAAGTTTCAAATCTCTTCTCTCCCATTGTCCTAACTTTGATGTATCAAGAGATCCGAGTCACCCATGACCAAAATCTCTTGAACACCCATGTCTATTGCCATTCTTAATCCCAATATACATGCTTCATACTTGGCCATGTTATTAGTACAGAAAAAGCGAAGCTGAGCAGTAACAGGATAATGCTGACTCGTTTCTGAGATGAGCACTGCTCCAATTCCGACTTCTTTGCTATTGACAGCCCCATCAAAGTATAATTTCCAGCCCAAATTTTCGTCTTGTTCAAATTCGTCAATATTCATTGTCTCCTCATCGGGAAAATATGTCTTCAGCGGTTCATACTCATCATCAACTGGTTTTTCTTCCAAATGATCAGCGACTGGTTGTGCCTTCATTGTAGTGCGGGTTACATAAACAATATCAAACTCTTTAAGCAGAATTTTCCATTTAGCGAGCCTTCCTATGGGCATAGGCTTCTAGAAGATGTACTTCAGTGGATCTAGACGAGATATGAGATAAGTGGTGTAAGCCGACAAGTAATGTTTCAACTTCTGTGCAACCCATGTTAAAGCACAACATGTTCTTTCCATCTGAGTGTATTTTACCTCGTAAGATGTAAATTTCTTACTGAGATAGTATATTGCTTGCTCTTTCTTCCCTGTCTCATCATGCTGCCCTAGTACATAGCCAAATGAATTATCCAATACAGTCAAATAAAGGATCAAGGGCCTTCCAGGTTCTGGAGGAACCAACACAGGAGGATTGGTTAGATATTCCTTTATTTTGTCAAACGCATCTTGACATACCCCAGTCTAATTCACCGCAGCATCTTTCTTCAATAATTTGAAAATGGGTTCACAGGTCGATGTCAGCTGAGCAATAAATATGCTAATATAATTCAATCTGCGCAACAAACTCATCACCTCTTTCTTGATCTTTGGCGGAGGCAAGTTCTGAATTGCTTTTATCTTTGATGGGTCTAGTTCAATACCACGTCGGCTTACCACGAACCCCAATAACTTTCCTGATGGTACTCCAAAAGCACATTTTGCTGGATGGAGCTTGAGATTGTATCTCCGAAGCCTCTGGAAGAACTTTCTCAAGTCTTTGACATGATCACACTACTTTTTGGATTTGATAATAACATCATCCACATACACTTCGATCTCTCGATATATCATGTTATGAATAGTGGTCATTGCTCTCATATATGTAGCTCCAGCATTCTTCAACCCAAATGGCATTACTCTGTAGCAATATGTTCCCCAAGGTGTGATAAAGGCCATCTTTTCTGCATCTTCTTCATCCATCAAGATCTGATGATAACCTGCATAGCAATCCACAAAAGAACCAATCTCATGTTTGGCACAATTGTTAATCAATATGTGGATGTTTGGAAATGGAATATCATCCTTCGGACTGGCTTTATTGAGGTCTCGATAATCATCACACACTCTTGTTTTTCCGTCTTTCTTCTGAACAGGTACAACATTGGCTAACCGGGAGGGATACTTGGTGACCCGTATGACCTTTTCCTCAAACTGCTTATTGACTTCTTCTTTTATTTTTACACTGATATCCATTTTGAACTTTCTCAACTTTTGCGACAGGCCAGCATTCCGGATAAATGGGCAGCTTATGTACCACCAAGTCAGTACTGAGCCCTGGCATGTCATCGTAAGACCAAGCAAATATATCTTTGTACTCATGTAATAGCTTGATCAAGTCTTCTCTGAGTGAGACCTCTAATTGCACACTAATCTTTATTTCCTGAATATTCTCCTCATTTCCCAAATTAATAGACTCCGTCTCATTTAAGTTTGGTTTGGGTTTCACTTCATAGTGGCTCAAATCCTTACTAATTTCCTCCAAAACTTCCTCATCCTCATATTCCACTTCATTATTATTTTCAATTTCTTGTATGACTATCTGAAAATCAAGACTAGACCGTGAATCCTTTATGCATGACACATCATTGAAATTAGCAAAAACTGGACTGTACAAGAAAAGAAAAGAAAATAAAACAATGCTGCAAAAATAGAGGAAGAAAGAAATTGCATTTCATTAAACTTTGAAAGGTAACAAGGTTTGCATACATTTGACTAGACAGATCATAGGATTACGATTTTTGAAACAAGACAGATTTAGGAATGGAATATTAAAAGCTAACTACCACATCTCCCTCCTGATTGGAAGAGGAGTAGCTTCCCAGTTATTTAGCCTGATCCGAGGTACAACAAACTGAACATCCATCGTGCTTGTTCCCTCGCTTGCCTGTATCATATTCACGCCTTCAAACAACCTCTCAAAACTTTCTAATAGCTCTTCATCTGGCCTTATCTCTACATGGCCCAGCATGACAGTCGCCAGACGTCTTTGTGTACAGGCTTGACGAAGCAATATGACAGTTTTAGGATAGGTTTGGGGAGGGTCCATCCTTTCTTTTTCAATGTTTTGGCTCTTTGTATATCGGCGATGGTTGGCTCGAAACCTAGGCCAAAATTATTAGTGCTACCTGAAAGATGAACTGGTTGTGTTATACCTTTCAAAGCAACTCCTAGACCTCTTCCCGGAGAGAACCCGTTCTTTATCATTTCCTTGGCAACCATGACCGCTGCAGGGGTCACTTTGGGTAATAGGATGATTTCTCCTTCAGATATCTTGTTCACAGTCACAGTGTCCATCACTTGGTACTCCCAAGGACCTCTGTCACCTTCGACTTCTTCTAATGGGGTGATGGCATTAAAAACATTATCCTCACCGTGCACTACTCTTTCTTGCTGATCCCATTCAAACTTCACCATTTGATGTACTGAAGAAGGCACCGCTTTTGTAGTGTGTATCCATGGACTTCCTAACAGGAGATTATATGACACAGCAATTTCCAACACTTGAAACTCCATGCTGAATACAACCGGTCCGATGGTGAGTTCTAGTATGATATCTCCAATGGTGTTCTTTCCACCTCTGTCAAATCCCCTCACACATATGCTATTTCTTTGGATCCTTCAGTGATCAATCTTAAGTTTTCCTAGAGTAGACAAAGGACAAATATTATCACTCGACCCATTATCGACAAAGACACGAGTCACCACTGATTCCTCACACTTCACTCTAAGGTATAATGCCTTATTGTGCTCTGTCCCTTGTAGTGGTAGTTCATCATACGAGAATGTTATCCTATTTGCCTCAAAAATTTGTTTGTAATCTTATCCAAATGACACACCTTTATCTTTCGGTACATGAGCTTCATTTAGGATTTTCATTAACGCCCTTCGGAGTTCATCGGAATGAATCAGCAGAGATAGCAAAGATATTTGAGCTGGTTTCTTCCTCGGTTGCTCAACTATGGAGTAATCTTGAGCGTTCATTTTCTTTAAGAACTCATTAGCTTCTTCTTCGGTTACCGCTTTCTTCACATGGGTTGGATTTTCTTTCACAACTTTCGCCTTCCTCAAATCGTCAGGAGCAAAACATTGCCCAGACCGGGTCAAACCATGGGTTTCACATATCTCTCCCTTGACTTCTTTCCCTTTGTACGTGATAGTTACCTTGTCATAATTCCAAGGTACAACTTTGATGTTCACAATCGACATCTGAACGACCTGCTTGATAACAACTAGTTCTATTTGTGCCCCTTTCACAATCAATATTGGCGTCACCCAAGGTATTATCACTTTTACAGGTTCGGGTTCAGTTACCACTGCTGGCTATCTTGCAGGTGGATCGACTAACACTTTCTCACTCCCGACTTTCTCCTCTGTCTTGCTATTTACTTTGATTGTCATCACAGTATGAGAGGGTTTTTTGCAGCTTTCTCCCTGTACTAGCTCTATGATATGTGTTTCATGGTGCACCGGCAAAGAATTTTGTGTTATGTTGGGAGTCTCTTGCACCTTAATTCTTCTGGAGTCAATGAGCTCTTGTATAGCAGATTTTAGCTGCCAAAAGTTTTTCGTGTCATGTCACGGTGCCCCAGAACAATATTCACAATGGATGGATTGATCTAAGTTTCTCGATGGAGGGTTGGGAATTTTAGGCTCAATACGACTTAGCATCCCCAATTGTCTTAATCGGTGAAAGAGCCTGGTATATAATTCTCCCAAAGGAGTGAATGTTTTCTTTCTCTGAGCCCTGTCGCTTTGAATTCAGGATCGAGATGGAAACTGGTTCGGTTAGGACTTCTATAGGTTTTTGGTGGTGGGTAGGTATTTTGGGCATGGTAGACATTCTAAGGAGCTAGGGCTCGCCATGATGGAGGAGGCGGTGGGTAAGATTGGGCATGCTGAAAAGAAAACTAAGGATCAGTCAGTGGATAATAATGTTGAGGTGGGTTATACGCTGTAGGTGGGTATGGAAGATATGGGCGAGACTGATGATGATATGGGTTGGGGCCCCGGGACCAAGACCTTCCCTCTATAACTGCCACTTCTTCTTTATTTTTCTTCCCAATTGATTCTCCTGTCCCCGTCTGAATTTCTTGATTTTTAGCCCTGATGGCTGAATAACTCATGATCTTATTCATTTTCAAACCTTCTTCCACAAAACTCCCCATCTTTACTACCTCATTAAAGGTCTTTCCGATTGCATACACTAGATGCCCATAGTATGTCGGCTCCAAAACTTGTAAGAAACAACCTACCATTTCGCCTTCTTTCATTGGTGGATCCATACGGGCCGCCTGTTCTCTCCACCTAAAACCATACTCCTAAAAACTCTCTCCGGGCTTTTGTATTTTTGTCAATGACAATCTATCCGGGATGATTTCCAGAATATATTCAAAATGGTTCGCAAATGATTGAGCCAAATCACCCCAAATGAACCATCGAGTATGATCTTGACGGGTGTACCATTCCAACGCTGAGGTACTGAGGCTCTGACTGAAATATGCCATAAGTAGTTCATCTTTTCCCACAACTCCATGCATTTTGCTGCAATAACCTTGCAGATGGGCCACTGGATCACCATGACCATCATACATGTCAAATTTCGGCAATTTAAACCCTACGGGTTGTTGTACCTAGGGGAATAAACACAAATCCTTGTATGCCACACTAACTTGGCCTCCCAAACCCTGCATATTGCGAAACGACTGCTCAAGGCTCTTCATTTTCCTGGCCATCTCCTCTTGTTCAGGGTGTCTAACGAGTTTCTCCTCCTCCGTCATATCAATACGTGGGGTGTAAGAATCATGTTGTCTGAAGGTGGGTTCTGGAGGGTAGTAATGATTATCTTGGATATGAAATACAGGCTCACTAGAGGATTTGTGTAAAGTGGCTGGTGGTGGTGCCACATACACTGGAGTAGCCTGGGGTGGTGGTGGTAGAGCTTGTTTAAGAAGTGAGGGTGGTACTTCTGATGTAGTGGCATAATAGTGTGGATATGTAGGGTATGTAGAAGATGATTTCATGGTTGGTGGATCTTGGTTTGGGATTGATAGAAGAATATATGTGGGGTTGGCTGGGTAAGTAGGTAAGGGTTGTCCCGTCGATCAAGCCTGATACATTTCCGACATCTGCTGTTTAAGCTTATACATTTCTTCTTTGATGTTATTCACATCTACTACTTCCTCCTCTTGCACGGGATCCATGATTGTCGGCTCAATTCTTGGGTCATTATTTTTGTCATGTTTTTAAAATGAGTGTTGTAGTTGTGATGTGCCAGAATGCCAGTTGCTAACTGTTTTATCTGATCCTTATCAACGACAAAAACTTGTTAATAGGTAGAGCATAATAGACGAACATCATAAGTTTTAAAAACACATCTTTTGCCTGGCAATTATGCGTTATCCCAGCATTATTGTCTTTCTTTTGACCCGCCAATTTTCCTTTTTCGGCTTTTCTTTTTCTTTTCTTTTGTTTCCACCCATCTTTTTTCATTGTTTCCTTTTTTTTCTCTCTTCTTTTCTTTTCTTTTTCTTTTTCTTTTTTTTTTCTTTTTGTTTTTTTCGTTCTTCAATCTTATATGTTTGCCTATCACTCAAGCAATTGCATGTAAGGAATAATAACAAAATTTGGATTTTCAGTTTCATTGATATTCAAACATTGATTACAAAAGATGATGTTGTACTACAACCTTCTAGATGCATAAAATAAAAATATAGAAAATGCATGCCCTATGAATACATTAAAGATCCTAGTGCCCGCGAGACATTGTTCAGTCTTACCCACGGCATATATGCTAATCCCTTTTGGAGTTTGTCCAGGTCGGTCATCACTTGTTTAACAAAGATCATTACAGCTGTGGTAAATGTGGACTGGGTCATATCCTCACACAGTTTGCACTTCCGCGTAATATAGCGAGCAATGTTGATAATTCTTTTCCTGATAATCCCTTCTCTTGAAGCAACCTCCTAATCTGTTCGGCTCGAGCATCCAAGGTTTGCGGGCTCTTCTTTTGAAGTTGTTGTAGCTCCAATTCTAACCAGGCCATGGCCATGTAGCAGTGCTCTCTCTCTATGTCAAATTATTTTGTTTGTTTGCTACTTTTGACCTCGGCCGTGACAATCTTTTTCCTTAGCCGAGCAACTTCAACGTTTTGTTCATCCTTTAAATATTGGATCATCCGATCCTTATCTTTGGTATTTCAGGCCAATTGTTTCCGAACCCCAATTAATTCCTTCTCAACTTTATCTAGATCAAAGTTGTAGTCATTCAGCTTGTGCCGCAAATTATCAATTAACTTTTCCTTTCGGGCAAGTCGAACTGGGGTTTCGGTTGCTGCTCTCATCTTCACAATCTAAGCCTTCAATGTTTCATTTTCTTTCATCAGTTGTTTCTTTTCATCCTCATCGGCCGCTGCTTGTAAGTCGCTTTCGAATTTGAGGTCCTAAAATTGTTTCTCCAACATGCTGATTTTGGCTCAATATTCATTTTCCTTGGCCAGCCAATCCCATTGTTCCTTTGATAACTCGGCAAATTCTTGAATGTGAGGTCTCTTTGTCGGTCTCTCATGCTCAAAATCTCTACGGTACCATGCAGAATACCCCGGTGACACTTCACCTGTAGCCCGATCTTTCACACAGGTGTCCACTCTCAAATATTGGCACTCATTCCATATTTGCCAAACTTTTGCTTCCGGGAATTGACCATCGGGACTGATCTCTATTGCTTGAAGGCTAAGATCCCCATCTTTCGGCACAATATGATATCTTCCGAGTTGCCGTAGTACTCGGTATGACGTATAAGGTTGGATACTCTTGAGACCCATTAAAAGGAAATACAACCATTCTGCTGGCATATATATGACTTCATTGATGGGCAACCCTCCGTATGACCATTCTATCTAGCTAGCAGTAAGTGATCGAAAATATGTGATCCAACCTTTCGACCCTTCTGGCAACTTGGCCTCTTTTGTCCTCATGTAGAATTCTTCGATACAAGTCTTTTCAGACGATCCATAACTCAAACACTGAGGGTGGTAGCATAAATGCTCTATCATCCACATCTAAAGTAGTAGATTACACCCCTCGAAGAAATCTTCTCCCGCTTTGCAGGCTGTGAGAGCACGAAAAATATCGGCCTCTATCATTGGTGCCAAAGTACTGTTGTACTATGTAAGGAGAGTACTGGCAATCTCAGCAACTCTGATGTCGATATTCCCCTCTTTCATTGGAAATATTATTAACCCCAGAAAGGCTACCACGAAGGCAAAATGCATGTGTTCCTCCCATTTAGCCCAGTTCGCTTTGTAGTAGAGTTTGTTCGTTGGAACATTGAATACTCTAATGTGGCCATATCTGCGATATATAAAGTTCACGGTGCAAAACCCGTTGACCAAATCTTCATTATGAACATTTCTGGCTATTTTCAAAGAGTCGAGGAATCTATGCACAGTGATGGCTCTTGGAGAAACAGATACTTGTCTTTTAAGGGAACCTTACCCTTTCCGATGTAATTAGCAATTTCCTCCAATGTCGGTGCGAGCTTAAAGTCCGAGAAGTGGAGCACGTTATGTGCGGGATCCCAACAGGCAACTAAAGCTCGAATAATGTTGCCTCGAGGTACGATGTCAAGTAGCCCAGTAAGATATTTCAAATATTTCTTGACCCAATCCTGTCCATCTTGGCCCAAATCATTCCACCATAATCATAACTCCAAAGGGATCTTATTCGTTAATGAAAAGCATTCATTTTTCATTGTGCTCATCCTGCACATTTATTAAAGGCGATTTAAACTCATATTATTTGACTCAAAAACAAAAATATTTTTCAAAGAATATTTTCATCATTTTTATTCAAAAGAATCAAACTTTCAATACTTCATTCGAAGATTTCAAGGCTATTATTATTTAAGGGAAATGACTTAAAAAACGGCCATTTTTGCGAAAATAGCCTTCCGACGTCCTTTCGGAACATTCGGCTATTTTCAAAAACGACATCGCTTTGATTTATTAAAAACTAAAAACTTGATATTTTTTGGTTATTTTTTGATAACTGGTGGTTGGACCCGTCATGGGTTGACTACGTATCTCGCCTAGTGGTGAGAATCAAACGAGCGTAGTTTGGTCAAATTGTCTTAAGACCACCTTTTTGGACAAAATTAACCCGAATCTTTTCATATTTTTTTTCTCAAATTTTCGACAACGTTTAGTCAGTATTTAGGTATTGCTATTTTAGAAATTTCTATTTTTCTCTCTTTTTCTTTTCAGGTATTTAGCCAGTTAGCATAATATCCTAGGACAAATAAATGCAACATATAATCATGCTCGATGTTTAATATTCGGGTCACCTGTCCTAGACGGACCCAACCCATGTGTTGAGTCCCATAAGTCGGATATGATGCAAATAATCATCCTAATTCTAGGTTCAATATCCTGATTTTCAATGGTACTAGACTGTAAACCTGAGCGGGCAACTCGGATCGAGGAGGGGACTACGTATCGGGGACCCGCAGGATCATCCGGCTTTGTAACTTTTCCGACCTCTGTTTCTTATTTGGGTATAACTTAACAGAAAGGGGAGTCTTAACCAGTAAGCACATCTCCGAAGGTAAGAAGAGAAAGGTTTTCGGCATAATTTTATATATACAATTCACGTAATATCAAAGAGGTAAACATATAGCATGTTGATCAAAGCATATAATGAAATCAGATATAAACAAAAAATAGCAATTTTATCTACGCTCGATTTCTTAAACCCTGAACCAAAGTTTTGGGTTTCTTATCCCCAATAGAGTTGCCGGAGCTGTCACACCACCTTTTTTACATACCGATATGTATGTGCCCTTAATTACTACTACACCCCCGAAAGGGATATAATAATAACACGGAAGGAGTTTTTCCAATTAAAGGACATTCGGAACGAGATTTATTTATTAAATTTCAGAGTCGCCACTTGGGAAAATAATGGTGTCCCAAGTCACCGCTTTAATCCCGAACCGAGGAAATTATGACTCTATTTAATAGTCCGCAAAATCAGAAATCCGGATAAAGAATTCTGTTAACCTGGATTTGGCACTCCCGGATTCCGTGGTTCTAGCACGGTCGCTCAACTGCCGTATTTATTTTTATCTGATTTCTTTATTTTCTTCAATTTTTATGCATTATTAATGTCCCGCTTTGTCTTTTTAAGAATTGCGACATCGCGGAAATGCATTTCAAGTCACACCGTACCAGTACGCCTATGACTTTAGTGCATTTCAGCTTCGCCGGGATTTGAGATTTGGGTCACATAAATGTTCACCCGTATTAGGAATGTAATATTATTAATCGTGCCTAAAGTGTCTACGTCTTTATTAACTTTTTGAAAAACCGTGAAATATGCTAAACGGTCCTTCCGAGTCTAGAATTTTATGTTGAAATTTATTTGGGGGCCCCGTGTGTTTTTATTTTTTGTAACGAGGCTCGTCCCTTATTTTTTAAAGTCCAACCCTATTCATGCACTATATTTTCTATTATTGTTTTCTCTTCCTAATATATATTTGTTTTTGTCTTAATTTCAGACTTATTGATATAGGAGTCCAGGCCATTATTCATTTTTGGGCCTGGACTTCAGACTGCCTAACAGTTCATAATCAAAATACAACCGGGCCTCTGGAGCCTAGCGTATACCTCTAATCCTAATCGAAGGCATGAATGCCACATTAATTTGATCCAGGCCTAATTCTATTTGAGGCCCAAATCATTTACATTAAAAGCTTGACATGAACTAATTATCATTTTTAGCAACACTATTGAATGTAACAGTTAACAAGTTAAATGCTAATTTTGCACTTAGTCACCACTAATTTCAATATTTAATAGCTACTTAAGAATTCTAGCACAGTAGTTTGTATTAGTGTTATTATTCTATACGGCAAAACCTGATATTCAAGTAGTTATCATGATACTAGTTTTTAGGATAGTTTTTGTCACATTATTTTAACTGTAGAAAAAAACATGTATTCTTATTTAATTAAGCATGCTTGAACTACTGTTATGAAAATCACAAATTCTAAAAGCGAATTTGTAGATAACTCATATTTAGTAGAGATAAACAGTGATACAATCCGAACTACTTATACTTTTTGAATTAAATGATTCTGATTCAGAATTCAACTAACAAAATAGATAAGTACCAATTTTATATGTCTAATTTCAGAACATATTTATATATCTAAGTGTATTAGCTGTGACTTAGCAGGTTTTAGTTTTAGAATTAGGTGATAATTTGTCACGACCCGGATTTTCCCCCGACGTCGGGATTATGATGGCGCCTACTCGTGGTAGCTAGGCAAGCCACTACATTCAACATTATCCTGTTCTTATCATTACTTCATACTCATTATTTATCAACAAAAGCAATAGCATTATTTTAATTAATGCGGAAAACTTTCAAAATAGAGATAAGCAATACCAAGGTAAAACACTAATGAAATCCTCTACCCAGGATGTGGAGTCACCAGCTCACGAACTACTACTGAATACTACACATAATGGTCTGGAAATAAATAATATATATCTGTCTATCTTGGAACAATGAGACCACAACAAATAATATAAATAAGTGAAAGAGACGCCGGGCCTGCGGACGCCTGCAAGCTACCTTAGTCTCGGAATGTTCAACTCCCACGAATATACTCTACTACTGCTGCTGTTGCTCCTGCTCAAAACCTGGACCTGTGCAAAAATGCACAGAAGTGCAGTATCAGCACAATCACACCCCATGTGCTGGTAAGTGCCTGGCCTATCCCGGCGAAGTAGTGACAAGCCTAGGACCAGACACTCACATAAACCTGTGCAGTTCTATATATATATGTACACCACAAGATAACAAGAAATATCAAGTAACAATCCAACAAGAAGTATCATAAGAGGGAAGCTCAACATTTAGCAACAATTATTAAGTCAACAATGGAAAACAGAGTATAATGGAAACAGTTAATATCAAACAAGGAGTAGCAAATAGTTGCACGGCATCACCCTTCGTGCTTTTACTCTCATCCTCACCAAATAAACAAATAAAAGTGCACGGCATCACCCTTCATGCTTTTACTCTCATCCTCACATCCATGGCACGGTATGATCCTTCGTGCATGGTTCAATAACAAGGCACGACATTACCCTTCGTGCATAACCAATCGCAAGGCACGGCATGATCCTTCGTGCATAATCAATAACAAGGCACGACATTACCCTTCGTGCATAATCAATAATATAAGGCACGGCATTAACATTCATGCGAAAACAGTAAAACAAGGCATGACATCACCCTTCGTGCATTATCACTCTTCCTCACCCAAATAACAATCACAGTTAAGGGCAAAGAATCAAAAGAATAATCATAAACCGTCCCGGTAAGGGACATAACAATCATCACAATGAGGTCCCGGCAAGGGAAAGCAATAATCCACTTTACAACAAGTCCCGGCAAGGGAAAACAATTCATCTTTAAAACGTCTCACAATGAATATCAACAATGACTCACGGTCGTGCTAGACGCCAGTGTATGGCTGCTCGTCACCACAGCCCATACACCACACTCGATCACATAGCACATAGCATATAATCCTATTCCCTTAAGCTAGGATAGATAAAACACTTACATCTAGCCTTGAAGTCCAAATTATCCTTCCACTATAGCTTTACCTCGAATTTCAACTTTCAACTTGCTCGAATCTAATCACAATTGATTCCATTACATTAATAAATACTATATAACTTAGTTTGGATGCTTAAAAATGGTTTTCTCAAAGTTTATCCCAAAATTTTCCAAAACGTCCCTGGCCCCACGTGGTCGGAACTCGGAGTTCGGACCAAAATCCGGTTACCCATTCCCTCCCGAGTTCAAATATATGATTTGTTTCAAAATCAGACCTCAATTCAAGGTCCAATTCCCCAATTCATGAAAACCCTATGTTATACCCAAAAACAAGAATTTCTACCATGAAAATCTTTGATTTCTCTTGAAAAACATGTTTAATGATGTTAGGAATTGAAAGAATTAAGTAAAAAGTAACTTACAAGTGCTTTGGAGTGAATTTGCTCTTGAGGGTTCGTGTGTGGTGTGTTGGGTTTTGAAAGAATGAAGAAAAGAGCTTGAAAAATCGTTTAAGTATAAATTTGCACAGCTAGGGATATCGCAATTGCGAACATTTGTTCGCAATTGCGAACACATCAGGTCTGGGGTATGTGGCTCTCGCATTTGCGAGACAAGCTTCGCATTTGCGAACTTGGCTGGGTCGCTGGGGCTTCGCATTTGCGATAATATGTTCGCATTTGCGAACATGGACTGACTTCTGAAGGCCTCGCATTCACGAGGTTTTGTTCACATTTGCGAACCCAAGGATTTCCTGGACATCATCGCATTTGCGGTCAATAGTTCGCATTTGCGAACCCAGCCTTGGCCTGTCACCTTCGCATTTGCGATAAATTCTTCGCATTTGCGAAGACACCAGCTGGGTGAAAAACCAGCTATGTTATTTTTCAGAAATTGCACCAACGGCCTATCAAATCTTTACCCGAGCCTCCCGGGCTCCAAACCAAAAATGTACACAACATCAAAAACATATTACAAACTTGCTCGTGCGATCACATCACCAATATAACATCATTTTCATCAAATCAAGCCTCAAGTTCATGATTATCATTCTTTTAGTTTCATAACTTTCAAATTTGGAACTCAAGGGTCAAAACACATCAAACGACATCCAAATGTCACCAAACTTTGCAGAAAGAACATATATAATATTTAAGACTTGTACCGGGCGTCGGAACCAAAATATGAGCCAGATACCAAGGTCATTTAATTCATCTTCCTTTAATAATTTCAGCAAAAATAATTTAATAGAAAAATTAATATCTTAGGCTCTAGGCCTCAGAATTCGACTCCGGACACATGCCTGAGTCCCATATTATCCTACGGACCTTCCGGGACCGTCCGATCTCGGGTCTGGGTCCATTTAAAAATGTTGACCGAAGTCAACTATATCAATATTAATATCATTTTTCTTTAAATGTCTCATAGAATTCACATATTCTGTCACAAAATCTTTCCAGCTACATGCCCGGATCATGCACGTAAATTGAGGCAACATAGAATGAGGTTTTCAAGGCCTCGGAAGTGCAAAACAAGTGAGGAAAACAGGTGATGACCCTTTGGGTCGTCACATCGTCCACCTCTAAAACAACCGTTCAACCTCGAACGGACAAGAGCGGGAAATACCTGAGTCGGGGAACAAATGTGGGTAGGGGCTCCGTATATCAGACTCGGACTCCCAAGTCGATGCCTCAGGAGGCTGACCTCTCCACTGAACACGCACAGAAGGATAACTCTTCGACCTCAACTATCGAACCTGCCGGTCTAGAATGGCCACCGGCTCCTCCTCGTAGGATAAATCATTGTCCTGTTGGATAGTATTGAAGTCTAACACATGAGTGGGATCGTCGTGGTACCTTCGAAGCATAGACACACGAAAAACTGGATGCACGGCTGATAAACTAGGTAGCACAGCTAGTCTATAAGCCACCCCTCCCACTCGGTCCAGAATCTCAAATGGACCAATATACCCAGGGCTGAGTTTGCCCTTCTTCCCGAACCTCATCACGCCCTTCATAGGCGACACTCCGAGCAATACCCGCTCACCAACCATGAAATCTACATCTCGAACCTTACGATCCGCATAAGTCTTCTATCTGGACTGAGCTGAATGCAATCTCGCATAAGTAGTCTTGACCTTGTCTAAGGCCTCCTAAACTAAGTCTGTACCCAACAACCAAGCCTCTCCCGGCTCAAACCATCCGACTGGAGATCGACATCGCCTACCATACAACGCCTCATACAGGGCCATCTGAATGCTAGACTGGTAGCTGTTGTTGTAGGCAAACTCCGCTAATGGCAGAAACTGGTCCCACGAGCCTCCAAAATCAATGACACAGGCTCGAAGCATGTCTTCTAGAATCTGAATAGTCCTCTCGGACTGGCCGTCCGTCTGAGGATGAAAAGTTGTACTCAACTGAACCTGGGTGCCTAACTCCTACTGGACCGCTCTCCAGAACCACGAGGTATACTGCGTACCCCTATCTGAGATAATAGATACTGACACCCCATGAAGACGAACAATCTCCATGATGTAAATATCTGCCAACCTCTCCGGTGAGTAAGAGACAGACACTGGAATGAAGTGTGCTGACTTGGTCAGCCTATCAACAATGACCCAAATAGCATCAAATTTCCTCCGAGTCAAGGGAAGTCCAGTAATGAAGTCCATAGTGATCCGCTCCCATTTCCACTCGGGAATATCGATTCTCTGGAATACACCACCAGGCCTCTGGTGCTTATATTTCACCTACTGACAATTTAGACACCGAGCAACATATTGAACGATATCTTTCTTCATCCTGCGCCACCAATAGTGCTGCCATAAATCCTGATACATCTTCGTTGCGCCTGGGTGAATAGAATACCGCGAACTGTGGGCCTTCGCTAAGATGAACTCTCGAATCCCCTCGACATTAGGCACACAAACTCGAACATGCAATCTCAATACTCCGTCATCATCTAGAGTTACCTTCGTGGCACCTCCCCGTTGTACAGTATCTCTCAAGTCACGTAAATGAGGATCATCAAATTGTCTCTCACGGATCCACTCTAATAGAGATGAACGAGCTACCGTGCAGGCTAATACTCTGCTAGGCTCAGAAATGTCTAGTCTCACGAACTGGTTGGCTAAGGCCTGGACATCTAGAGCAAATGGTCTCTAACTGAACGGAATGAATGCGAAACTACCCATGCTGGCAGACTTTCTACTCAATGCATCGGCCACCACATTGGCCTTACCTGGGTGATATAGGATAGTAACATCATAGTCCTTAAGCAACTCTAACCATCTCCGCTGTCGTAAATTCAACTCCTTTTGCTTGAATAAGTACTGTAGGCTTTTGTGATTTGTATACACCTCACACGCCACACCATATAGATAATGCCTCCAGATTTTTAAAGCATGAACCACTGCTGCCAACTCAAGATCATAAACTGGATAATTCTTCTCATGTATTTTCAACTGTCTCAAAGCATAAGCAATAACCTTACCATCCTGCATCAATACAGCTCCAAGCCATGTACGGGATGCATTACAGTAAATTGTATAAGGCGCTGCACCCGTACGTAGTATCAGCACTGGTGCTGTAGTCAAGGCTGTCTTGAGCTTTCGAAAGCTCTCCTCACACTTATCTGACCACTGGAACTGGGCACCCTTTTGGGTCAACCTGGTCATTGGGGGTGCAATAGAAGAAAATCGCTCTACAAATCGACGGTAGTAACCAGCTAACCCCAAGAAACTCCGGATCTCAGTCACTGAAGCTGGTCGCGGCCAATTATGGACTGCCTCAATCTTCTTTGGGTCCACTTGAATACCTTCCACTGATACAATATGACCTAGAAATGCCACCAAACTCAACCAGAACTTGCATTTCGAAAATTTGGCATATAGCTGATTATCCTTCAGAGTCTGAAGAACCACTCTGAGGTGCTGCTCATGCTCTTCCTGGATGAGGGAGTATACCAGAATGTCATCTATAAAGACTATCAAGAACATATCTAAATAAGGCCTGAATACCGAATTCATCAACTCCATGAATGCTGTTGGGGCATTGGTTAACCCGAAGGACATGACCAAGAATTCATAATGCCCGTATCTAGTGCGAAAGGCTGTCTTAGGAATGTCAGCCGCCCTGATCTTTAGCTGATGGTAGCCTGACCTCAACTCTATCTTTGAGAAAACCCTCGCTCCCTGGAGCTGGTCAATCAAATCATCAATCATCGGTAGTGGATACTTGTTCTTTATTGTCACTTTATTTAATTGCTGGTAGTCAATACACATTCGCATCGAGCCATCCTTCTTTTTCACGAATAGCACTGGTGCTCCCCATGGGGAAACACTAGCCTGATAAAGCCCTTTTCTAGAAGGTCTTGCAACTGATCCTTTAACTTATTTAACTCCGGCGGAGCCATACGGTAGGGTGGTATAGAGATGGGCTTAGTGCCCGGTGCCAGATAATACAAAAATCAATATCCCTGTCGGGTGGCATGCCCGGCAGGTCTGAAGGGAAAACCTCGGGAAACTCCTGTATAATAGGAACTGAATCGATAGAAGGAATTTCTGCGCTGGAATCACGAACATAGGCCAAATAAGCTAGACACCCCTTCTCGACCATGCGTTAAGCCTTAACATAGGAAATAACAGTGCGAACGGAGTGGCTTGAAGTCCCTCTCCACTCTAGTCGGGGTGATTCTGGCAAGTCCAAGGTCACGGTCTTGGCATGACAATCTAAGATAGCATGGTATGGGAACAACCAGTCCATCCCCAATATGACATCGAAATCCACCATGTCTAATAGCAACAGATCAACACGGGTCTCAAGACCCCCAAAAATAACTACGCACGAACGATGCACCCGGTCGACTACAATAGAGTCACCCACTGGTGTAGACACATAAACTGGAATATCTAGGGCATAGCTAGGCACGGACAAATACGGTGCAAAGTACGAAGACACATATGAATATGTAGACCCATGGTCAAATAATACTGAAGCACCTCTGTCACAAACAAGAATGGTACCTGTAATCACGGCATCTGATGCATCTGCCTCTGGCCTGGCTGGTAAAGCATAAAATTGGGGATCAGCACCTCCCCTCTAAACTACATCTCTGGGACGGTCATCCACTGGCTGCCCTCTACCTCTGGCTGGACGTTCTCCACCTCTATGGTCTCGACCTCCACCTCTGTGATCTCTACCCCCGCCTCTGGCTGGCTGGGCAAGCTGAGGGTTAGCTGTGGCCTGAATCATTGGATGAGGACCCCGCTACTGAGTGTTGCCCGTCACTCGAGGGCAAAAGCTAACAAGATGACCTGGGTCACCACAATCGTAGCAACATTTAGGCTGATGGGGCTGCTGGCCCTGACGACCAGAATGGCCCCCACGAACACTCTGAAGATGCTGAGCACTAATGGGAGGCTGATCTAAATACTGCTCACGAAACCCACGATCACCTGGTCCACCCTGTGAAGCCTGGAGGGCTAAATGAAAAGGTCTAGAAAACTGGCCCTTATCAAAAGATTCTCTGCATCCAGAAGAAGAACCATTAAATCTGCCGGAATGACGAGGCCTTTTGTCTGAAGGATAACCACCTCCCCGAGCAAGAGCCATCTCAACTCTACGTGCTGCATTAGCTGCCTCCTAAAACGATATATCACTCCCAACTCCCATAGCCATCTGAAGTCTAATCGGCTGATTAAGCCCATCTATAAACCTGCAGACCCTCTCCCGCTTTGTGGGGAGTATCACCACCGTATGACGTGCTAGATCAACAAATCTCGTCTCGTATTGAGTGACAGTCATAGTACCCTGCTGGAGGCGCTCAAACTACCTCCGAAGTGCACCCTGCTGAGTAACAGGGAGAAACTTCTCCAGAAATGGCTCTGCAAACTAATCCCATGATAAAGCCGGGGACCCTGCTGGTCGAGTCAAACAATAATCTCTCCACCAAGTCTTGGCGGATCCTGAAAGCCTGAATGTACAGAAGTCAACCCCATTGGACTCCACCAATGACCTATCAAATATTTACCCGAGCCCCCCGAGCTCCAAACCAAACATGTACACAACATCGAAAACATTTTACAAACTTGCTCGTGCGATCACATCGCCAATATAACATCGTTTTCATCAAATCAAGCCTCAAGTTCATGATTATCATTCTTTTAGTTTCATAACTTTCAAATTTGGAACT
Organism: Nicotiana noctiflora; assembly: GCA_032618575.1. NCBI lineage: Eukaryota > Viridiplantae > Streptophyta > Magnoliopsida > Solanales > Solanaceae > Nicotiana > Nicotiana noctiflora. Next base: position 160,707 of record JASVEL010008860.1, read on the forward strand.
CACGGTTCAAAACACATAAACGACATCCAAATGTCACCAAACTTTTCTTAAAAAACATATATAATATTAAAGACTTGTACCGGGCGTCGGAACCAAAATACGAGCCCGATACCAAGGTCATTTAATTCATTTTCCTTTATAATTTCATCAAAAACAATTTAACAAAAAAATTCATATCTTAGGCTCTAGGCCTCAGAATTCGACTCGGGACACATGCTCGAGTCCCATATTTTCCTACGGACCTTCCGGGACTGTTCAATCTTGGATCCGTGTCCGTTTACCAAAAATGTTGACCGAAGTCAACTATATCAATATTAATATTATTTTTCTTTAAATTTCTCATAGAATTCACACATTCTATCACAAAATCTTTCCGGCTACATGCCCGTATCATGCATGTAAATCGAGGCAACATAGAATGAGGTTTTCAAGGCCTCGGAAGTGCGGAACAAGTGAGGAAAACAGGTGATGACCCTTTGGGTCGTCACATAATTATATCTAACCTACTAGATACGTTTACTATAGTATTATCTACTACTACTTTAATCTAATCGAGTTCATATGGTCTATTATTTATTACAACCCTTTCCTAATGAATTACAAGAGATCTAAGATAATAACTACAAATAATAAGAAAAATAGAGATACAGCTTCTGCGACAATCAAACTAATATTTCATTTCTTCATCATGTTTTCAATTACACCTTCAAGAGATAGTAGTGTACCTGATCAAATGAAAGGAAATTGATAAATTCTAAGGGATGAAGGAGAAGGAATATCAGCAATAGCAGCAGCAGAACATCAATAGCAAACAGGAGCATATATTAACACAGCAAACTTCCAAACTCAGTAGACAACCAGTGAATAACTCGAGAAATAACACTTGAATTGAATACTAATTGAATACCAATAGTTCTGAAGATTAGAACTCTTAGATTGAACCCTCAAACTCTGAAATTCTGAACTTAGAACCAAAATCAGACCTAATTTCGAATTTCTAAAGCTGGAACCCAAGAGTTGAATCCCAAAAATATAGCCTAATGTGAAGATTTTCCAACTCCCTTTTCAGGCTTGTAACAGCCTATTTATAGAGTAAATTTGGGAGGAATTTTGAATTAGTTATTTCTATTTCCCTCCCCAACTCTTTCAATCAAATCCATTAAGGTACAGCAGAATTTTAAGGGAATGCACTTGAAACCCTGCTAGAAGGTTCTAGGCTGTTCCTTATTGTTCTATTAGGCAGATTTTACCTAGTTGCCCTCACTTGCTAAGGTTTATTACACAATTACTTTTTAACTATGCCTAGTCTACCCTTTATTATTCATGTATTTTAAGAAAAACCAAGCACTAAAGTAATTTGTTATCCCCATAAGCTCTATGTAATCTACATAAATACCATTTGTCTTTCCCCTTTTACCCTTTGAATTTAATCATATTTACCCGACCTATATTAGGTTTGTCAAGACTTGGGTAATTTGAATGTGTTTAAAATATAACCCCCTAAGACTCGTTTTAAAAATTAACCAGTTAAAGACAAATTAACCCTTTCAAAATTAACCATTGTTACAAAGATAACCATTCTAAGACCCATACTGTGTTGCAAACATAACCACAAAAGAAATTTACACATATAAATCATATTGCAAATGTAGCCATATTCATGTTGTTTTGCACAAGTAACCCTAATTATGACTAACTTTCAGATTTATCAGAACTCAGAGAGACAATTGATAATGGTTGAATTCCAACTAATCAGAACCCTAATCGAGACAGGATCTATTGAACAATCACATGAGAATAGCTAATAGCACATGATTTACAGGTAGCTAATATCAGAACTTAAGAATACTAAATCAAGGCATACATGTAATAAGCTCAGGGCTAATATGAACACAGAAGAACAAGATATAGAACGGAGGTGGATTTAGGGTTTTTTAACATGCATAAGGATTTTCTAAACATATCCATGTTTTAAACAGATAAGCACATAAAAGAGACACTGAACAGAAGCATGTTTAGGGTACTTAGCTTTAGGTCTTCTCTCTTTCTTTCTTTTTCCTTTTCTTTCTTTCTTTTCTTCTTTCTTTCCTCTTTCTTTCATTTTCTTTCTTCTTTATTGATTTTTCAGCATTTCAGAGACTTGAGGTCTCTTAAGTGATAGATCTCCCAAACAGGCTTCTTGCAAGTATGATTTGAGTGTGAGAGGGGTGTTTGGGAACTTGGGGTAAGGATCTGAGGGGTTTTTGTTTTTGGGTACTCGCCAGAGTAGGGTTCCGGCGAGACTTTTTCTACTATTCGAAGGGTTAGGGAAATATTCGAGATTTAGGACTATGGTGGGGTGATAGATCGTATTAAGATGGTTCTATGGTGTAAAAGTGGAGGTCTGGTTGATACATTGGTGGTCGCTGGATAGGGTTCCGACAACCGAAATTTCAAGAAATGGAGACGGGTAGGTTTTGAACGGGGTTAATGGTGTTAGAAGTTTTGGAAGAAGAAGAGAGGAGTGTTTGGGGGGTTGGCCTAAGCCGGAGAAAGTGGTAGGAGACTGACTACCGGTAGGGTTCCGGTGGTCTCTGTGAGAGAAAGAGGGGAGAAGAAGGAATCTGAGGGCGGCTAGGGTTTTGTGTTGTGAGGAGAGTGTGTATGTAATGAAGATTGAACGGGGGGTATGATATATACTGAAGTGGTAGTATTGTTTCTCAACAATTGGATTTGATTATATGAACGGCCAAGATCCTTTGTCTTCAAAACGACGGCGTACAGTTTAATGAGTTCTTTTATTTGGTCTGTTAGATTAGATGTTTGAACGGTCAGGATATAACTACCTAAGCGACATCGTTTTGTTAAGTGATACCCTAGTCTCGTCCGTTTGTCTAAGTGTGATGGACGGTTGTGATTAATTCCCTCAACGACGTCATTTTATTATTACAGCCACCGCCTTATTAGGTCCGTTTGATATAAATTATCAACGGCCCAGATTATTTGTTGTTTAGGTGGCGTCGTTTGGCCTTGTAACTAGGCAGACCGGCTAATTAGTCTAGGCCTGGTCTGTGTAATGTATTTGGGCTGAGTACATTATATGTATTTGGCCCAATTTAGTATTTCACATTGTATTTTTTCTTTTTTGTTATTTTTGAATTGTATTTATTTTTATTTCTTGTATTTTCCTTTGTATTTTATACTAATTTTATTTGTATACATTTTACAGAAATGTATTTTCTTTTATTTTCCAATTTTTGTATTTTTTCCTTGATTTTTTCCAATTTTGGTATTTTTTGCTTGATTTTCTAATTTCCTAGTATTAACTATATAATTTTTGTGATATTTTCTATACACTAATTTCCTTTTTGTATTTCGTATTAAATTTCCTTCAATTAAAGAAAACACAGGTATTTTCTATACACTAATCAAACACATTGCAATCAAAAATCATTTTTTGTATATTTTATTTTTGAATTAATTGCTTGAGGCAAAAATCACGTGCTCACAGGTAGTATATGAAATGGGAGCAGGTTGAACGCCTGCAACGGTAATATATGAAATGGGAAAGAGTTGTACGCATGCAACGATATCATATGAAATGGGATCGGGTTGCACGCCTGCAATGGTAATATATGTGTACATGTTCTTCTATTTCCTTATCTTTACTGGTAGTTGATTTATTGCATTCCTTATATTTCCCTAATGTCATTCTGTTGTTATCTGTTACTCCCCACAGCATGTTTCCCCTAACTTTAGTTGTAATTATCTGCTTCTATTTTCGATGTATATAATTTAACTGCACAGGTTTATTTAGTAGTCTGGTCCTAGCCTCGTCACTACTTTGCCAATGTTAGGATAGGCACTTACTAACACATGGGTTCACTTGTGTTAAAGGATTAAAATGGGAATAAATAAATGGTTCAAATAGTCAGCTTGCCTAGCTCACATTAGTAGGCACCATCATGACTCAGAGGGTGGGAAATCCATGTTGTGACAGTAGCATAGAGAAAATTTGGGAAAATGGAGTTGTGCTATGCGATAGCGTAAGTTTTTCCGCGATCGCGTAGAGTAAAATCTCTACTGCACTGACCCTACTTTGGAATCTTATACCTCATAACCTATAAGAAATTTGAATATGACGCAAAAATGAAAGTTGTATCCCCTTGATGTCTCATTTTGATAAAGTTAACCAATTGTAATTTGGAGTTTTGTACAATAATGTATAAGCATTACACTAGAGACTGTCCGGAAGAGTTGGAGAAGGCTGTTGGAGAAATTTTCTCTGTGTGATCGCATGGGAATGGCCGCAATTGCATAGGGTAAAGAAGGAATGGGAAAATTTGTACTTGTCTATCACATTAGTTTGTCCACGATAGCATAGGGTAAATGCGTGGGCAGATTATAAAGTACTATATTTTGGGAGTTTTTGCATTTTTTCATTTTTGGTGCTATGAAACTCGGATTGAGGCGATATTTGAAGGGATTTTCAGAGAAGTGATTGGGGTATGTATTCTTCACTTGTTTTTGGTTAAATTCCATGATTGTATCTTAATTTTTATCATCTAAATTGGGAATTTGGGGTGTAAATTAGGGGGAAATGGAAGAGAATTGGAGAGATGTTTTTGGGAATTTGAATGATTATTTGATGTCAGATTACTATGAATTTTTGATGGATAGACTCATGAGTGAAAGGGATTTCAAGTTTAGTGATTTTTCTCAGATTCCGAGACATGGGCCTAGGGCCGAGTTTGAGAGGATTTCGGTATTTGTGCCTAATTGATAGTTTTTCTTGACTAATTCATTTCATTAGCATGTATTGATGGTATTGTTATGGTTGTGAATAGATTCAGAGTTATTAGAGGCCGAGCGAGGGTCAAGAGAATCATGGAGTAGGGATTTGATCGGGTTGAGGTAAGTAATGACTGTAAATCTATTCCTGAGGGTATGAAACCCTAGATTTCACATTGTTTTACTACTTTGAGGTGACATACATGCTAGGTGATAGGCTTGTGGGCGTGCACCATTGGCTATTATGACTTTGTCCATCCCGTAACCACTATAAAGTTGTGTATTTAACTGAAATTATATGATACTTGTGTGTTTCAGAAAGAATTACTATAAATTGGGATAAGTGCCATATTTGGGCCTTGTTCCAAAGCTGTATGGACCCTTTGGGGACTTTTCTTATTATGATCTCACTGTTTTGATTAAAAATCAATACTCTATCATGTTATATTTACTGATTTCATAACTCAATATTTATCACTACATTTAATGCATATAAAATGGTACTTTGTGTTGAGCACCCTGTTTTTATTGATAGACCGAGTGGCTTGAGAGGTTTATGACTGAGTGAGGCTGATAGCCTATTTGGTGAGGATATTATGGGATCGGGTTGCATGCCGCAACATGTTGTTTCTGATTTATGATTATGTGAGGCCGAGATCCTGATTGATTTATGCCACGCGGTGGCATGATATTATTAAAGATTCATGATTGTGTAAGGCCAATGGCCTGAGTGATTTATGCCACGAGTTGTCTTGATATAGCGCTTGGGCTGTAGGAGCCCCTCCAGGGTTTGTACACCCCAATGAGCATGGGTACTTTGAGTGAGTGATATGATGTTTTGCCTGATGGACTGTTCTTGATTCATGTTGTGCCTGAGGGGCTATTTACGAGTGAATGTGACGTATGCCTGAGGGGTTGTGATAAGTAGGATTTTAACATGTTTTATGCCCATACTTGCGTATGCTTTGACTATAATTTTCTACAAAATAGTCCCAAAATGCTTACAGGTTGTGCTTGATTGCCAGTCTGAGCGACAAAGTGGCAAAATGTCAAAGATTTTCACAAAACGGAGTGAAACCTGCTTAAGTGTCAAAAGACCAATGAATTGGTGGAAATTAGAGCTTGGTGTGGACCGCACAACTATGCATGAAGCCGCACCAAAGAGTTCAGAGATTGCACAATTTGAGACAGGGTCCACGCGGCCACAGTCTACTTTATGTAGCCCACGTCCAATTCATACGGTCGTACCATCTTGCCATGCGGCCCGGACCAAAGAGTTCACAGGAGATGCAACTTTGGAAAAGCTCAAGCCATGCGGCCACAGTTACTATCACGCAGCCCGCATCACAACTTTATGTGGCCGCGTCACACCTTCTCGTAATCCACGCCAGCTAGTTCAAAGAAGGAAGTAATGAAAGTCAACCAGCCAGTGCGGCCACGGTCGTGATTGCGCGGCCCGCACTAACCTCACAGGGGCAATTTTGTCTTGATTTTCCAGCCCACTATAAATAGACATTTTACCATTTTTTATGTCACATTTTATAATTTGAACAAAAGTTGTGCTCGTGAGAACCATGTTTTAGCCTATTTTTGGTATTTTAGCATTAATTCTTCCATAGATTCTTGTAGTTTAACTTTAGCAATTAACTAATATGCTTAGTTCTTAATTTATTCCTTCTGTTTCTTCTTTAATCATGTCTAGCTAAATCCATTAGCTAGGGCTGTGGCTCAACCCTAGTATGGGTAATTGATGGGCGTTGCTTCTTAATGATAGATCGATATTTGATGTTTTTTATTTCGGTAAATTTTATGCTTTAATTAAGGATTGGTGGTTGCAATATTGATTCTAGCTTAGTGGGTTTTGACTCTTCTTGAGAAAGAGAGTCTATAACCCCAAAATTGACCCAACAAGGAATTGGGATAGACCCATAAGAAATGGTAGTCCCAATTGATAGGTTAAATCTCGAGAGTGTAATCACCCTACTTGAACCCTAGTTGCTTGGTTGAATTGACCTACCTAATTGGTCTCGAGAGAGTTAATTGGGAAAAATTGCTCTCTCTATCGAGAGGTGTCAGAGTAGGTACAATTGTGCAACGGTTATAACATTTATCCCAAATATGTCAATCTATTATTAGTAATTTCTACCTGTTAGTTGACCACCTAGGTGATGCCACAACCCTAGTGCCTTTCTCTATCTTAATTACAAACTTAGAAAATGTCCATTTAGCATAATTTAGTCTTAATCCTTAATTGATAATAGTAATTGATAAAAGAAAACTCAAAAATGTTATGAGTGCAATTAGAAGCACAACCATATTCCTAGTCTAGACAGATACGTAACTCCAGTCCAAGCTCTCTATGAAAATATCGACCCCGATACCACTATTCGGGTAAAAGCTGTAGCACACACTCTTCCTACCATTTTGTAAGGTCGAGTTGGCAGCGATCACTGTTTGGTGTCGTTACCGAGGAGCTTACGGTGTTGACTCTCTATGTAGCAAGTTTTGTGTTTTGCTTCTCTTTTTCTTCTTTTTACTAACTTTATTTGTGTCGATCTATCAGGTACAAATGGCTCTAAACAGAAATAAACCTCTTGGCAAAGTAGCCGCGGGGGAGGAGGTTAAGGATCCTGAATAAGAAGATGCATTACGTCAAGCTCCAAGTAGAGTACGAAATGCCAATGCAAATGCAAATACAAATGATAACATACCAGACCCTGCTTCACCTCCACAAAGAGTAGCTCCAAAAGTTCTTCCAAACAAGGGTTATGCAAGTGCCATAGTTCCTCCCCGAATCCGGGCGGGGAATTTTCAAATCACCAATGTTTTGTTGACTTTGCTAAAGCAGAGATGGTATTTTACGGGCGCCTCCAACTAAAATTCATACAAGCACTTGAAGGGGCTCATAGATACTTGCTGGGGGAGTAAAGAAACAAACGGTCAGAGGATGTTTTGAGATTGAGACTTTTCCTGTTCTCTCTTCGGGTTAAAGCATTGATTGATTAGAAAGGCTTCCAAATCATTCCATCACAACGTGGGATTAATTGGTGGACAAATTATTGACAAGTTCTTTTCACCAAGTCACATGGCAGCGCTCCGTGATGAAATTTAGGCTTTCAAACAAGAGCCAATGGAACCTTTGCACGAAATATGGGAGACATTTAGAACTATGATTAAAGAGTGTCCAAATAATAATATGAATGATGTCATGATTCAACAAACATTCTATAGGGGCATCAAGACAACCAACTAATGTATTGTGAACCTATTGGCGTAAGGAAATTTTATGAAGCTCCCATACAATGTGTGAGCACGTGATTTCTATCCTAAGCAACAAATTCCAAAATTAAAGTAAATAATATTTTTGGGTGAAATAATTTGATTGAAATAAGATGCATTTGTGTGATTGAACAATTAGAGATTAAAATTAGATAATTAACAAAAAATAGTTTAAATACAAGTATTTCAATTTAAGAGTTTTAAAGGAAAATTAACAAAAAAGAGGCACTAATAATGGGAATTAAGGAAAAATAGTAGAAAAATGTCAAAAAATATCAGAAAATTAGAGGAAGTAGAAAAATGAATAATTGAAAATAATGTAAAAAGAGAAAATGGAATACAAATAGAAAATACCAAGAAATAATTAAAATATAAATAAAATACACAAAAATACTGAACTGGGCCAAATGCCAGCCCAGGTGCACTGGCCCAAAGCATTCTTAGAGACCCGGTCTAAACCAGTTGAATTGGAATAATCTTAGTCGTTCATCACACTTGATCCAACAGCTGAGGCTTTAACTGAAATTAAATAACTAATCCAAACCCTGAGATCAAATCCCCACCGTCCGTCACACCAAATCTAACGGATGAGAGTTACATCTCTCATTTAATTCTGAATGGTGGCGTTTGAGGGAGTTTGATCTTGACCATTGATCAAAGATGATTCAATGGACAGAAGTCATCCACCCGTTACATGTATATAAGGCTTTGGTCTCTCAGAGACGGCCATTATGTCCAAAGCCCTTAACCCTAGCCGCCCTTTCTTCTTCGTCTTCTTTTCATCTCACCACAGCGGCCATGCAGACTGGCCATCTCCCATGGCGGTCCAGCTTATGAGCCTCAAACCACCCCCCTCTCACTCCTCTACCCTAAACCACCCTGAAAAACCAAGAAGACCCTGAAAACCCCAAGATCTTGAAAACACGGTCACCGGAGTTCTTCTCCGGTGACCACCACTTTTGATACCACCCTCCAAAATAACACCCCTAAACCGCCTCTTCTTGATCTTTCACCCCATGTAACCCTTTTCCTTCGAATATTCTCCGAGCTCCTCCAATCTTTGAAAATAAGTCGCCGGAACCCTAACTCCGGCTGACTTAAACAAATCCCACACCAAAAGATCTCATCTTTTCATCTCTAAAACCTATCTCCTGATAAAAAAAAAACTTCAAATCTGAAGTCTTAAGTCTGAGAAGAAGAAAACCAGAAAAAAGTAAGAAAGAAAAGAAAACTAAAAAAAGGCTTTGACTTGAAGCCTGAAAGAAAAAGGAAAAAAATAACGAGAAAAGGGGATAGCACAGGAAACAGATCTTGAAAGCTAAGTCCCCTCCTCTCTATTGTCTGCTTTTGTATGATTTTCTGTGATTTTTCATCTTCTTTGCTTGCTTCTTTATCATTTTTCATGTTTTTAGTATGATTTCTGTTTAGATTTTCTTTCGTTAGCCACTTAAGCCACCGCATGATAGATTAGTCTTGTTTTCTGAAAAAATCCATGTTTAGTTGTGTTTCTCTATTTAAATCATGCCTTCTTTGTTTTCTTCTTCATCACCTTCTTGTTTGTTAGTATGTTTTCTGTTTGGATTCTCTTCTTTTAGTCGCATGAGTTACTGCATGTTCAGATTAGTTTTTATCTTCTGAAAATCTCGGTTTTATTGTGTGTAAATCATGTCTTCATTTGAAGCTTCTTTGATAAATTTCTACCTATCTATGCTTAGTCAAATAGATTCGAGCATGAGTAGGGTTTCAGTAGTCTTTTGACATGAGAAAAGTTCTGACTATGCCTGTTTTATGTTCAATTGACATACTGTGTTTGGAGTCTGGATTATATGTCTTTTGATTGAAATTCAACAATATTCAATCTCTTCTTTAATTTTTGGTTAAATGACAAGTAACTCTGATTTCATGGCTATGTATGCAAATTGATGTGAAAAGGGCTATGTTTGCAATAATTTTGTGTTAATTGATTACTGTTAATACCTAATATGCTTAGGTGAAATTGGTTATAGCTGCAATATTATAGTAATCTGAAAAGTGGTTAAATTTGAAAACATGCTTTAAGTAGTCAAAAGTGGCTAAAATTGAAAACAACACAAAGAGGTCTTAACTGAAATGAGTCATAAAGAGTGGTCAGTCTTGTAACTGACCAACTCTGATAATTCTCTAACCTTGAAATCACCGGCTAAGTCCTAATTGGGCTAAGTCTGTAATAAATAACCTAAGTCTGAATTTGGCTAGACTTGCAAAGTCTCAATTGGTATGTGTTCACTAATTGGCTAGACTTGCAAAGTCTCAATTGGCTTGTGTTCACTAATTGGCTAGACTTGCAAAGTTTTAGTTAACCTGTGTTCACTAATTGGTTAGACTTGCAAAGTTTTAGTTAACCTCTGTTCACTGATTGGCCTAAATTGCAAGGCTATGTCCAAACTTTGGACTGGCCTGGCCTTAAATAATATAAATTTGAATAATTAAGCAGGCTAGTCCTGCAAATTGGCTTTAATTACAGAAAATGAAACAAAAAGGGCTAAAAATTTAAATAAGCTGAGGTTCAGATCTGGCCAAGTCTTAAAAGACTCATTAGAAGTGACCAGGAATTAAATAGTAACTGGAGACAGCATAAACCTAACCTGGACAGGTCTGGTAAATAATGAATGCCTTTAAGGGCATATAATGAATAGAAAATGGCATAATTGTGGATTTAATAGAGCCTATAGGGACATTAAAGACATTTAGGCCTATGATTTCTGCAATATTGCACAATACTAAGGGCACAATGGACCTAAATAAAAGGTAACTTAGTAAATAACTTTAACAAGTAAGGGCACACTAGTAAAAGACCCAAAAAGAAATCAAATAGAACCTTCCAGCACATGCTGGAAGGCAATTCATAACAGAAAATGGGATTAAAGTGTAATAATTGGTAAAATATGAGGGGAGGGAAGTGGAATTATTTTCCAGCTTTCCCCCCCAAAATTTTCACCAAGCCTTACCTATAAATAGACCCCATTTGAGCCTGTTTAAGGGCTGGATTTTGAAATCAAAAATTCAGAGAAGATAAACCCCATTTGTTGCTGCTTTGGGATTCAATTACTGGCTGGGATTCACTCTATCTACTGTTGCATTGCTTGTCGTGATTTTAACTGCTGTGCCTGCTTATTCCCTTAGAGCTCATTGGATTTTTTGCTGAATCAGGTACACATCCTTTGTTCGAGCCATGTAATTTGAAGTCAGTTGATGAAATGAAAAGCTTGGCTCAAGTTTAATATCTCTTTGTTGTTATGTTTCTGTCTTTGCATTTAGTTAAATAGTCAAATCTATAATTCATTAGAAAATATTGTATATGTATAGTTCATGTGAAGCACGAACGAATGAAACAATGTAATAAGTATAGCAAGTAGAGGTAAGGTAGTGATGGTGGTCGAAATCACCTAAGTTAAAATAGGCAAACAGTAAAACTAGTCCAGTTAATCTCGAAATGGGCTTATAATAGAAGAATCGTAACAATGCTCAATCAACTTATAGTAGATAATTCAATTTGACATCTGTTAGTTAGATCTAAACAGTATTGCAACAGCTATAACAACAAAAATAAAGCAGTAGCTGAATATAAGGATGATTATCATGAGGTCAAACGAATCAGTCTCGCAATTAGATTAGTGATTAAGTGTAGTTAGTTTTCTTTCCTGAAAGTTACAACAAGTTACAATTCAGTGGATCATCTAGTATTAATCTTGTCTCACATAGTTAAGCAATATGTTGTCGTTTTAGCTTATAAATAACTTGATTCAGTAGTTTCAATTAGCCATTGAAATACAAAGCTAAAGTAGTCTACTCACTGGATCTTATGCATATTAGATAGTTAAGGTATGAAACAGTCACTGTAATTCTGTAACACTGCTTCTTCTCATTGAATAAATATAATTTGAGTATGTTCTTTACTGGTTCTGGATGTTTTTACATGTGATGAATTCTAGTCTCTATTTCTCCTTTTCGATTTCGTTTGGTTCGGGCCTAATAGATAGAAAAGGCCCAGATCTATATTATTTTGAATTTGGGCTTCTGATAGACAGATTTCTAGTGTTCTGGGTTTTAAGACCCAGTAACATAAAATAGCTCACTGCAAGCGAGCCCAAAGAATCCAGGCCCAAAAGTATAAGAGAATAAGGCCCGGATTTGTATTCTGAAATTGCAATAATATTAAAGGATTAGGGAAAAACCAAATGATAGAAAATATAGTTGTACATAGGATTGGACTATAAAAATGAGTGGGATGAGCCTCGCATAAAAATGAAATATCGGGGCACCCATATAAATGAATAATTATATAATGGATTCGGGAAGGTTGATAGCAAATTCCACAACCTTTCCCAAAGATTGAAAAGCCGTTAGACGAATTAGGCACAATTTAATAAATATATCTTCCTTAATAAGAGTGCACACTTGGTGTGACTCAAATCGTAAATCTCGGCAAAGCCGAAATATATTAAACGTCACAGGCGTACTGGTTGTGGTGTGACTCGAAAAACGTTTTCGCAACGTCATAATTCGTAAAATATTAAAGTTTGAAATATGTACACATTGTTAAAAGGCATATAATAAGTCACATAAAATTGAGAACGACAGTTGAGCGACCGTGCTAAAACCACGGAATCCGGGAGTGGCTAACACCTTCTCCCCGGTTAACAGAGTTCCTTATCCAGGTTTCTAGTTTTGCGAACTGTAATACGGAGTCAATTTCCTCTTCGGGATTAACCGGTGACTTGGGACACCATTATCTTCCCAAGTGGCGACTTTGAAAATTAAACAAAATCCCGGACCGATTGTCCTTTATTTGGAAAAACTCCTTCCTCTTTGTTATTGTATCCTTCTCGGGGTATTTGAAACATTGAGGTATACCCTATTCTCTTAATTGGGAATTAAAAACATTTAAAAGGGTAGTAAAAAGGGAGGTGTGACAGCTCTAGCGACTCTGCTGGGGATCGAACAACCCAGAACTTCGGTTTCAGGATTTAAGAATTCGAGCTCGTTAGAATTTCCGTTCTCGATATTATTTGACTTTGTTAAATGCTTTGAACAACATGCTACGTGTTTTACCGCTTTGATATTATATGGATTGTATATATAAATTGTGTCGAAAAACCTTTCTCTTCTTCACCTCCAGGGATATGCTTACTAGTTGAGACTCCATTTTCTGTTAAGTCATACCCAAAAAATGGAACAGAGGCCGGATAAGTTACAAAGCTGATTGACTCCGCGGGTTACCGGTACGTAGCCCCCTCCTCGATCCGAGTTGTCCACTCGGGTACACGGTCTAGCACTCTATGAAACAATAAGATATTGAACATAGGTCTAGGACAATTATTTGCATCATAACTGACTTAGGGGACTCAACACAGGGGTTGGGTCCGTCTAGGACAGGTGAGCCAGTAATTAAAGACCGAGCATACTATATGTTGAATTTTTAAATTGTCTTTGATCATTATGCGGATCGGCAAAAATTCCCGAGAAATAGAAAAGGAATATTCAAAAAAAAAAGAGAGATATTGACAAAAGAGTTTTTAGAAAATCTGAAAAAATAGGAAAATATTGTTGTTGAAATAACTGGTCAATTAATATGACCGAACTACGCAGGCTTGATTCTCGCCATTAAGTGAGATACGTAGGCAACCCTTGAACGGGTCCAACCACCATTTTAGAAAATGACAAAAAAATATTTGCATTTCAAATAATCGAGGTGATCGCTATTTTTGGAAATAGCCGAATGTTCTAGAAAGGACACCGGAAGGCTGTTTTGGCAAAAATGGCCACTTTGAAAATCATTTCTTTTCCTTTTTTTTTAAATAAAAACCTGAGAAGGTAAATGAAAATTTACTTTGAAAAATATTTTCCTTTTTCTAAATAAAATTGCCTTTAATAAATGTTCATGATGAGCACGATACAGAATGAACCCTTCACTCTAATGAATAGAATCCCTTTGGAGCTAAGCTTATGGTGGAACGACATGGGACACGAAGGACATAATTGGGTCAAATATTATCTGAAGGACCTTACGGGATTAATGGACATAATTCCCCGAGGCGATATAATCCGAGCACTTCTTACATACTGGGATCCTGCGCACAACGTTCTACATTGTTTCGGACTTTGAACTCACGCCCACTCTTGAGGAAGTTGCTTACTATATAGGCAGAAATGAGGTCCCCTTAAAAGAGAAATACTCGGTGGCTCCAAGAGCGATAATGGTGCACCGCTTCCTATACTCTTTGAAGATTGCTCGGAACGTCCACAACGAGGATTTGGTTAATATGTTTTGCTCCTTAAACTTCATCTACAATAGATATGGACATGTCGGGGTTTTCAATGACCCTACGAACAAACTCTATAGTAAGTCCAACCGAGCCAAATGGGAGGAACATCGACGATTCGCTTTTCTGGTGGTGTTTCTCGGGATAATCATATTTCCAAGAAAGGACGGGCACATTGATACAAGAGTCGCCGGGGTGGCCAGCACTTTGATTGTACAAGATAATTGCACTTTGGCCCCAATGATCATAGCTGATATCTACCGTGCCTTGACAACATGTAAAGCAGGGTAAAACTTATTTGAGGGATGTAACTTGATTTTGCAAATTTGCTTGATAGAACATCAATGCCATCATCCTTCGTTCTCAAGCTATGGGCTGTCCGAAAGAACGTGCCTTGAAGAATTCTATACAAGAACAGAAGAGGTTAATTTGCCAGAGGGAGTTAAAGGTTGGGTTTCATACTTGCAATCATTGACCGATAGCCAAATCGATTGCGCGTATGGATGGTTGCCCCTCGATGAGGTGATTTACATGCCGATGGAAAGGTCACATTTCTTGAACATGGGCTTAAAAAGTATCCAGCCTTATGCCCCGTGCACGGTCCTACGACAGCTTGGAAGATATCAAGTTATAGCGAATGATGGGGACCTCAGTTTGCAAGCAATAAAGATTAGTCCGGATGGGCAATTCCCGGAAGAAAAGGTCCGACGGATTTGGAATGAGTGTCAAAATTTGAAGGCAGAAATTTGTGTGGAGAATAGAGCTCAGGGAGAAGTTTTTCCAGGGTACGCCACATGGTATCTATGGGGTATTGAGCATGATAGACCATTGAAAAGACCTCACGTTCAAGATTTGGTCGAGCAGTCTAAGGAATACGGAAATTAGGTGGCCAAAGAAAATGAGTATAAGGCCAAGATCAGCTTGCTAGAAAAACAGTTGCGAGATCTCCGATTCCAGAGCAGTTTACAGGCAGCATCTGACGGAGGAGAAAAGAAGCAGCTAAAAAACAAGAATGAAGTTCTAAAGGCTCAAGTTGCAAAAATGAAAATTGCATCCGAGACCTCGGTTCGCTTAGCCCGAGACGAGAAACTAATTGAAAATCATCGGCGCAAAGTGAATGACTACAACTTCGATCTTGACAAAGCAGAAAAGGAATTAGTCAGGGTTCAGAAGCAACTGGCCAGAGATGCCTGAGGGATATGACCGACGCCTGACTGGGTAGCCCCAGTCAAGCGGACCTGGGTGCCTTTCATTCCCACGTGTTACCCCTGCGTTGATTGTTTCTCATTAACCAAATATCTTACTAACCATGAATGATTTCACAATAAACAATTAAAACCATACGAGTGATTCATTAACAAGTTTGCAGTTTTTACAACGCCCGACATAACATAATATATACATAAGACTGGAGTCCCATAGTTTACATGTCTACAGAGCCTCTAGGATACAAAAAGGGAATACAATAGTTTGCCGGTAACAAGGCTCCGGCTATACCTTGCAAAAACCAAAATAAAATCTAACAAAAGTGGCATGAACCACACAGGGCCCCAAGGAAGAAAGGGGCTCACCAAAACGGGCAGTGGAAGGAGAAGGATACTACCTGCCGATGAGCTGAAGTGCCTGCTACTGATCCACCTACAATCATAACACGAATGTAGCGCCCCCGGCAAAAAGGGACGTCAGTACACTTGAATTGTACTGGCATGTATGGACAAACTTTGTCCCAAGTAAACTCAAGCCATTGAATTACGTCAATAATTAATTAAGCCGGCCAACCATGTTTTCCACATTTTCCTCATTTCAAATAATTCTCAACACAAAGCAGTTTCTAAGATCAATAAATTTAACAATAACCAATCAATCACGTATATCACAAGTAGTCAAACAAAAGGGGCAATCAGTGCTCCACAGGTTGCAAACTCTCCTGCTATCTCCTTTCACAATTTCACATATTGATTTTTTTATATCAATTTTCAATAGCGATTTCGATCGCTTTATCCTTATTACCCCTGACCACCCTTATTACCTCGGCCACCTTTATCAGCCCAACCCACACCTTATTTCCTCATGTTGCGGCGCGCAACCCGATCCCACCGTACAGTTTTCAAACACAACAGTCCCAAACAGCAGATATGATACTACACACAATTACAATAAGTTCAAATAAGCAATTTACACATTGGTTCATGTTCTCAATTACTTCTCAAGCCAATATCACAACCAAGTTACAATGCTTCCATATTCAAGAATATTCACACAAGTATTCTCAATAACTTACCAATCCTCAAGTGTTTCGTTTCTTTTCCACAAGGTGCCATATAGGCCATCATAACCATTATTCACAATTCTTTACCCAATTCAACTCCCATTTATCTTTCGGTTCATATTCCATACTACATCACTCATGGTTCAACAACAATTTTGAATATCCAACAACAATATTAAGAATTTCACTCAATTTGTCAAATTAACACGAACCAAACAAATTTCACACATGTAGGCGATTTCACAAGAATCTAAATTAGCCTTACATACCTGATATCGAGTTTCCTTCTTTTAAACTCCCACTTTATGCTTACCCAAGATATCCTACTCTTGCCAACCTTGTTCTTGAAGACTCTTACTTCTACTCACTTCTTTTACTAGAAATCAAGTTCAATAATCATGCATGAGTGTGAAATTCCATTTTCAAAAGCTATTATATGCAAAACTCTCTTTACCCAATTTAAAACTGAAAATTAGAGAAAATAGCTAGGGTTTTTACCTTGTAAAGATTGGGGAAGTTGAATCTTGGCCCTAGAATCCTTTGGACTAAATGGTTGGAACAATCTTTGAAGATGAAGAACTTCTCTGTCTAAAACCTCTCTCTTTCTCTCTCTAATTTTGGTAAGATGATATGATAAAATGAAGGGGAAAGGCGTTATATTAAAGAAGAGATCGGGTCAAATTTTGTAAAATTTCTGGACCGGGTCAATTCTGCGGTCGCATCTGCGATCGCAGAATCAACATGCGGTCCGCAAAGTGAGCGCGGAATGACCTCAAAATTACACAAGTTCAGTTACAGAATGCGACCATAATGCGGTCCGCATTCTTGATCTGCGGTCGCAAAGTGCACCGCAGATTCATTATGCGATCGCATATGGACCGCATATTTGACATGATTTTGGGAAACCTTCTGGTAAGCACTGCGGCAAGAATGCGGTCCGCATAGCAGATCTGCGGTCGCATTCTTGACCGCAAAATTGACATCTTTTTGGAAAAATTCTAAGCATTCCTAACACATTATTCGGACCATGACACTATAGCTACTAGGTTTTATGCACAAAAATTTTACGGGGCCTTACATCCTCCCCCTTAAGATCATTCGTCCTCGAATGAGGATTTTGAAAATGAGTTGGTTTTGAAAGACGTGATATGCAAATTATCAAAATTTTGGCTAACTCTTATATTTTAGAAAAATTTCGCCAGAGTTTCCTTTGTATTATGGACATATCCACCTGTCAGAGGGCCCCCGAAACACATTACCAAACAACAATACACAAATACAACACTTTCCACAACTGGTATATACTTTCTTACCTCAACGAATGCACATATTCTATCTCATTGCTACAATTGCACATAAACTAGTCACTTCAATGAGTTTTTTCCTTATTTAATCATCTTAATACACCATGTACACACAAACAAACCATTACCAATCTACACTTACTATTAGTTGCTTATTTAACACATGAATCTTTATAAGGATTTCATTTATCAAGAAAGGTTCAAGTGACCCACGGTAACAACACATTTATCTCATTACAAAATGAGGGAGACTTTACTAATACTAAGAGGGAAACAACTTGAACAGGATGACAGTTACTAGGAGTAGAAGGGTCACCTAATTTCTTCTAGGCTTGATCAAAAAAATGGGGGTACTTTTCCTTCATCTCTTTTTCTGCTTCCTATGTGGCCTCCTCAACTTGTTGACTTTTCCACAATACTTTAACAGAGGCAACTTCCTTATTTCTCAACTTACGGACTTGCCTATCAAGAATGGCAAATGGAACTTCTTCATATGACAAATCTTCATTAACCTCTATAGCCTCGACTGGCATGATGGTGGATGGATCTCCAATCACTTTCTTCAACATGGACACATGGAATACCGGATGCACTGATGACATCTCAGGAGGCAACTCTAGCCTATAAGCAACTTGTCCAATCCTTTGAACGGTCCGATATGGCCCGACATACCTAGGACTCAATTTCCCTTTCTTTCCGAATCGCATGACTCCCTTCATAGGAGATACCCTCAAGAACACCCAATCATCAACTTGAAACTCCAAATCCCTTCTACGAACGTCTGCATAGGACTTTTGACGGCTCTGTGCTGTTTTCATTCTCTCCTGGATAACCTTGACCTTTTCCATAGCTTCGTACACCATATCTGGCCTTAGCAATTCCGCTTCACCTGCCTCAAACCACCCGATTGGCGACCTACATCTTCTCCCGTACAATGCCTCAAACGGGGCCATTTGAATGCTAGCATGATAGCTGTTATTGTAAGCAAATTCTATCAGTGGCAAGTGTTCATCCCAATTACCTTTAAAATCTAAGACACAAGCCCGCAACATATCTTCAAGCGTCTGAATGGTCCGCTCGGCCTGTCCATCGGTCTGTGGATGGAAAGCTGTGCCGAGATTCACCTGAGTTCCCAAACCTTGCTGAAACTTCTTCCAAAAGTTAGCTGTGAACTGAGCCTCGCGATCCGAGATAATAGAAAGTGGAGTGCCATGAAGCCTTACTATCTCCTTGATGTACAACCTTGCATATTGCTCCGCGGTATCAGTGGACTTGACTGGCAGGAAGTGAGCCGATTTGGTGAGTCAATCCACTATCACCCATATTGAGTCGAACTTACACTGAGTGCGAGGTAACCCCACTACGAAATCCATATTGATCATCTCCCATTTCCACCTTGGTATTTCTATAAGCTGAGTTAATCCACCAGGCCGTTGATGCTCGGCCTTCACTTGCTGATAGTTCGGGCATTTAGCTACAAAGCTTGCCACATCCCTTTTCATACCGTTCCACCAATAAATCTCCTTAAGGTCATGATACATTTTTGTGGAACCTGGGTGTACCGAATACCTGGAAATATGAGCCTCTGCCATTACCCTCTTCCGAAGCTCGCTCACGTCCGGAACACATAGTCTACCTTGGCACCGCAATACACCATCCTCGCTGCTGAGTACAAATGCTGAGGTCTTGTTATTCATAACTGCTTCCTTCACCCGAACCAATGCTGGATCCATGAATTGTTTTTCCTTGATTTCCGCAACCAATGATGATTCTTCTCCATTATGCACCAAAACATTCCCCTCGTCTGACGCCGAGATACGAACCCCCAAACTGGCTAATTGGTAAACCTCCCGAGCCAGGGGTCTCCGATCCACACCCAAATGAGCCAAACTACCCATGGATTTTCGACTAAGAGCATCGGCTACCACATTTGCCTTCCCTGGATGGTACAATATGTTCAAATCATAGTCCTTGAGCAATTCTAACCACCGCCGCTGTCTCAGATTCAACTCTTTTTGCTTAAACAAATACTGGAGGCTCTTGTGGTCTGAAAACACATCTACATGAAACCCATAAAGATAGTGTTGCCATATTTTCAAGGCAAACATAACAGTTCCAAGCTCCAAATCATGCGTCGGATAATTTTTCTCATGGTTCTTGAGTTACCTGAAAGCATAAGTTATAACATTTCCTTGCTACATCAATACACATCCCAAACCGACTCTGGAGGCATCACAATAAACTACAAATCCCTCAGTGCCTTCTGGCAAGGCCAATACTGGTGCCGAGATCAATCTTGACTTCAATTCTTGGAAACTTTTCTCACATGCTTCGGACCACTGGAACTTAACTGCCTTCTGCGTTAGTTTTGTCAATGGGGAAGCGAGGGTCGAGAATACCTCTACAAACCTCCGATAGTACCCTGCCAAACCCAAGAAGCTACGAATCTCTGTCAGGGTCGTGGGTCTAGGCCAATCTTTCACTGCCGCAATCTTCTGAGGATCCACCTGAATTCCCTCACTGGAAATAACATGCCCTAGAAAGGCTACGGACTCCAACCAAAACTCACATTTTGAGAACTTGGCATACAATTGATGCTCAAGAAGGGTCTGCAATGCTGCTCTGAGGTGAACGGCATGATCTTCCCCTGCTCCGAGAGTAGATGAGGATGTCGTCAATGAATACAATTACAAAGGAATCTAGGAATGACTTGAAAACCCGATTCATAAGGTCCATGAAAGCTGCTGGGGCATTGGTTAGCCCAAAAGACATGACCAAAAACTCGAAGTGACCATAACGAGTTTTGAAAGCGGTCTTAGGAATATCCTGCTCCCTGATCTTCAACTGGTGGTACCCGGATCGTAAATCAATCTTTGAGAAGAACTTCGCTCCCTGCAATTGGTCAAACAGATCATCTACTCGAGGCAAAGGATATTTATTCTTGATGGTGACTTTGTTCAGCTGCCGATAATCAATACACATTCGAAGTGACCCGTCCTTCTTTCTGACAAAGAAAATCGGAGCACCCCACGGCGACACACTCGGTCGTATGAACCCTTTCTCTAATAAATCCCTCAGCTGCTCCTTTAACTCCCTTAACTCTGCTGGCGCCATTCTGTATGGTGGAATGGATATTGGCTGAGTATCTGGCAATACATCAATCCCGAAATCAATCTCCCTATCCGGCGGGATGCCTGGAAGCTCATCTAGAAACACTTCAGGAAATTCATTCACAATTGGCACGGACTCGAGGGTAGGCACATCTGAGGCGGTGTCCGTTACCCGAACCAGGTGATAGATACACCCTTTCTTAATCATTTTCGAAGCCTTAAGGTAGGAAATAAACCTACCCCTTGGCACCACACCATTTCCTCTCCATTCAATAACTGGCTCGTTAGGGAACTCGAGCGTCAAAACTCTCGTCCGACAGTCAAGCTTGGCAAAGCACGAATAGAGCCAATCCATTCCCATAATTACATCAAAATCTACCATCCCAAGATCAATAAGATCGGTTGTGGTATCACGACCACTTACCGTAACAACACAATTTCTATAGACTCGTGAGGCTGTAATAGAATCACCAACCGGAGTCGATACAGAGAACGGCTCATGAAGCTGTTCGGGTTCTACCCCAAATCTCGAAGCAATGAACGGGGTCACATAAGACAAGGAAGACCCCGGATCAATGAGGGCATAACAATCAATATTCTGTACAGACAAGATACCTGTGGCAACATCTGGAGAAGCCTCAGCACTCTGGCGGCCACTCAACGCATAGAATCGGCTAGGTCCACCCCTACCATGAGCTCCACCCCCAACTGCCCCACGTCCTGCTGATGATGGAGGATGCGCTGATGATGTAGAAGCCGAAGAACCGGATGACTGAGCAGATCCCCTACCCATACCCTGACTGGGTGCACGGCAGTCCCTCTGAATGTGACCTCTCACCCCGCACCTGAAACATTTCGGCATGTCAAGGTAGCAGGTCTCTGTATGAAATCTCCCACACTTGGGGCATGTAGGTCTCCCCTGCTGCTGGGACCTCACCCCAGGACGACCAGACTGACGAGACCTCCTGCTATCTGAACCGGGTCTCGAATGACTGCCCTGCTGATGACTGTGCACAGATGGCGGTGCACTCGCGGAGGACCGAGCATATGACTGGGATGGCCCTGATGACCCTCTCCCTGGAAGTGATCTCCCTGAATGACCCATTGACCGGGCTCTGCTGCTACTTTCTCTTTCTGCACGAATCTTCAATTTCCTGGCCTCTGTGGCCCGAGCAAACCCCACGATCCTCCCATAGTTCATATCTGAGTGCAAAGCTGCTGTGGCGGCCTCATTTACTACCAAAGGGCTAAGGCCCTGAACAAACCGTCGAACCCGTGCATCCATAGTTGACACTAAATGAGGAGCGTACTTGGACAACCTTACGAACTCCATATGATACTCCCATACACTAATACTGCCCTGTTTGAGAACCTCGAACTCAGTGGCACGGGCTGCCATTGCCTCAGCAGGTTAGAAGTGGTCCATAAATGCATCCACGAACTCATCCCATCTGGCCGGAGGGCTCCCTTCCTCACGGGAATCCTCCCACATTTCGAACCATGAACGTGCCGCTCCCTTTAGCCAGTAAGAGGCCAACTCAACCCCCTCTATATTTGTAGCCTTCATCACTCTGAGGTTCTTGTATATATCATCAAGGAATTCCTGTGAATTAGCCTCTGGATCGGTGCCTAAAAATTCTGGAGGAGCCAACAGCAAGATTGGTAGACTTTGGAGCTAGAGGAATCTCCATGTCCGCTGGAGGATGCAGGGGCATCATGGGATCTCTGGGCCTGGGCGGCCACTAACTGTGTTAACATATGAATAGCTCCCTTAAGATCCTCATTAGAGATACCAGAGCCCGAAGCAGGAACTGTATCTGAGTCAGGAACACCGGCAGGAGGAATGGTGGCATCCTCTGCCGCAGCTGGAATAGGGACACTTGGGTTTTGAACAGATGGGCCAGGCAAATTCAGGACTAGTGGGTCATTCTCGCCCACGGCATCGGGTACATGATTAGCAGCCGCACTTGGGCCGACATTGGCCCCAAGGCCGAGTCTAGCCTTCTTCTTAGGCGCCATATTCTGAAAATTTAGGAACAAGGCGCGAATTAGACACAAATATTTCCACATTGTACCTTACCACACGATATAGATTAACAAAGAAATAGGTAAATTCCTAAATGCCCGTGTAGCCCCCAACTTATCATATGTGGTCGACAACACACCGATAAGAAGGGCACTACTAGACACGGCTCCGAGACATCCTAGGACACTTTAAAACCTTAGGCTCCGATACCAAGTTTGTCACGCCTCAAATCGAGGGATATGACCGACGCCTGACTGGGTAGCCCCAGTCAAGCGGACCTGGGTGCCTTTCATTCCCACGTGTTACCCCTGCGTTGATTGTTTCTCATTAACCAAATATCTTACTAACCATGAATGATTTCACAATAAACAATTAAAACCATACGAGTGATTCATTAACAAGTTTGCAGTTTTTACAACGCCCGACATAACATAATATATACATAAGACTGGAGTCCCGCAGTTTACATGTCTACAGAGCCTCTAGGATACAAAAAGGGAATACAATACTTTGCCGGTAACAAGGCTCCGGCTATACCTTGCAAAAACCAAAATGAAATCTAACAAAAGTGGCATGAACCACACAGGGACACAAGGAAGAAAGGGGCTCACCAAAACAGGCAGTGGAAGGAGAAGGATACTACTGCCGATGAGCTGAAGTGCCTACTACCGATCAACCTACAATCATAATACGAATGTAGCGTCCCCGGCAAAAGGGACGTCAGTACACTGGAATTGTACTGGTATGTATGGACAAACTTTGTCCCAAGTAAACTCAAGCCATTGAATTACATCAACAATTAATTAAGCCAACCAACCATGTTTTCCACATTTTCCTCATTTCAAATAATTCTCAACACAAAGCACTTTCTAAGATCAACAAATTCAACAATAACCAATCAATCACGTATATCACAAGTAGTCAACCAAAAGGGGCCATCAGTGCCCCACAGGTTGCAAAGTTTCCTGCTGTCTCCTTTCACAATTTCACATATTGATTTTTTTATATCAATTTTCAATAGAGATTTCGATCGCTTTATCCTTATTACCCCTGACCACCCTTGTTACCTCGGCCACCCTTATCGGCCCAACCCACACCTTATTTCCTCATGTTGCGGCGCGCAACCCGATCCCACCGTACAGTTTTCAAACACAACAATCCCAAACATCATATATGGTACTACACACAATTACAATAAGTTCAAATAAGCAATTTACACATTGGTTCATGTTCTCAATTACTTCTCAAGCCAATATCACAACCAAGTTACAATGCTTCCATATTCAAGAATATTCACACAAGTATTCTCAATAACTTACCAATCCTCAAGTGTTTCGTTTCTTTTCCACAAGGTGCCATATAGGCCATCATAACCATTATTCACAATTCTTTACCCAATTCAACTCCCATTTATCTTTCGGTTCATATTCCATACTACATCACTCATGGTTCAACAACAACTTTGAATATCCAACACCAATATTAAGAATTTCACACAATTTGTCAAATTAACACGAACCAAACAAATTTCACACATGTAGGCGATTTCACAAGAATCAAAATTAGCCATACATACCTGGTATCGAGTTTCCTTCTTTTAACTTCCTACTTTATGCTTACCCAAGATATCCTACTCTTGCTAACCTTGTTCTTGAAGACTCTTACTTCTACTCACTTCTTTTACTAGAAATCAAGTTCAATAATCATGCATGAGTGTGAAATTCCATTTTCAAAAGCTATCATATGCAAACCTCTCTTTACCCAATTTGAAACTGAAAATTAGAGAAAATAGCTAGGGTTTTTACCTTGTAAAGATTGGGGAAGTTGAATCTTGGCCCTAGAATCCTTTGGACTAAATGGTTGGAACAATTATGAAGAACTTCTCTCTCTAAAACCCCCTCCCCCCTCTCTCTCTCTAATTTTGGTAAGATGATATGATAAAATGAAGGGGAAAGGCGTTATATTAAAGAAGAGATCGGGTCAAATTTTATTAAATTTTTGGGCCGGGTCAATTCTGCGGTCGCATCTGCGATCGCAGAATCAACATGCGGTCCGCAAAGTGAGCGCGGAATGACCTCAAAATTACACAAGTTCAGTTACAGAATGCGACCACAATGCGGTCCGCATTCTTGATCTGCGGTCGCAAAGTGCACCGCAGATTCATTATGCGATCGCATATCGACCGCATTTTTGACATGATTTTGGGAAACCTTCTGGTAAGCTCTGCGGCAAGAATTTGGTCTGCATAGCAGATCTGCGGTCGCATTCTTGACCGCAAAATTGACATCTTTCTGGAAAAATTGATTCCCTACATTTTTGAAACTTAAATCATTACCAACGGTCCGAAGCGCGGCGAGCAAGCTCGCCGCGAAGAATTCTAAGCATTCCTAACACATTATTCGGACCATGACACTATAGCTACTAGGTTTTATGCACAAAACTTTTACGGGGCCTTACAATGCCGAGGAAAGAGCTAGAATGGTTCAGCAACTACAAGATAAAAATGAAGTTCAGGTCACTCGATTGAGAAAGAAAGTCATCACAGCCACAGTCAAAAGTAACAAAATAATCAAAGAAATTGAAGAAGAAAGAGAACATTGTTACACGGCTATGGCTCAATTAGAATTCGAGTTACAACAGCTACAGAAAGAGAACCAACAATCCTTATACGCTCGCGCCAAACAAATCAGCAGGCTACTTCAAGAAAAAGGGGTCATTCGAGAAAGAATTGTCCATATTGCTCAGTACATCACCAGAAAATGCCAATTGTGTGAAGATATGTCCCAGGCAACATTTGCATCAGCCGTGAAGTTCTTTGTAAAGCAAGTCATGTCTGACCTAGATAGGCTCCAAAGTGGATTGGCATATAGGCCCGCGGCAAGACCGAACGACGTCTCGCGGGCATTAGGAGAATTAATGTACTCATATGGCATGCATTTTGTATTCGTATTTCTTTTTGCATTAGTAGCACAACATCATTTTGTAAATCAATGTTTTTGAGTATCAATGAAACTTCTAAGAAGTTGTTGCTAATCGTTTTTCCACATTATATCAATTATCTGGGCGATAGGCAAATGTGTAGCAACGAAAATCAATAAAGAAAGAAGAAATAAAAAGAAAGAAAAAAAAAGAAAAAAAAAGAGAAGAAAAGAGAAAAAGAAAAAAAATGAATGAGAAAAAAAAAGAGATGAACGAAAAAAAATGAAAAAAAAAGAAAAAAAAACGATGAATGAGAGATGGATTCAAAATGGAATAAGCGCCGGGATGATGCATATGATCAATGGCAAAAATTGTGGTTTTTAATCAATGCATCTTATCCCTTTATGTACTAACTATTAACAAGTGTTGTTGTTTATGAGAATCAGATTTCAACTGGCAATTGGTACTCTGGAAAATCATCATTACAACACACGATCAAAAACTATGACTAAGGCTATGACTCGGGAAATTGAGCCAACTATCATGGACCCAGTACAAGAAGAGGAGGTTATGGATGTTGCGGGGATGAAAGAGGATATGTATAAGCTCAAGCAGCAAATGTCGGAAATGTACCAAGCTTTATCCAGGGGTCAACCTTTACCCACATATCCAGCCAACCCAGAATATGTCCCTCCTACCAATTCTAATCCCGAGCCACCTACCATGAACTCATCCTTCACATACCAAGATTACCATCACTAATATGCCACTTCACAGGCACCACCACCACTGTCCAAACAGATTCCACCTCAACCACCACAGGTCACCCCGGTGTATGTGGCACCACCACCTGTTGCTCTACATAAATCGTCAAGTGAACCAGTGTTCCACGTACAAGACGCACATTACTATCCGCCGGAGCCGACGTTTAGGCAGTATGACTCCTATACCCCACTGATGGAGACGACGGAAGAAAAGCCCGTCAAGAACTTTGAGCAAGAGGAAATGGCACGGAAGATGAGGAGTTTAGAACAATCTTTCCGTAACATACAAGGGCTAGGAGGCCAAGTGAGCGTAGCATACAAAGATTTGTGTTTGTTTCAAGAAATGCAGCTCCCGGTTGGATTCAAGCTACCTAAATTCGACATGTACAATGGACATGGGGATCCTGTAGCTCATCTCAGGGTTTATTGTAGCAAGATGCGTGGTGCAGGGGGAAAAGATGAACTTTTGATGGCATACATTAGTCAGAGTCTGAGCGGTTCTGCGCTGAAGTGGTATACACATCAGGATCACACTAGATGGTTCATCTGGGACGATCCAAATCAATCATTTGCTAACCACTTTCAGTATAATTTGAAGATAATTCTAGATAGGCTGTCGCTTACAAAGATGGAAAAGAAGCCCGGAGAAAGTTTCCGGGAGTACGACTTTAGATGGAGAGAACAAGCGGCACGAGTAGATCCTCCTATGAAGGATACTGAAATGGTAAATTGTTTTTTGCAGGCCTTAGAGCCTACTTACTATTTCAATGAAGTAGTGAAAATGGGGAGTTTTGTAGAGGAAGGATTGAAAGCCAACAAAATCATGAGCTTTTCTGCTATGAAGGCCACAATCAGGCGATACAGACCGTAAATGGGGGATCTATTGGTAAGAAGAAGAAGGAAGAGGTTTCAGTTGTTGAAAGTAGACCATGGACTCTGAGCCAAAATACATACCATCACCCACCTCGCCCATACCAATCATACCCGCCAGCACCTTACAACCCACCTCCACCTTATTATCCACCCATTACCCCACATTATCCCATCCCACAAGCTCAACATTACCCATCACCTCCACATGTATGGCGAGCCTAAGCTCCACAAAACGTCTACTATATGCAAAACACCTACCCTCCTTCCAGAACCTACAAGAACCCAAATAGACCTAGCTTTCGTCCTGATCCAGAAATGAGAAACAGAGCCTAAACGAAGAAAACATTCACTCTACTGGGGGGAGTGTTACACCAGTCTCTATCATCGTCTGAATGAGTTGGGGAAGCTAAGCTCGATTGAGCCAAAACTTCCAAACCCACCACCCAGAAACATTGACCAGTCAGTTAGATGTGTATATTGCTCCGGGGCACCGGGGCACGATACTGAAAAGTATTGGCACTTGAAATATTTTATACAGGAGCTCATTGACAATAGGAGGATTGAGGTACAGGCTCCAGAGACTCCAAACATTACTCAGAATCCACTTCCAACTCATTATAAGACACACATGATAGAGTTAGAGCAAGAAGAGAGCAGCAAGAAGCCGTCCCAATCGGTATTGATTATAAAGGCCAACAACAAAGTGGTGAAAGAGAAAGCGACAGTCGAGTTACCAATAAAAAAGCCACCAGTGGTTGACACTATGAAAATTGTGGTGCCAGGGGCTAAGCCGTTGTTGACAGTGAAAGGAGCATATATGGAACCGGTGGTCATAAAGTCGGTGGTGCAAAAGCCGGTGGTAGATACTAAAGCCATAGCTTGGAACTACAAGAAAGTCATAGTAATGTACAGGGGAAAAGAAGTTACAGGGGAGGTCAATGAAACACATGGCCTCACTCGTTCCGGGCGATGCTTTGCCTCGGAAGAGTTAAGGAAAATGAAGGTGGTAAAGGAGATTCATATGAAGAAGCTGGTCTCTGAAGAAGAAGCAGAAGAGTTTTTGAAGAAGATAAAAGCTCAAGACTATTCGATTGTAGAGCAGCCGAGAAAGACGCCTGCACAAATTTCATTACCTTCATTGCTAATTCACTTAGAGGAGCACATGAAGGCGCTGATAAAGATTCTGAACGAAGCACATGTCCCCAAAAAAATCTCAGTCTGCCATCTTGAAAAGATCACCAACAAAATTTTTGAGTCGAACAAGATAACATTCTCGGACAATGAATTGCCTGTTAAAAGGACGGAACACAACAAGACACTCTATCTCACCGTCAAAAGTGAAGAATCAGTGGTTACTCGGGTTATAATAGACAACGGGTCAAGTGCAAACATTTTTCCACTCTTGAATCTCGGAAAATTAAAGATTAATCCTGACAGAATCCATCAAAATAGTGTGAGTGTTCAGGGGTTTGATAGAGGAAGCAAAAATACCTTGGGAGATATTGTGTTGGAGGTCACCATTGGGCCGGTAGACTTTACCATGGAATTCCAGGTGTTGGACGTCACTGTGTCTTACAATCTATTGCTGGGATGGCCATGGATCCATGTGGCCAAAGCCGTACCATCTTCCCTGCACCAAATGGTAAATTCGAATGGGAACAACAAGAAATTACGGTGCATGGAGAGGAAGATGCTTGTAATACCATAATACCTTTTGAGGAAGTCGATGGGGAAAAGGGCCCATGGGTGTATCAGGTGACAGACACTGTGGTAATTAACAAGATAGCTGAAGGAGAGAGCATGCCAATTCCTGCAGTGGCATCTACCGCAGTAATGGTAGCCAAAGAGATGATCAGAAATGGGTTCACACCGGGAAAAGGTTCGGGGATAGCTTTACAGGGAACACAACCTGTCCATCTACTAGGAAACAATGATACCTTTGGCTTGGGCTTTAAACCTACCTACACCGACATCCAGAGAGAAAAAAGAACCAAGAAGAAAAGTTGGACCCTCCCGAAACCAGTCCCAAAATTATTTGCCACATTCACTAAGCCTGGTACACAACAACATTTGACGACTGCTGCGTCAAGGTATGCTAAGATAAGGCCAGATGCGGAACTCCTCGCGAGGTTTGAAATGTTGTTCGGGGATATAAACATGTTGGAGATGGGCGAGGGAACCAGTAAGATGGATATCCAGTTCGTGTGGCCCAGTGTTGCACTCAATAATTGGGAAGCCACTCCTTTTCCAATGAGGAGGGACTCTTGGTAGTTAGCTTTCAAAAATATCTTTCCCAAAAGAAGTTTTATTTTTTCCCCACTCCCCACTAAAATCAAATGTACCCAACATCTATTATCTTTTTGAAAAAATATCAATGAAATGCAATTTCTTCTTCTTTTTTCATTTTTGCCTTATTTTTATTTTTTCTTCCTTTTTGTACAGTTCAATATGCGCTGATTCTGATGATATGTCATGCATGAAGGATTCCCGGCCCAGTTTTGAAAATCGAATAATTATACAAGAAATTGAAAATGAGTGTGAAATAGAATATGAAGATGAGGAAATACTAGAAGAAATCAGTAAAGACTTGAATCAATATGAGGAAAAACCCAAACCGAACTTAAGTGAGACAGAATCTATAAATTTGGGGAGTGAGGATAATGTCCGGGAGACAAAAATCAGTGTACACCTAGGAGCTTCAATCAGAGAAGAGCTAATAAAGTTGTTGCATGAATACAAGGACATCTATGATGACATGCCTGGACTCAGCACTGACTTGGTGGTACACAAATTGCCTATTTATCCAGAAAGCCGGCCAGTAAAACAAACGTTGAGGAAGTTGAAAATGGACATCAATGTGAAGATAAAAGAAGAGGCGAATAAGCAGTTTAAGGCAAAGTTTATACGAGTTACCAAATACCCCACCTAGTTAGCAAATGTTGTGCCAGTTCCGAAGAAAGACGGAAAAACCAGAGTGTGTATTGATTATAGAGACCTCAACAAGGCCAGTCTGAAGGATGACTTTCCACTACCGAATATCCATATATTAATCAACAATTGCGCCAAGCATGAAATTGCCTCCTTTTTATATTGCTATGCGGGTTATCACCAGATCCTAATGGACGAAGAAGATGCGGAGAAAACAACTTTTATCACGCCTTGGGAACATACTGCTATAGAGTGATGCCGTTTGGGCTAAAGAATGCTGGAGCTACTCATATGAAGGCAATGACCACGATGTTTCATGATATGATGCATCGAGAAATTGAAGTGTATGTGGACGATGTCATCATAAAGTCCATGAAGCAACATGATCATGTCAAGGACTTGAGGAATTTTTTCCAAAGACTCTGAAGGTATAATATTAAACTCAATCCTGCGAAATGTGATTTTGGAGTACCTTCAGGAAAGCTATTGGGATTTATAGTAAGTTGATTCATGTCCAAGCAACAGTTGCAGTCAATATAACCTGGTCTAATAAGTCCAAGATCGATCCCATAGAGAATTAACCTACCAATTACAACTTTCACAACCCAAGAACACTTTTGAATCAAGTTCCTAAACTTTGAATATATCTTTGTGTGAATTTCAAACCACTACTTTGCAATAATTAAAAGGCTTAAAAGAAAGAATTGAATGTTGGGTAAAATAATATGGAGAAAGACTAAGGTATTGATTTCCCCTATTGATGGAATCCCTTATCGTTATGCTCATACAAATTGTTAATATATTCTATCAATCATGAATGCTATGTGTATCATAACCCTCTCCCGAGCAATTATAATAATTTACTAGTGCATTCTCCCAAACTACCCTAGCTAGCTTTAATTTGAATAGTTCACTTAAGATTGTACCCAAGACTTCATTATTCCTAACCCCGTCTTTACGCCTAAAGTTATAGATTCCTCTAATAACCTAAGTGTGGTGTTGTTCAACAATATACCTAAATATGCAATCTTTTCCAAGTTATGCACGCTAAATAGGCACCGCTAATTTGGATGTCTACCAATTAACTACAACCACTACTAGAAATTAGGTCTATGGGAACCCTTCCAAAACCGTAGCTATAGATGCTCAGACCGTCCCTATAGGGCTATCGGAACAGATTTAGAGTCGTTCTGGGATTCAGTGTTACAATAGGTCTATTGGAACGGTTATTGGTAACGGTTTAAAAACCGTCTCCATAGGGGGGTATTGTAACGGTTATGGTTTTGTGCCATTTCTCTATAAGGGAACGGTTGTATTTTCTATTAGGAGGGTTATTAACCGTTGCTGTATAATTATTCCCGCGGTTTTTTAAGTCTATTGCAACGTTTTTGATGATATATTGCAACGGTTTTTGTGATATTGGAACAATTTTCAGTACCCTATTGCAACGGATATTGTTACATATTGCAACAGGGATCCTGTTACTATTTGCCTTGTCTACTTCCTGTTACTATTTGCCTTGTCTACTGGAATGGTTATATGCTCTATTGCAACAATTCACAATTGAATTTCTAATACTTATGTAAGCAAAATGAGGAATATTTTCCTAGCAACTCATATACAAAAACAAAATGTGAATACATTGTTTGATCAACAGTTTAAAGGTCAAAATAGATGAGTTTGCATACAAAAATTAAAGTTCTAAACCAAAATATCTTTGAACATAATGATAGAAAGTTTAACAACGATCAACAACACTCAAGTAAGGTCTTCGTCACTGCTTTCTTCCGCAATCGCTGCACCTACAAAAGAAAACCAGAAATAATTAAATAAATATTTTAAAAGATAATTGAATCACAAAGTAATTAAATGACCAATTTGATAACTCCAAAATTTTAAAACGCTCTAAATTCTTAAAATTTTGGCAGAGTTTCCTTTGTAAATAGGACCATCCCAAAATTTTCAAACTTCTCAAAACATCATTATCCTTGTTGAGGTGCATATCCAAATCAGATGACAGCAAAAAAACAACAGTACAACAGTATCCAAACATCATTAGGTCATACATATCCAAACATCATTAGCCCACACTAACAACAAAAAGATGAACTTAATACCAGAACAATAGTATCAACTACTCTAAAGGAGACAAAGCAGCAAAAAGGTCAAAGTAACAGTCACTATATATATATACCACAGCTTACTGTATTGCTGTTTGATCACAACAGAAAGCACAATGTTAAACCAATCAACCTTAAATCAATTGCAGTAATGTTTACATTACCCTTGTACTACTTATTGATAATTGTTGCACATTCAAATCTTCATGTACTTAACTCTTCAAATGATTTCAGATGAGTTACTTGTTGCAGTTTGACCTCGATTTAAAGCAGCAGTTAGACTGCAGCTTGACTTGTTTAAGAAGAGTTACTTGTTTCCACAAAACTTTCCCAGCTAGCAGTTGGTAAGTACATTTCCCCCCCTTGTGTACAATGATATACGAGCAGATTCAGGTTCTGCTGAGCAAGTGGCATTAACATCTCAAGCTAATATATATTCAGCAACTTAATGCTTCATATTTCACTGGAATTGGTTGATTAAAACCAGCTGTTTGACACAACAAATTCCCAACTATGGCAATGTCTCTGCAGAACACCCCTTGGAACACTATCCCGTTTGTGTTGTGGCGTTTTGTGTTACTACATGATGTAGCATGCTGCATTGCAGCTGTGCCGAAAGTGTCAGTTTTAGCTGAACTTGTTGCTGCATCAGTTGCAATGCAGCAGCAGCCTTCTTTCTCTGCTGCTCAGCCATTTCTTCATCCTTATCGGACAAGCATCTTATGGTTTCAAATAGTGCAGCCCTGGTCCTAAGAGCATCAATGCAAGAAGGGTCCAACGCTAAAGTTCGATTGCAGTCAGCTATTGCCTCTGCAGTTCGTCCAGAGGAGCGATATGCTGATGCTCGATATATATAGCATTCGGCCATGAATCCCTGAGGGGCACCACGACGATACATATAGCTCGATACATATGGAGTTGCACGATATCCCCAAGCATGGTTTCTCCAACCAAGGTCCTGGCCTTAAAAATCCTCATATGAGACCAGGCAGCAATAATAGGCATTGGGCAAATGGACGCCGCTGAATTTCTATCATCAACTATCTCAATAAGATCTCAGTTTTCATCCACCTTTGCAAGTTATTCTTGTAGAAGAACACTGATCACTCCTCAGTCTACTAATTTCTCAACTTGCTGTGGGAAACAGAGGATCTCATCTAATTTACCTCAATAGTAGAGGCCACTCTCAAATCGGGAGGGGCACGCGAATGTTATCTGAGTTACAATATGCTTAGATAAACATTTTCTTGGACCTACAGTACATGGTTTGCATTTTTGGTCTAAATTTTTTTGATATTTAGGAAGGACTTATAACCATCTATTGATGATTAACCATGTGCTTTCATAGGAATACCCTGACTGTAAATTTGCACAGAATAAGTGCATTTTCATTGTGGTCAGAACTTTTGAATAAAGCACAGAACATTGAAATATGAATGGAATAGAAAATTGGTTACATTCTGTTTTTTTGGCAGTTAGTTAGATGGCTATCACCAATGACATTGTTTTATTATTTATGTCATGCTTCCCATCTATCAAAGCCTTAGTTGACAAAGTTAATGAGTACCTAAAGCACTCTGGTCTGGTGCATATAGCTCGATACATATAGCTGATTGCAGTCAGCTAGTTACTTGTTTCAGAAGAGTTACTTGTTGCAGTTTGAGTTTCAGTATATTAGCACCATAACCGAGGATAAACTTCATTAGCCCACACATATCCAAACATCATTAGCCCACAGAATGCGCACATGATTTGACGGGGTAGAGAAGGATTTTGTACACTAGAGGAATACAACAGAATGCGCCTATGAAGTACCAAACTAAGACAGTAGATCTTACAAAAATTATTAAATTTTCAATGAGTTAATTAATACCTGGAAAAAGTTGGCCTTCTTTGTCGATACCTGTAGATGGACGATAGATTGGTTGCAATGTTGTTTGCTGAGCAGATGAAGATTCTCCCAATGAATTATCACCCAATGCCGCCAGAATAATGTTAGCATCAATATCAATTCCTGAACGTTGAAGTCGTGCAAGGACATCTGCAACAACTTCTTGACAAATAGTTGCTTTTTGTTCTTCAATTTTTTCCTCCATTCTTTGTAACTTCTCCTCCAATTTGTGTATAGAATTTGAAGTATTCGAAGAGGGTTCAAAACATCCTACTTTCCCTCCCAAAGAAGTTCTTGTGACCCCCCGTCCATACAATCTCAGACGTCCCGGATGTTCAGGTCCCATGACAATTGCAAATGCCTCTACGGACTCATTGCCATTTAAGTTTTGTTGTGCTTCAACTTCCTCCATTTCAGCCTACAAAGCAAATTCATATTAATTTAATTCAAGTAAATAATAAGTAACCAAATAGAAACAAATAATTGATCTCGATATAACATTAATTAAATATTATCGTACAATTTTACTAGTTGTATCTTCATCCGAGGACTTGTATGATTGCCCAACTTTTCTTTTCCTTGTAGCAACAAAGACTTCCTTTGCTGATAAAGGATCCGAAGTTTCTCTGTCTTTTTCCTAGTTACATGAAAGTGAGTTAGCATTCTTAGTGATCTGGCATGAACTAAACAAAAGCTAAAATTGAAATTTTTATGCCACGATTTACTAGTTACACTTGCAGATTCTCTTCAATGATATTCAGAGTCTCTTTGTTAGATTGTCTAGCAGGAGCAACTTGTTTTGCAAAAGTGGTTGATCTAGTTTGTGCATGGGTTACTGCTCCTGGCAGATTCTCTACAATAATATTCGGCCGCTCTTTGTTTGATTGTCTAGCGGGAACAACATACTTTTGGCTAAACGAAGTCCTTATTTGGTTTGCCAAAGATGCCATTGTTCCAGGTTTTGTGTATGTTGCATTTGTCTTTCTTTTGAGCATTGAACGTCTTTCTTGACTCATATCGATCAAATATGAAATTCAAAAAGATAGGAAATGATATACAAGACTTCAAACTTCAAACAAAAATCAAACATTGCAAACTAATAAAGCATAATACAACATTAAACTTCCTTTCCAGATCAGTAAATGATCTACAAGACTTCAAACTTCAAGTACAAAAGTATCAATCCCTCAAAATTTCTTAGGTCCACACACTATTTACAGAAATAGTCATCTTGTCTTCACCTTTTTGCCACGGATAGCAATATAACACACATTAATCCAGCTACTATAGCAAAACAACTGAAATCTTTTTTTATTTTCCTTTAGTCTACTTTCCTGTATTATGAGCACATCACAGAATGATCCATGTAGCATAAAATGATAAACACGTGGTTGAAGGACCTATTACCAATAGCAAAGATGAAAATATGCCATCTGCATCGGTTATAAAGTTAGAGGAGAGTGATGAAGAGGATGCTGATGTTTGGTTAAAGGAAGCAAGCACAGAAATTATGGGTACCAGTAAAACGGGCATGTCCATTGAGAATGATGAGGATGTGTCCTTCAGTGATCTTGAAGAGGATGACTTAGATGTGCCCGCAAATTCAAAGAAAGTAAATTACAGTTCTGATAAGGACTCACAAGATTGGGTCCAGTTGAGGAAAAGCTCCAGTGGTATCAGCTCTGTCAATCATAGTGGTTCTGTTAAGGAAAATGTGCAGAATTCTGATAGCAAAGAATCAAATGATTGGCTGGATATTGATGACATTGAGGTGGCATGACCTTATAAGGTTTAAATAGTTATTTCTGCTCAGATACTACAGGACTGTTCTTGACAATGGGCTTACTGTTGCAGTCAAGAGGCTGGAACCCTTTGAGCTACAGAGCAAGTCTTTGAAGAGAAGAATACAGCAGGAAGTTGAAGTGATTGCTAGTTTGAGGCACAGAAACTTGATGATGAGAGTGCAACAGAAATTGATTGCAAAATGAGGCACATATACTGATCATCCTAATTAAAAAGCATGTACCAATTTACCAACTTCATAGCATTTTAATCAAAGCATACAAGGTTGGACTATAGTTTCCAGTACTTAGCACATTACAAAAGCTTGAAACTGAAACAAAAAGCTTGAAACTGAAATAAAAATAGAAGTTTCCAGTTTCCAGTATTATAAAAATAGAAGTTTCTTCCTCAATCATCAGCCACCATCCAATCCCAATCTGTATAATCTACATCATCCTCCTCTTCTGATGTTTCCATAACTGTATCTTGTGAATGTTGTACATCAGTTGGCATATCAATAACATCAAGAGGTACATCTTCTCTCGACCATCTAAAATCAATATCGGCTAATCTAGTTGATGGACCTGCTTCATCATTAGGCTACCTCCAAAATGTCTGCCCAACATTTGGAATATTCTCTTCCTCCAAATCATACAAATCAATAGGAACTTTATTTCTTGCACAATAAACATCTTTCTCGATTGGATCCTCCACATAAAAAACTCGATGTACTTGAGATGCCAACACAAAAGAGTCATCAGTACTACATAATCGGTTAAAGTATACCCGAGTTAACCCATATTCATCTACTTCATTACGAAACCAATCACATCTAAATAGTACAACACTAAAGTGGCCCCAATAATCAATCTCAATGATATCCTGAATAGCTCCATAGTAGAGAACCTCTCCATCAATGGGATTTTGGTCCCTAGCACTAGCAAAACTATCAGTTGTTGCTGACAAAGTCACTCCACTATTTTGAGTCTTCAACGGGGAATCCCGCGTCATTGTATGAAACAAGTAGCCGTTGATAAAATATCCAGTATATCGTTTGGCCAATGTATTAGGTCCTTTAGCTAGCCATCGCAAATGATTGGGCATGTCAATGCATTTTACTTTCTCTTTAAACCAGTCGGCAAAGTTTCGACTATGATTCCTTGCTCTTACCCATGTGTTTGGTCTAGTACAATTATCAATTAAATTTTTATGTTCCCTGCAAGCCATATGTTTTAAATTTAATCATTAATCCATATCAATTATATTTAAAAATATTAAAAAATAAAGCTTATAATACAAGTGATGATAATATATTTTATCTTACATGATAAACGCCTCCACTTTTTCATCTTCAGTATTGAAGAGAGCATACCTATGAGCCTCAGAACATAACTGCAAATCCATGGAGAAAATCTTTCCTTTCCTCTTTTTCTTAGTTCCAATTAGATGGCCAATTTTAGGAAATATAGGTGACAATTGTGCTTCTTCAATGTCCCCATCATCATCAGTTTGGTACCTACTGAATCTTGTCTTCACCCCATCATGTAGGTATCTCGAACAAAAGATCAAGCACTCTTCGGCCAAAAACCCCTATGCAATTGTTGCTTCTGGATGAGCTCGATTACGAACAAATGCCTTATACTTGCACAAGGTTCTTTCAGTAGAATACATCCAACGACAATGAGTTGGACCCCCAAGCTTAATTTCATTTACCAAATGAACAGGCAAATGAGGCATTATATCAAAATACGTTGGAGTGAAGATCCTTTCAAGCTCACATGTAATTTCATTGATTTCAGTTTGCAATCTATCAAGATCCTCTCGCCTTACAACCTTAGCACATATAGCTCTAAAGAAGTTTCCCAACCTAATCAATGCCAAAGAAACATTCTTGGGTAATGATTTTCTAACAGCAACTTGGAGCAAGTAATGCATTATAAAATGAGCATCATGACTCTTGTACCCCGATATTTTCATCTCTTTCTCATGCACACAATGTAATATATTCGAGGCACAACCTTTTGGCAATTTGGCATTTTTAAAGACAGTGCAAAATCGCATCTTCTCTTCTGGATTCATGTAGAAACAAGCTTTAGCCAAAGAAATTGTTCCACTTACAACATCTTGTATCGGTTGAAGCTCTTTTCGTATTCCCATTTCTTGCAAATCGTAACGAGAATTTACATGATCTTTTGACTTTCCATCTATCTCCAATAATGTCCCAAGAATACTATCACATATATTTTTCTCAATGTGCATCGGATCAAGATTGTGCCTCAATTTGTTAGTTTCCCAGTATGGTAGTTCAAAGAAGATGGATCTTTTCTTCCATGGACACTTGTTAACCCGCGACCTTTTCTTTTGGCCCTTTCCAAAGACATTCTTGAATTCACGCAACTCTTCGAGTATTTCTACACCTGACAAAGGAGTAGGTGCAAGTCTATGATCCTCCTTACCATCAAATGATTTCTTATCTCTTCGAAATGGATGTTCAGGAGGCAAAAATGCCCGATGATCCATGTAGCACATCTTTCGACTATGCTTGAGATATTGAGAACATGTGCCATGATTACAAGTGGGGCATGCAAATTTTCCCTTTGTGCTCCATCCAGAAAGCATTGCTAGTGCAGGAAAATCACTAATTGTCCACATTAACGCTACACGCATTTGAAACATCTGATTGGATTCGGCATCAAATGTTTCTACACCGAATTCCCATAGTTCCTTCAATTCAGCAATTAGTGGTTGTAGATACACATCTATATCATTTCCCGGAGAGGACGGACCTGGGATGATCATTGACAATATTATATACTCTGGCTTCATGCAAATCCAAGGCGATAGATTATAGTTCATTAACATAACAGGCCATGTGCTATGGGAAATGCTCATTGTTCTAAAAGGGTTGAAACCATCACTTGAAAGACCCAATCTAACATTGCGGGGGTCGCTAGAGAATTCAGGGTGCAAGGAGTCGAATTCCTTCCAAGCCTCACCATCAGCAGGATGTCTTATATTTCCATCATTCGGTCGTTCAGTGGCATGCCATCTCATAGCTTCAGCTGTTTCGGGACACATGAATATTCTCTGAAGTCGAGGCTTTAATGGAAAGTACCTTAAAACTTTTGCAGGGGTTTTGGTCTTTTTATTAGTCAAGACATTAACAACATCCTTCCATCTAGAAGACCCACACACAGAACAAGTATCTGCATTTACATTGTCATTCCAAAATAACATGCAATCATTAGGACATGCATGTATTTTTTCATAGTGAAGGCCCAAATCTTTTATCATGCTTGTAGCCTTGTAGAAAGACTCGGGTAGCTGAGCAAATGGAAATGCCTCTTTTAACAACTCCAACAAGTCTGTGAATGCCACATTACTCATTCCATGAATGCATCTAAACAAGTACAACCGAATCGTGAAACCTAATTTGGAAAAATTCTCACACCCTGGATATAATTCTCCTTTACCTTCTTCTACTAATTTAAAGAATATTTTTGCATCTTCTGATGGTCCATCCCTCAGTCCTTCATGTCCCAAGTCATCCTCGACATTTCAAAATGTATCATGAAGTAATCCATCAATATCAGCATACATGTGAGGACCTTCATCATTACTTCTTGGGCATCGAGACTTTCTCGAGGAAAATCCTTACCCATGGAAAACCCATTTGTTGTATACATGAACAAAACCATTAACAATCAAGTGGTCTTCCACCACATTCCTATGATGCCAAAAACAATTAGCGCACACTTTACAAGGGCATAATATTTGATTTCCTTGAGAAGCTCGTTCAAATGCTTTATCAAGAAATTCATTCACTCCTTGTATGTACTCATCAGTTGACCTTCGAAGGCCCATCCACCTTTTATCTCCGTTATCCATTAAATTAATTTTATCCTACATAACACCAAAACAACTAGTGTAAAATTGATTTATATACTCCTAATAAAAAAATAAAATAATAAGAAAGATAGAAAAAAGTCACTTATTGTCAAAGTCACTTATGTTTTCTAACACTAAAAACATATACACCAAATTCTAAACTTGTATTATAACATTGTCTTTCAAATTCTAAACTTGTTACTAAACGGCCCTAAATCTTTCTTCTTTTTATTTTTGCTACTGGTCCACACTGTTAGTATCTGCAAGAAGTAATTGGATATAACATTCCTTTTGTTCTCGTTTAGTTAATAACTGAACTTCAAACTAGAATGATCATTCAAACGCAAGATTCAGCATATATAAGCACTTTCAGGAAAATAAAAATTAAAGAACTATTTTTTGTTAACTAAACTATTTTCTGTTAACTAAACAGATGCCTTTACAGTAAGCTCCAATGCCATTAAGATAAACTTAATTTGTGGTTGGATTTCAATTCTTGGAACTTAGAATTTTGAGTTTATGCTCTATGCGAGTCTAATTCACTCTGCCACAGAAGCGATCTCATAGTAGAATAAGAAGGAAGTTCAGTTCAAGACTCAAAAAATCGAAAACTCAAAACCTTTCAAAACAGAACTTTCAACTTTCTTTCAACTGAATCCCAAGTAAGCCAATGAATTTTCAATTGTTATCTAACAATTTAAGTCGATTCGACAAGTTTTGGACTCAATTCCGATAGAGAAAACAAAACACATTATTCCCAGAAAGAACAAAAGAATGGTAGCAGCAACAACTACAGCAGATCAACAACAACATGCATCTCTCGAAGCTAGATTTACATAAAGAACTAAGCACTGTTAATGGCTTCCAGCAAGAAATCAGGGGCTAGATTCATGGAAATTAGGCAAATGCAACAGGGAAAACAGTAACAACACATAATACTAACAAATAAAATATAATCGATAACACGAAGGTGAAGTAGCAACAAATAATAAGAAAGCCCTTAATGTAAATCAAAAAATTTCTAGGTTTAGATGAAACCAAAAACTGGAAATCATATAATACAAACAAAGGACATAGTAACTTAATGGGTTTAGATGAAGTCTTACCAGAGAAAGAAAGCAGAAGAAGCGAGCGAAACAATTTTCTGGCGAAATACTTTTCCGGCGAAACAGTAGCTAAAGCGAACAACCACGAACAAAGAGAAATATCGATAATCTACATCCGCAATTCACTTCTACTAGCTGAAAGGGCTGTCTTTCGTCGGAATTCCTTCATCGGAGTGAGAAGTTCGTCGAGATTTGGACTGAAGTTCGTCGAGATTTGGATATTTGGAGTGACGTTCATCGCTTCTAAGGTTTGAAGGCGGATGACTCTAGGCACTGGAATGAGTACAAAAGTTTTATGACTTTTAACCCTATTGTATAATTTAATTATTTTGGTGGGGTCATAAATTATTTTTACTTTATTTTGATAAATATGGTGGAGGGAAACCAGGGAGGGAAAAATACACCGTTCCCATAAATATTTTATTTCAGACAACCGTTCCTATAAATACCCCTATAGCATCGCTCCATTTAAACCGTCCTAATAGATTAATTTATGGTGACGGTTACTAACCTATTGGGACGGTTTTTCTTCAGAAGTGTACCAAAAGCCTTTTCCCTCTATTGAAACGGTTAAAACCGTTCCGAAATATAATCTATTGTAACAGTTCTGTAACCGTTACAAAATAACTGTTCCAATAGAACCATTTTTTAGTAGTGAACAAGAACGAAGTTGAACAAATAGAAATCTAGTTCACAATTTGTAATCACATAAACGATAAGTTCATCACTGAATAGGTTCCATCAAAACCTTAGCAAAGGATTTAGCTACTCATGCTTAAAGAAACAAGAATAATAATTGAAATCATAAAGAAATAATTGATATAAAATAAAAGAATGAGTTGAGAGGATTCTCTCATACTAAGTATCTTGCAAAAGTAGTGAAGAATACACAACATGCCTCTATTGGGCAAACTAGGAGTTTATATAGAGGTTTTTAAGGCTAAAAAACTAAGTTTGAGTACAATTAGGATTGCTGCTGCCGCGGTTCGTTCTCGGCCACGAGCGGACCGCGAACAGTAAACTTCAGAGAGTCTCTTTTTTCGCGGTTCATCCGCGGTCGCGAGTGAACCGCGGATGAACAGTTCATCTGATTGTTTTTCTGATTCTTCAAGCTCTCTTCACTTTAACTCTTCTCTTAGCCTTTTCATCAACATGTAACTCCAAAATAGCTCCTTTTAGCATCCAATGTATCATATATACCTATAACACACAAACAAACACTAATCAAAGCATTTTGTCCTCATAAACAACATTAATTCAATAACAAAGTGTGATTATTGAGGGCATAATTATAGTCAAATTCACCGATTATCAATACCCCACACTTAAACCTTTGCTCGTCCTCGAGCAACCTTAATCACACTTTAGGCCAATTTTAAGAATGCCTCCCCCAAAATATGTCACAAAAGCCATTTTTCATGATCAACCTAAGATATGCACAATCTTTACCTAACCGTAAACTCTCATGCCAGCATATTATTACTTACTCTACTTATTACCAAAAACTTGCAAATTTACCTTCTTCCTCTTGAATTACATGCCCTCAAAAAATTTATGAGAGAGGTTCCCACACATAAACAATTCAGAACATGGAACTTATATATATATCGGAAAAAAATTCACTCACTCTCAACAAAGAACATTCATATGTATACAGACATACCATAGGCTTGCCCCTAGTGTAGTACTCCACTAACCGAGTTATTCAATCATAGATCAAGAGGTCTTTAAGGGTTGTAATATTGGCTATGGGACGGGTATGATACTTTTGGTTATAGTGACTAACCTCCCTAAGCAATTTTCTTTTTCTTTTCACAACTTCCCTTTTTGTTTTCTTCCTTATGTCTCCCATAAACATTCTTTCACCTTTATTTGCTTTTAATCCCCACTTTTCTTTTGTTGGTGTAACTGGCCTTTCTAATTTTTGTATATACATTGATATAGCTCTTTTTCTCATTGCTTTGCAACACATTTACATTATTTTGGCCAGTTCACTATTTTCTACCATTAATTCTTGATTTTCCTTTTTTCAATTTCCCTTCACCCCACACTTAGACTTTTTCATATTCAATTCAATACAAGTGCTTCTAAGAGGTAAAGTAGAACAATAGAATAATTTGATGAACATTCAAGGGTTATCAAAGAATAGGCTTTAAGCTCAAAGGGGTTAACTAAAATATTATGTACAGGTGAATTCATGTCTATTGGTTATAAGGGGTTACACAAAGAAATGTCTTTATCCTTTCTACAACCAAACAACTTCTATTTCACTTTGCAAACACACAGGGCAAGTTCTAGGCATCATGTACAACATACAATGTAAGTAAAACCTCACACACACATAGCATGCAACTCATTTGGAATCTGGTTCATCTACAAAGTCCTATCGATGTTCAAGCAAGCATTATTATGCAGTTTAAGGCATATTGAGATTCTACAGTCAAGCTTAGAAGATACATTCTCAAGTTCAGTTTAAGCTTTTTTGCTAATATGCATACTCGGGGTTACATGTTACCCTTTTTCCTATAATCCTAAGAAAATAAAAATCTACCTAACCCGGTTCAAATAAAAACCCTTGGAAAAGAACCGTGGTCAAAAGAAAAACCAAGGGGGAGATGATACACTACCTAGAAAAAGAAAATAAAAGAAAGAAAAATTCCTACGCGGACTACTTCCCTCAAGAGTATTTGTCCTAAATAGTCCGTCATCAGGAAGAGTCCTCTACTCATATTTTTGTATTTTGTTTTAAAATTTTCTAATTTTTTTGTGTTTTTATTATTTTATATTAACTACTACAACTAATATATACATCATATACAAGATAAGTCACCCACCCCACACTTAAAAACATGTCATGTCCCCATGACATCAATAAAGATAAGGCACAAGAGGGGCGAGAAAACTTACCTGAGACTAACTCGGAGTCGGAGACGGTGGATGGGTCGACGTGACATGCTCGTCCAGGTGCTCTGATTCATGCCATAAACCTGCTATCTGACCTAGTTTGCCTCATAGACATAGTATCTAAACGTGTGTGCAAGCCATCAACGGAGGTGCGCAGATCAGCAACCTCCTCCTCCATGGACCTAAGCATAGGTCGTGAGGACTCGGATCTAGACATACTTGCTTTACAGTGAGCATGCTTAGAAGGTCCGGATGAATCAGTGGAGTGCCTGGCTGGGCAACCGGTACAGGATCGTCCTCCTCATCCAAGTCAATTAGGGTCGTGTCTCGTCCAACCCGGATTTGAGCAGCTCTAAATGGAGCTTTTGGTAGTAGCTCACCATCAGTGGCAGTTACTGGGGTCTGATGGAGGAGACACAGTGTAGTGACAAGAGATGGGTAGTAAAAACCCTTGGCAGTGAGGGATCCCCTCAATACCATCTCATCACTAATTAAG
This sequence comes from Nicotiana noctiflora, assembly GCA_032618575.1. Taxonomy (NCBI): domain Eukaryota; kingdom Viridiplantae; phylum Streptophyta; class Magnoliopsida; order Solanales; family Solanaceae; genus Nicotiana; species Nicotiana noctiflora. The sequence goes on from JASVEL010008860.1 coordinate 205,438, forward strand.
AGGGCGATGTCAACATCCTACTGTGTTACAAAACACTAAGTTAAAAGTGACCGATTAAAATTGACATCCGTGGTGTTGCTAGAGGGCAAGATTCGGTTGCATATTATAGAAAACCAGCATTTAGCGGTATGTGTAAAGCAGTTAGAGTGCAGAGTCTTATTTCTAATCCACATAGGGGTGCCATCTACACATAAGGCCTCAATTACCATGTCCCATGTGACACCTGGCCTATCATGGTAATAGTCGACATCACTAGTGTGCATGCCTAATAGTAGGAATATGGGCATTGACATTCTTACCTCTGACGAATACCCTCCTGGCCATCGCGTAAGGAGCATTGGCGTAGAATTCCAGGACAAGAATCTTGTTTACAGTAGGAGGTAAGTCAAAGGGGAACTCCATTTCGCGTCTGTGAGTTTTGTCATATATTTCAGGCTTCTCCGAGCGATAGCTACCCGGTCAACTTCAACCTTCTGGAGCCATTTCTTAGCTGCCTTAGTGTGAAATCCATTCTCCGCCTCTTCGCAAGCAAACCTTGACTCATCATAAGTAGGTTGCCTCGAAGAGCTAGCACCATGTTGAGATCTCTTAGGGGCCATGATCCTGCACAAATAAGATAGCCAAAAATTTGCAAACTGTTAGTCATCGGTAGGCTACTCAGACTTCGCCATCCGTGGAATATCACAATTGACCCTTTTTCGTGCAATCACCTCATAACTCCTATACTTAGATTCTTATCTAACTATTTTACACATGCCTATTCAAGCACCCCACACTTAATTATTTGAGCACTCTAACATTACCCAATCAACTTAAGCCATCCCCAATAAAATACAACAACAACCAATTCATTAGTTGGGCATTATGTCTCCTAAAACTACATTCATCAATTATTACCAAGGATAATTGCCCAACTTGGCTAACCAACCAAAACATATAGTCACAACACTTTTGGGTCTCCAAATCACAAATTTAGCATTATAAACTCAATTGGAGACCCAACTACCATATCTTTACCAAACTTTCAATCATATAACAAGGTTACTTAAGAAAAATTCATGAAAACAATCAATGTGCAACAAGAAACCAAGTAATATTCTTGAACTACCCTAAACTAACATTATCTAATTAATTCTACAAAATAAACATTCAAGAACTAAAATAAAAATAAAATAAAAGAAGAAAATTAGAGAAACTTAGTAGTTAGAGCAATGGAGGAGTAGGGTGGAAGAGAGGGATGATTTGGAGAAGAGAGGGCTGGGAATTTGTAGAGAGAAGGGAGAGGATTTTGAGTTAGAGAGAGAGATTTTTGAAGAGGGGGGCGGCTGTTTTGGGTTATGGGAGTGGGAGGTTAGGTTTTTAGGGTTCAAAGAAAAGGGGGGGAAAGAAAATAAAAAAAATCTTTTAATTTCACTGACCGCGGAGCTGGCCGCGATTGTTCGCGGTTCGTTCGCAGCCGCGGATGGACAGCGAACAGTCAATATTCAGAAGGGTCATTTTTTTGCGGTTTGTTCGCGGCCGCGAATAGACCGCGAACAGAGAAAATTCAGAGAGGTTACTTTTCCGCGGTTCATCCACGGTCGCGGATGGACCGCGAACAGTGAGCCTCTGAGAATTTTTTCTCCGCTGGTCTGCAATTATTTTTTTTTTTACATTTTTATTTTAATAAATACTAGCTATACTGAGAATACTTACAACATGTTCGTGGGTTGCCTCCCACGTAGCGCCTGATTTAACGTCGCGGCATGACTCATCTTAGCGCATTTTAAGGCTCGCTAGACCTTTGAGGTTCATCCAACCGCAATTCTACCTTGTCCTCGGTGTCATCCAAGCCTACATAAGGTTTCAATCGCTGTCCGTTTACCTTGAATGTGCGTGATTTATCCATGGTTTGAATTTCTACAGCTCCTGACTCAAATGCCTCAGTTACCCGGAAGGGTCCTCACCATCTTGATTTCAATTTACCTAGGAACAACCGTAATCTTGAACTGTATAATAGTACTTTGTCCCTGCTTTTGAAGTTCCGCTCATCGATATTTTGATCATGAATCCGCTTCATTATCTCTTTATATAGTCTAGTACTTTCAAATTCTAGATAACAAAATTCTTCTAATTCATGCAACCCAGTCACCCTTGATTTACCCGCTTCGTCCAAGTTGAGATTCAATTGTTTCAGTGCCCACCATGCTTTGTGCTCTAATTCAACCGGTAGGTGACAAGCTTTCCCAAATGCCAATTTGTATGGTGACATGCTAATTGGTGTCTTGAATGTTGTTCTATAAGCCCATGGTGCGTCATCAAGCTTCCAACTACAACAAGTATGTATTTATTGCCGTATGAACTAATAAAGGGCCCCATGAAATCTTTTCCCCAGACATCGAACACTTCAACTTGTTGGATTGGGTTCATTGGCATTTCATGATGCCGGGAGATGTTCCCGGTGCGTTGACATTCGTTGCACCCTTTCACCCACAAGTGTGCATCTTTAAACACCATTGGCCAATAGAAACCAGCCTCAAGTATTTTGGCAGCTGTAAGCGTGAGATGCCTACAAAACAGAAGATTGTTCTATCTCGGGGACGCATCTCCGGATCATGTTATCTAGACATATCCTAAGCAAATAGGGTTTATCCCAATAATAAAGCTGACTTTCACGAAAAAATCTTTTCCTCTGGACCGATGAGAGGTCATGAGGAACAATACCACTGGCTAGGTAATTAGCATAATCAACATACCATGGTGTTTCAAGGAGAGTGATGGTGAGCAGCTGCTCGTCTGGAAAGGTTTCCAGAATTTCCCCACTCTTTTTGACAATTTCAGCTCCTTCAAGTCATGAGAAATGATCAGCGACTTGATTTTCAGTACCTTTCCTATCCATAATTTCGAGGTTGAACTCTTGGAGAAGCAGCAACCAACGAATCAGGCGCGACTTAGAGTCCTTTTTATCAATTAGATATCTTAAAGCTGCATGGTCTGTGTATACGATTACCTTGGATCCTATGAGATAGGACCGGAATTTGTCAAATGCGAACACGACCGCAATCATCTTCTTTTCCGTCACTGTGTAGTTTAGATGTGCTTTACTCAAGGTTCTACTTGCATAGTATATTGGATGCATCAGCTTATCTTTCCTTTGGCCCAGCACTGCCCCCACTGCATAGTCACTTGCATCACACATTAGCTCAAAGGGTTGCTCCCAGTCGGGGGCAATGATGATGGGTGTTGTGACCAACCTCTTCTTTAGATCCTCAAAAGCAATCCTGCATTCATCAGAAAAAAAAAAGCGTGATCTTTGTCAAGTAACTTACAGAGAGGGTTTGATATTTTGGAGAAGTCTTTGATGAACCTCCGGTAAAAAGCGGCGTGTCCAAGAAAGCTTCTTATGGCTTTGACGGATGTTGGTGGAGGCAGCTTTGCAATGACATCAACTTTAGCACGGTCTACCTCAATGCCTTTGCTTGAAACCCGGTGTCCCAATACTATACCTTCTTTTACCATAAAATGGCACTTCTCCCAGTTTAGCACTAAGTTTGTTTCCATGCACCGTTTCAGTACTCTTGTTAGATTGGCAAGGCATTCATCGAATGAATTCCCTACCATTGAGAAATCATCCATGAACACCTCCATAATGTCTTCCACCATATCGGTGAAAATAGCCATCATGCTCATTTGGAATGTGGCCGGTGCATTGCATAGTCCGAATGGCATCCTCCTTAAGGCAAAAATGCCATACGAGTATGTGAAGGAGGTTTTCTCTCTATCTTCGGGGGCTATGGAGATTTGATTATACCCCGAGTATCCATCCAGAAAGCAAAAGTGGGACCTCCTTGCCAACCTGTCAAGAAAATCAATGAAGGGAAGTGGGAAGTGATCTTTGCGGGTGGCTAGATTCAACTTCCTGTAATCCATGCATATTCTCCATCCGGTCACGGTTCTAGTTGAAATCAATTTATTGTTCTTGTTTTTCACTACTGTTATGCCTTTTTTCTTTGGCACACATTGGACCGGACTAACCCAGCTGCTGTCTGAGATTGGGAAGATGATTCCCGCGTCTAGCCACTTTATTACCTCTTTCATCACCACTTCCTTCATGTCAGGGTTCAGCCTTCTTTGATGTTCCCTCGAAGGTTTGTGTCCCTCTTCCAGGAGAATTTTATGCATGCAATATGCGGGTTGATCCTTTTTATGTCTGCCATGGTCCACCCAATGGAAGTCTTGCATTCCTTGAGTACCTGTATAAGCTTTTGGGCCTGCACATCTAACAAACTAGATGAGATAATAACAGGTAAAGTGGAGTTGGGACCTAGAAATTCATACCAGAGATGTGATGGTAATGGTTTAAGCTCAAGCTTTGGTGGCTCTTCTATGGATTGACGGTGGGGTCTCTCTTTTCTCTAAGTGTAGAGGCTCGAACTCAAGTTCTCTCTGCCAAAATCCCTTGCGTTCCAAAGATAGTACCCATTCATCTAAACTTTCACCATTTACCTCTTCCATGTTCATCAGGCATGCTTGAAGTGGATTATCAATGGTCAACTCTGCATCATCTGTCTCCACTATCACATCAACTGCATCAATAAGAGAGCAGTTCGCGAACTCACTAGGGCGCCACATGGATTTCTGCACATTGAAGATGATCTCCTCATCATTCAACCTCATTTTGAGTTCCCCGGTTTCACAATCAATTATAGCTCTCCCGGTGGCTAGGAATGTTCTTCCTAGGATTATCGGAATTTCTTCGTCGACCTTGCAATCAAGAATAACAAAATCGGCGGGAAACACGAACTTCCCAACCTGGATAAGCACAACATCTATAATACCAAATGGACGCTTAACCGTCCTGTCAGCAAGTTGTAAGAGCATAGAGGTGGGCTTTGCTCTCCCTATGCCTAACCTCTTATAAATGACTAAGGGCATGAGATTAATGCTTGCCCCCAAATCACACAAAGCCTTAGTAAAGGAATAATTCCCTATAGTGCATAGGATGGTGAAGCTACCTGGATCAGATAGCTTCTGAGCAATGGGCCTGGAGACCAGTGCACTACAAGTCTAGGTAAGTGTTACGGTGGCCAAGTCTTGGAAATCAAATTTCCGCGACATCAAATCTTTTATCATCTTAGCATAACCAGGCATTTCTTTTAAAGCTTCAATTAAGGGAATGTTTACCTGGATTTGCTTGAGCATTTCAAAGAACTTTTTGTATTGCTCTTTTTTCTGGTGTTTGGCCAACCTTTGGGAGAATGGTGGTGGAGGCCTCTTCTTCCCTCTAACTTGGCATTTTTCTTTCTCTATCACTTTCTCTGCAATATGCTGCTCTACCTGTTCAGCTACTTTCTCCGTTCCCTGCTTTGCCTCTTTATTTTCAGCAACTGGCTGGACTGTAACTTCTGTCAACCCTGTGGACTCATCCAGTTCAATGGGCAATAGAGTAGGTGTCTCAGCCTGTCTGTCCATTTTCACACTTTCATTCTCAGCATCAAGATCTCTACCGCTTCTCATTGTCACTGCCATCATCTGCTTTGGGACTTGGTCCTTTGGGTTTGTTTGTGTATCTGCAGGCAATGTCCCTTGAGGACGATTGTTAAGTGACATAGCAATCAAGCCCATCTGCACTTCCATATTTTTGATCGTTGCGTCATGTGCATCTATTCTTTCATTGGTTTTGGCATTTGACCCATTACCTGCTGCATCATAGCTTCCAATCTTGCAAACCCATCGTCATGTCTACCCCCATGTGGTAGTGGAGGTGGATGATATCCCTGCTGCTTATTGCTGAAATTCTGAGGTCTAGGATATGGAGCCATGTTGTGTGGTGGCCTCATACCTACTGCATTAAATTGTGGCTGAGAAGGCCTGTACTGCATTGGAGCCTGCTGACCCTAATTCTGATTACTTTGTCGCTGCCCTCCATAGTTAGCCACATAGTTCATATCCTCATGATGATGATGATGTTCTTGGTCTGCAGCCCATGGATTACATATGGGTTGGCTAATTCAAGATGTGCATAAACCACCATTGGTAGTATCTACAATGTGAACTTGTTGCTTAACCCCTGATTCTTCCACCTTCTTTGTCAGGATGCTCATTTGTGTCAATAAAGTTGCCACGTTCTCCTCTAGAGTGTTGGATGGATCCAGAGGAACAAAGTGTACCACTGGTGTGATAGGAGCATTCCTGGTCGTCCACCAGGAATTTTGAGCCATCTTGTCTAGCAAATTTTGTCCCTCTCTCCAAGTCTTGCTCAGAAAAGCCCCACCTGCTGAAGCATCAACAATATTCTTCATACTGTCTGAAAGCCCCATGTAGAACCTTTGACCCAACATCTATTCAGGAACCCCATGGTGAGGACACATAACAAGCATACCTTTGAATCTGCCCCAAGTTTCATGTAATGTCTCCATTGGTTTCTGCTTGAAGCTCACAATCTCATCAATTTGTTGAGCTGTCTTGTTAGGTGGATGAAACTTGTTGTGGAATTTCTTGACTAACTTATCCCAAGTTGCAATGGAGTTTATGGGGAGTGAGTTTAGCCATATTTGTGCTACTCCTGTAACTGAGAACGGAAAGAGTAATAATCTGATGGCTTCCGGAGTTACATTCGGTTGCCTCTATGTCTTGCATATTGAGAGAAAGTTATTTTGGTGCTGCTGTGGATCTTCAACCTGAGACCCAGAGAATAATCCCTTGTTTTGAAACAAGTGAAGCATGTTGTTAGTGATCTGGAAAGACTCGGCTTGAATTGTTGGCACAACGATGGCAGTTGCCAAATTATCCCCTATGGGTTGTGCCCAGTCAAACAATGCACCTTCCTGTGCCTCCTACGCCTCTTGCATATTTAACCCGGCTTGTTGGTTATGTTCGTTTACGTCACCCATGTCGAAGTCTAGTTTGATTGGTTGTTGAGATTGCTTAATTTGTTTGATAGCCTTGTTACGTGTCCAGAAAGTTTGCTCGGGGTCTGAGAGTCCTTCAATTAGTTCTCCAGTCCTTGCAGTTTTTCTAGGCATGCACCTGAGTACCCAAATCAACAACCATCAAAATATTCAATGTAAAGTGTAGAAAGAACCTGACTACACAAGAATCTTGAAGTTCTGTCAATGGCAATTGATAATTCCGTTAATTCCCCGGCAACGACGCCAAAATTGATTCACGTCCAAGCAACAGTCGCAGTCAATATAACCTGGTCTAATAAGTCCAATATCGATCCCACAGAGAATTAACCTACCAATTACAACTTTCAAAACCCAAGAACACTTTTGAATCAAGTTCCCAAACTTTGAATATATCTTTGTGTGAATTTCGAACCACTACTTTGCAATAATTAAAAGGCTTAAAAGAAAGAATTGAATGTAGGGTAAAATAATATCGAGAAAGACTAAGGTATTGATTTCCCCTATTGATGGAATCCCTTATCGTTATGCTCATACAAATTGTTAATATATTCTATCAATCATGAACGCTATGTTTATCGTAACCCTCTCTCGAGCAATTACAATAATTTACTAGTGCACTCTCCAGAGCTACCCTAGCTAGCTTTAATTTGAATAGTTCACTTAAGATTGCACCCAAGACTTCGTTATTCCTAACCCTGTCTTTACGCCTAAAGTTATAGATTACTCCAATAACCTAGGTGTGCTGTTGTTCAACAATATACCTAAATATGCACTCTTTTCCAAGTTATGCACACTAAATGGGCATCGCTAATTGGGACGTCTACCAATTAACTACAACAAGAACGAAGTTGAACAAATAGAAATCTAGTTCACAATTTGTAATCACATTAACGATAAGTTCATCACTCAATAGGTTCCATCAAAACCTTAGAAAAGGATTTAGCTACTCATGCTTAAAGAAACAAGAATAATAATTGAAATCATAAAGAAATAAATGATATAAAATAAAAGAATGAGTTGAGAGGATTCTCTCTTACTAAGTATCTTGCAAAAGTAGTGAAAAATACACAACATGCCTCTATTGGGAAAACTAGGAGTTTATATAGAGGTTTTTAGGGCTAAAAAACTATGTTTGAGTACAATTAGGATTGCTGCTGCGGCGCCTTCTGCGGTTCGTTCGCGGCCGCGAGCGGGCCGTGAACAGTAAACTTCAAAGAGTCTCTTTTTCGCGGTTCATCCGCGGTCGCGAGTGAACTGCGGATGGACAGTTCATCTGATTTTTTTCTGATTCTTCAAGCTCTCTTCACTTTAACTCTTCTATTGGCCTTTTCATCAACATGTAACTCCAAAATAGCTCCTTTTAGCATCCAATGTATCATATATACCTATAACACACAAACAAACACTAATCAAAGAATTTTGTCCTCATAAACAACATTAATTCAATAACAAAGTGTGATTATTTAGGGCATAATTATAGTCAAATTCACCTATTATCATAAGTCGGTTAGGCATTGAACTAGATCCGTCAAAGATAAAAGCTATCCAGAGTTTGCCTCCGCCGAAGAACAAGAAGGAAGTAATGAGCTTACTTGGCAGGCTAAATTATATTAGCCGGTTCATCTCTCAGTTGACATCAACATGTGAGCCTATTTTCAAGTTGTTAAAGAAAGATGCAACAGTGAAGTGGACCGATGAATGTCAGGAAGCCTTTGATAAGATTAAGGAATATTTGGCAAATCCTCCAGTGTTAGTTCCTCCGAAGCCGGGAAGACCTTTGATCTTATATTTGACAGTGCTTGATAACTCCTTTGGCTGTGTACTGAGGCAGCACGATGAGACTGGCAAGAAAGAGCAAGATATATATTACCTTAGTAAGAAGTTCACATCTTACCAGGTAAAATATACTCAGTTAGAGAGAACATGCTGTGCATTAACCTGGGTGGCTCAGAAATTGAAGCATTATTTGTCAGCATACACTACATATCTGATATCACGGTTAGACCCTCTGACGTATATATTCCAGAAGCCCACGCCTACAGGGAGACTTGCTAAATGGCAAATTCTGCTCACGAAATTTGACATCATTTATGTAACACGAACGGCAATGAAGGCGCAAGCAGTTGCAGATCACTTAGCAGAAAATCCAGTGGATGATGAATATGAGCCGGTAAAGACATATTTTCCAGATGAAGAGGCAATGAATGTTGAAGAAATGGAAAAAAATGATAAGCCAGGTTGGAAGATGTACTTCGATGGAGCCGTCAATAGTAAAAGAGTTGGGATTGGAGTAGTGCTTATTTCAGAAACGGGTCAACATTATCCCGTTACTACTCATCTTCGATTTTTCTGTACTAACAATATGGCCGAATATGAGGCATGTATATTGGGATTAAGAATGGCGATAGATATGGGTGTTCAAGAGATTTTGGTCATGGGTGACTCGGATCTTTTGATACATCAAATTCGGGGAGAATGGGAGACAAGAGATTTGAAATTGATACCTTATCGGCATTGTCTACATGAACAGTCCCAAAGATTCCAATCCATAGAGTTCAAACATATCCCAAGAATGCACAATGAAGTAGCAGATGCTCTGGCCACACTATCCTCTATGTTACATCATCCGGATAAAGCCTATATAGATCCACTTCAAATACAGGTATCTGATCAGAATGCTTACTGTTTTGTTGTGGAAGGAAAGTTAGATGGGGAACCGTGGTATCACGATATCAAGGAATACTTGAAGACAGGAAAGTACCCAGAACAACCCACGAGAGATCAAAAGAGAGCTGTAAGACGCTTAGCGAATGGCTTTTTCCTCAGTGGAGGAATCATATATAAAAGAACACCAGACTTGGGCTTGCTGAGATGTGTGGATGCGCAACAAGGAGATATGATTATGACTGAGGTGCACGCTGGAGCTTGCGGACCTCATATGAGTGGGTATATCTTAGCAAAAAAGATTTTGAGAGCAGGATATTATTGGCTCACCATGGAGAGGGACTGTATCAGGTATGTGAAGAAATGCCACCAATGCCAAGTACAAGGAGATTTAATTCACTTCCCACCTTATGAATTGCATACGATGTCTGCACCTTAGCCATTTGTCGCATGGGGCATGGATGTTATCGGACCAATAGAGCCTGCAGCTTCTAATGGACATAGATTTATCTTGGTCGCGATTGACTATTTTACTAAGTGGGTGGAGGCAAAGACATTCAAGGCGGTGACGAAGAAAACCGTGGTGGATTTCATGCATGAAAATATTATTTGCCAATTCGGAATTCCTAAAGTAATTATCACGGACAATGGGGCAAATCTGAACAGTCACCTCATGGATGAAGCATGTTAGAGAGTTAAGATCCCGCATCGTAACTCTACACATTACAGGCTAAAGGCAAATGGAGCAGTAGAAGCTGCAAACAAGAATATGAAAAAGATCCTCAGGAAAATGGTGGAAGAGTCTAGACAATGGCATGAGAAGCTGCCCTTCGGTCTTATGGGTTATCGCACAACAATACGTACTTCTATTGGTGCCACACCCTATACACTGGTGTATGGAACAGAGGCTATTTTACCCGCAGAAATCGAGATACCATCACTTCGAATCATAGCTGAAGCTGAGATCGATGATGATGAAGGGGTAAAAGCCCGATTGGAACAATTAAATATGATCGATGAGAAGAGGTTAGCAGCGGTTTGCCATGGGCAATTATATCAACAAAGAATGGCCAGAGCATATAATAAGAAGGTGCGTCCTCGGAAGTTTGAAATTGGACAATTGGTATTGAGGCGTATCTTACTGCATTGGGCTGAAGTAAAAGGCAAATTCGCACCAAACTGGCAAGGATCGTTCATGGTATCACGGGTGTTGTCTAATGGGGCACTATATCTGACAAATGTTGAAGGGAAATGCGTAGAAACTGCTATCAATTCAGATGCGGTCAAAAGATACTATGTATGATTCCTTTTCATTTGTATAATTGTATTCGTTGTGATTTTGGAATTGAAATGATGAAGGCATTTTATTCTCTATCCAAACACTTTATCCATTGACATCCCCTTTGAGCCTTGTTCGATGTATTCTTTCATATCCCTCTCTCGGAATTGTTTATGATAAAAAAAAGGAAAACAAAGTAGAAAAATGAAAAGGTGGAGAATATATATTTATTTAAAAATAAAAAAAGGGAAAAAACAGAATGCAAGCAAAGAAATCGGGAAAAAGTAAAAAAAAACCATGAATTAAATGGCGTAGTCTGAACTACGTCTGACTTGATCCCGAAAGGGTACGTAGGCAGCCTAACTGAGGTTCAGTCACAATAAATAGAAAATCCAAAAATCCCCCACATATTGAAACTGGGGCAGAAGTTATGTTTTATAAATCCGAGAGTTGTAAATATTTCAAAACCCTCGTAAATTTTTGAGCCTTTACATCCTTCTTTCTTAACCCATCCAAAAGCCACGTTACGGTCCAAAGAAAGACCTTCTAATCAATTTCAAGAAAATAACAAATACAATGAGAATAAAGGAAGAACGGGGCATGGACAACACCAGTGGTTCCGAAAAAAACAAAAGACAAAAGAAAATATATACAGAAGAAAAAAAAATAAGAGAGTCTCATCGGTGAAAACCTTAATCGGCACCGCGAGGCGACTGTGAGGCTGAGAGAAATAAATTGAGAGAGTCTTATCAGTGAAATCCTTTACCGGCACTGTAAGGCAACGGTGAGAATGTGAGAAAATAAATGAGAGAGTCTTGTTGGTAAAAACCTTTTACGGCACCATAAGGCGATTGTGAGGATTGTTTTGGAAAAAGAGAAAAGCAACGAAAATAAGATCGGTTTGGGTTGCAAGAAAGTTGGAGTTGGAATAATGGCAATTCGATTGAACGAACTGGGTCAGAGTTTAAATACATGGCATGGTCAAAGGGATCACCCAACATACCCAGATAAGTTCTACCACTTCTCCAAATCACCCTTACCCCTTTTGAATTTCATTTGTTTCTGCATTTCATTGATTGTCCATTGAAATCTAACTACCAGCTTCTGATGATAAGAGGAAATAACACTGGAAAAGAAAAAAAAAAGGGAGAACGGAAATAAAGAAGGATGGCAATCAGGGCCGAAAGAAAAGAAAACAAAAAAGGTGAAAAGCAAGGAAAAATACACAAAGAGTTTACAAAAGATAGTCAACCGAAAGACCGCACAACAGGAAAAAAGCAAAAAGAGGAAGGCAATAAAGGCAGGAGCGGCAGATGCCAGTTGCCAGCAGCTTATAACTAACAAGGTTTTGTTTTAGACGGGAGAAAATTGTCACTAATCACTTTAAAGTGAATGTGACCAATGTGAAATGAGAAAAAACACAAAAAAAGAAAGTTCAGCAATAAATGGAGGAATCCATGGATGGAGGAACCACACAATCAAGAAAATACCAAAAACAGCAGGAATGTATCATCTTTTAAAATTCACTTCCCAGGTATCTAACTTAGGGAATATTTTCTGCATTTGCATTTCATGCATCAGGAGCCCACCTGGATAACAAGGGTATATTTTCTGCATTGGAATTTCATGCATCAGGCGCCCACCTGGATAACAAGGGAATATTTTCTGCATTCGCATTTCATGCATCAGGCGCCCACCTGGATAACAAAGGAATATTTTCTGCATTCGCATTTCATGCATCAGGCGCCCACCTGGATAATAAGGGAATATTTTTCTGAATTCGCATTTCATGCATTAGGCGCCCACCTGGATTACAAGGGAATATTTTATGCATTCGCATTTCATGCATCAGGCGCCCACCTGGATAACAAGGGAATATTTTCTGCATTCGCATTTCATGCATCAGGGGCCCACCTGGATAATAAGGGAATATTTTTTTGCATTCGCATTTCATGCATCCGTCGCCCACCTGGATAATAAGGGAATATTTTTCTGCATTCACATTTCATGCATCAGGCGCCCACCGGTATAACAAGGGAATACATTTCTGCAATTTTTAATTTCTGTTCAGGCGCCCACCTGTATAACAAGGGAATACATTTCTGCAATTTTTAATTTCTGCTTAGGTGCCCACCTGTATAACAAGGGAATACATTTCTGCAATTTTTAATTTCTGCAATTTTGGTTTGTGTTAGCTAACATGAGTATCACCGTAACATGAAAAGCTCACACTGGGGCAGAAGGAAAAGTTTTGTTGTTTTGTTTTGTTTTAAGCAGGTATTAGTCTGAAGGCGAGGAATACCATTGAAAATCAAAAAGGGGAGCAAGGAAAACAAAATCAACAAAAAGAAGGATAGCCACATAGAAAATCAAGGAAAAAGAGACAAGGAAGAATAAAAAGACAAGAAGTAGATAGGAACAATTGTAACTCGTAGCATTATAGCTTAGAATAGCTTCTTCATTTTACATTTTTACCCCTGGTGTAATAAGGAGTAGGTCAGCAAATCATAACAGTGTCAATGCAACAGCAAAATCTGGTAGTTTAAAACTACCACACTTCCCGAACTACACTGACCTGATTCCTGTTTAGCCCAGGATATGTAGGAAACCTCTGAGGCAGGGTGCGGTCAAAAGGGGATGATTTGTGGCTTGGGAGAGCGGTCAGAATTGAATTTTGAGGTCCGGCTTGTCTTTGCACTGAAACTCTTCGTGTTCCCGAGCAAAGAGGGGTAGCTGTGAGCACGTGATTTTTGCCCTAAGCAACAAATTCCAAAATTAAAGTAAATAATATTTTTGGGTGCAATTACATGTTTTGATTGAAATAAGATGCATTTGTGTGATTGAACAATTAGAGATTAAATTAGAAAATTAACAAAAAATAGTTTAAATACAAGTATTTCAATTTAAGAGTTTTAAAGGAAAATTAACAAAAAAGAGGCAATAATAATGGGAATTAAGGAAAAATAGTAGGAAAATGTCAAAAAATATCAGAAAATTAGAGGAAGTAGGAAGTTGAATAATTGAAAATAATATAAAAACACACAATGAAAGACAAAAAGAAAATACCAAGAAATAATTAAAATACAAAGAAAATACACAAAAATATTGAACTGGGCCAAATGCCAGCCCAGGTGCACTGGCCCAAAGCATTCTGAGAGATCCGGTCTAAACTAGTTGAATTGGAATAGTATCAGTCATTCATCAAATGGCTGAGGCTTTAACTAAAATTAAATAATTAATTCAAACCCTGAGATCAAATCCCCACCGTCCGTAACACCAGATCTAACGGATAAGAGTTACATCTCTCATTTAATTCTAAACGGTGCCGTTTGAGGGAGTTTGATCCTGACCATTGATCAACAATGATCCAATGGCCAGAAATCATTCACCTGTTACATGTATATAAGGCTTTGGTCTCTCAGAGACCGGCCATTATGCCCAAAGCCCTTAACCCTAGCCGTACTTTCTTCTTCGTCTTCTTCTCATCTCACCCCGCCGGCCATGGAGACTGGCTGTCTCCCATGGCGGTCTCCGGCCGCTTCTGAGCCTCAAACCACCCCCTCTCACTACTTTACCCCAAACCACCCTGAAAAACCAAGAAGACCCCAAAAACCCCAAAATCTTGAAAACACGGTCATCGGAGTTCTTCTCCGGTGACCACCACTTTTGATACCACCCTCCAAAATAACACCCCTAAACCGCTTCTTCTTCATCTTTCACCCCATGTAACCCTTTTCCTTCGAATATTCTCCGAGCTCCTCGAATCTTTGAAAATAAGTCGGCGGAACCTTAACTCCGGCTGGCTTAAACACATCCCACACCAAAAGATCTCATCTTTTAATCTTTAAAACCTATCTCCTAATAAAAAAAACTTCAAATATGAAGTCTTAAGTCTGAGAAGAAGAAAATCAGAAAAAAAAAAGAAAGAAAAGAAAACTGGAAAAAGGCTTTGACTTGAAGCCTGAAAGAAAAAGGAAAACAAATAACGAGAAAAGGGGATAGCACAGGAGACAGATCCTGAAAGCTAAGTCCCCTCCTCTCTATTGTCTGCTTTTGTATGATTTTCCGTGATTTTTCATCTCCTTTGCTTGCTTCTTTATCATTTTTCATGTTTTTAGTACGATTTCTGTTTAGAATTTCTTTTGTTAGCCGCTTAAGCCACTGCATAATTAGATTAGTCTTATTTTCTGAAAAAATCCATGTTTAATTGTGTTTCTCTGTTTAAATAATGTCTTCTTTGTTTTCTTCTTCATCATCTTCCTGTTTGTTAGTATGTTTTCTGTTTAGATTCTCTTCTTTTAGTCGCATGAGTCACTGCATGTTCAGATTAGTTTTTATCTTCTGAAAATATATGTTTTATTGTGTTTGAATCATGTCTTCTTTTGAAGCTTCTTTGATAAATTTCTACCTATCTATGCTTAGTCAAATACATTCGAGCATGATTAGGGTTTCAGTAGTCTTTTGACATGAGAAAAGTTATGACTATGCCTGCTTTATGTTCAAATGATACACTGTGTTTGGAATCTGGATTATAAGTCTTTTGATTGAAATTCAACATATTTAATCTCTTCTCTGAGTTTTGGTTAATTGACAAGTAACTCTAATTTCATGGCTATGTATGCAATTTGATGTGAAAAGGGCTATGTTTGCAATAATTCTATGTTAGCTGATTACTGTTAATACCTAATATGCTTAGGTGAAATTGGTTATAGCTACAATAGTGTAATAATCTGAAAAGTGGTTAAATTTGAAAACATACTTTAAGTAGTTAAAAGTGGCTAAAATTGAAAACAACACAAAGAGGTCTTAATTGAAATGAGTCATAAAGAGTGGTCAGTCTTGTAACTGACCAACTCTGATAATTCTCTAATCTTGAAATCACTGGCTAAGTCCTAATTGGGCTAAGTCTGTAATAAATAACCTAAGTCTGAATTTGGCTAGACATGCAAAGTCTCAATTGGCCTTTGTTCACTAATTGGCTAGACTTGCAAAGTCTCAATTGGCCTGTGTTCACTAATTGGCTAGACTTGCGAAGTTTTAGTTAACATGTGTTCACTAATTGGTTAGACTTGCAAAGTTTTAGTTAACATGTGTTCACTGATTGGCCTAAATTGCAAGGCTAAGTCCAAACTTTGGACTGGCTTGGCCTTAAATAATATAGATTTGAATAATTAAGCAGGCTAGTCCTGCAAAATGGCTTTAATTACAGAAAATGAAACAAAAAGTGCTAAAAATTGAAATAAGCTGAGGTTCAGATCTGGCCAAGTCTTAAAAGACTCATTAGAAGTGGCCAGGAATTAAATAGTAGCTGGAGATACCATAACCCTAACCTGGACAGGTCGGGTAAATAATGAATACATTTAAGGGCATATTGGGAATAGAAAATGGCATAATTGTGGATTTAATAGAGCCTGTAGGGACATTAAAGACATTTAGGCCTATGATTTCTACAATATTGCACAAAACTTAGGGCACAATGGACCTAAATAAAAGGTAACTTAGTAAATAACTTTAACAAGTAGGGGCACACTAGTAAAAGACCCAAAAAGGAATCAAATAGAACCTTCCAGCACATGCTGGAAGGCAATTCATAACAGAAAATGGGATTAAAGTGTAATAATTGGTAAACAATGAGGGGAGGGAACTAGAATTATTTTCCAGCTTTTCCCCTCAAAATTTTCACCAAGCCTCACCTATAAATATACCACATTTGAGCATGTTTAAGGGCTGGATTTCGAAATCAAAAGTTCAGAGAAGATATACTTAGAATTATAGAGTAAAACTGTTTTGATTTTCTGATCGAGGCTTATTTAAGAACTGTGGTGGATTTCCTGCTTTGATGGGTCTCTATTGCTTATTTTTTCTGGATATTTGCTTTGTTGCAACTTTGGGATTCAATTGCTTGCTGGGATTCACTCTATCTACTGTTGCATTACCTGTCGTGATTTTAACTGCTGTGCTTGCTTATTCCCTTAGAACTCATTGGAAATTTTGCTGAATCAGGTACACATCCTATGTTCGAGCCATGTAATTTGAAGTCAGTTGATGAAATGAAGAGCTTGGCTCAAGTTTAATATCTCTTTGTTATTATGTTTATGTTTTTGCATTTAGTTAAATAGTCAAATCTGTAATTCATTAGGAAATATTGTATATGTATAGTTCATGTGAAGCACGAACGAATGAAACAATGTAATAAGTATAGCAAGTAGAGGTAAGATAGTGATAGTGGTCGAAATCACCTATGTTAAAATAGGCTAACTGTAAAACTAGTCCAGTTAATCTCGAAATAGGCTTATAAAAGCAGAATCGTAACAATGCTCAATCAACTTATAGTAGATAATTCAATTTGACATCTGTTAGTTAGATCTAAATAGTTTTGCAACAGCTATAACAAGAAAAATGAAGCAGTAGCTGAATATAAGGATGATTGTCATGAGGTCAAACGAATCAGTCTCACAATTAGATTAGTGATTAAGTGTAGTTAGTTTTCATTCCTAAAAGTTACAACAAGGTACAATTCAGTGGATCATCTAGTATTAATCTTGTCTCACATAGTTAAGCAATATGCTGTCGTTTTAGCTAATAAATAACTTGATTCAGTAGTTTAAATTAGCCATTGAAATACAAAGCTAAAGTAGTCTACTAACTGGATCTTATGCATATTAGGTAGTTAAGTTATGAAACAGTCACTCAAATTTTGTAACACTGCTTCTTCTCATTGAATAAATATAATTTGAGTATGTTCATTACTGGTTCTAGATGTTTTTGCATGTGATGAATTCTAGTCTCTATTTTTCCTATTCGATTCTGTTTGGTTCAGGCCTAATAGATAGCGAAGGCCCAGATCTCTATTATTTCAAAATTGGGCTTCTGATAGACAGATTTCTAGTGTTCTGGGTTTTAAGACCCAGTCTCATAAATTAGTTCACTGCAAACGAGCCCAAAGAATCTAGGCCCAAAAGTACAAGAGAATAAGGCCTGGATTTGTATTCTGAAATTGCAATAATATTAAAGGATTAGGGAAAAATGAAATGATAGAAAATATAGTTGTTCATAAGATTGGACTATAAAAATGAGTGGGATGAGCCTCGCATAAAAATGAAATGGCGGGGCCCCATATAAATAAATAATTATATAATAGATTCGGGAAGGTTGATAGCAAATTCCACAACCTTTCCCAAATATTGAAAAGCCATTAGACGAATTAGGCACGATTTAATAAATATACATTCCTTAATAAGAGTGCACACTTGGTGTGACTCAAATCGTAAATCTCGGCAAAGCCGAAATGTATTAAAGGTCACAGGCGTACTAGTTGCGGTGTGACTGGAAATACGTTTTCGCAACATCATAATTCGTAAAATATTAAAGTTTGAAATATGTACACCTTGTTAAAAGGCATATAAAACCGAGAACGATAATTGAGAGACCGTGCTAAAACAACGGAATCCGGGAG